>JAOWBW010000105.1:1380492-1833975 GCA_026119855.1 Campanula takesimana
TAAGGGGTTTAGAGATCAACCTTGGTCTAGTTTTTGGGTAGTGTCCTAAAGTACTTATATGATTGTTGTGGAATGTTTAGTAATGGATTAAATGTCCTTTTTATGGACTCTTTTAAGGATTTCTTTGTGTGATCCTCTTGTGATGTATTTGGCTTAGTTCCTTCTTGGATTAAATGCCCCGGGTTTTGTTAGCAAGTATTCATTATTGTGCTTTGTAAAGGTCCAGCTGGTCTTGTTGTGGAGTCAGCCAATGGAAGAATTATAGTGGTACAGGTAAACCCACTATAAGGTTTTCCATTGGAGCTTGTGAGTCAGGCGGTGGGAGAATTATAGTGGCACACAAGCCAAGTTCACTATAAGATGTCCACTGTGCCTTTTAGTTTCCCCAGTCCAGATTGGCCTTGGATGGATGAATTGCTCCCTTGGTGGTAGTTTTGGGTTATGACTTTGTGTCATATTTCCCTCTCTGGTTACTTGGTGCTATTGGTTATGGTTTGGTTTTCGGGATCCCGACGGCTTCAGCTATTTATGCTGTTCAGATGGTTTTCTCTGATGGGTTTCTCAGATGGTATTCTCATCAGTTATGGTTATTGGGTAAACCTTAGCTTGGTATCCACCGGAGTGTGGGCAATGTGATATATAACATGATGTTATGTGCTATATGCTATATGATTACTGTTGATATTGTTTCTTTATGATCATCACATCAGCATTACGTAGTTGCATTTTAGTAGGCTTACTGAGATTCATTCTCACCCTTATTTGTTTACTGTTTTAGATAAAGGCGGGTCCAGGGGATAGGACATTTGGCACGGGAGGACGTTCGCTGGTAAGAGTTGGGACTTGTTTTGTTGAAGTTTACATTATGTAAATGTAAACCTTTGGGGTAGAGTACCCGTACTTTCTTAGGGTCACATCTATTTTGGTAAATGTTGATGTATGTATATTTGTTTAAAAGTTGTAAGCCTTTGGGCTAAATACTTTCATTGTGAAAGTGTTTGTAAAAGGGTTGTTTCAAGTTAAGTGAAGTCTTTGAACTTCAAGTGTGTTTTGTTTAACTTTCTAAAAGTATATTTCGAAAAATTTTCTAAAAAGGTTTTATAACGTCTTCCGTTCGTGTCCCGAGCGTGGGGCCAAGTAGGACCACGGGTACGGGGCCCGACAAGATCAAAGATCATGAACGATTTGAATGGTAGAGATAGACGACGTGAAGGGAGCAGGAAGGATTGGTGTTGGGTGTTCGATTACGGGAAATGGAGGGGGTGTTAGAGAAGGGGAAGGTTGTCAGTGTTGGAGGATTGAGAGGAGGGTGAACTGAGGAGTGAAGGAGAGAGAAACTATGGATTGACAAGGATGACGACGGTGACGGCGAGAGGGAGATGTCGACGGTGAAGGCGAGAGGGAGATGCCGACGGTGACTGCCAGAGTGGGGGGAGCTGGGCAATGGTTGCGGTGCTGGATGGCGGTGGATGTCGGTGAAAGAGTGAGAAGAAAGGAGAGGGAAAACGGATCTGAAAATGGGAAGGGTGGGGTGAGTATGTAATTTAGTGGGGGTGATGAGAGAGATTGTTGGAATTGGTTAGGATTATTTGAATTGACTTAAATGGATCTTTTCCTTTTCTATTTTTACTTTTTTTTTTATATTATTTACAAAAATTTTATTTACTTTTTCTATTTTACTCTCTTGATAACAAATAAATAGAGAAATATAAAAATATAAATTTTTGGAACTTTACAACTCTATAGCATTATCAAGGTCACATTTGAAATTTTTTACTGTAAATTCGTTAAATTTTTAACATATGTTGACAGATGTTAGAATTCTAACGGCTTAGCGTTATCCCTGGGCACTTTTTTATTTAATACCATAGTACGCAGGTCATAGTGTGAGTTTCATGAGTACGGGGGCAAATCGTCAATCTGGCAATAGTACGCAAGTTGAAATGGCAATAAACTCTTTGTTTTTTCGTCTTGCGCTTGCGACGAATCCGGCATTGTCTCACAATGAAGAGGATGCCATTGTTATTACTGCACAAAGATGTTTTATGGATTTTGAGATGTTTGGTGGGCGCTTTCTCGTCAACCCGGATTCTCGAGTATATCAAGTTTTCAATGCAAAATATTATCCGAAGAGGGATTTGTTAAATGCCGATTTAAGGCAGTTTCCAAGTTTTGCTTGGAGTAGAATCCGTGCGTCCCAAATTTTAGATCTAAATTGTTATTATTATTGTTGTAAGGTAAGCAATGGAAATACTCTTTATATTTGGAATGAGTATTCGATCTGTGTGGAGTGCCATCGTTTTTCTTATCATTGTGAATGCAATTGATCTTATTGTTTGCTGAAAAAATATATTTATTATAAGATTAACAAGAAATATAACGGATTTTAAGGTGCTTGTTACCCACTAGTAATGCATTCAGCAATAACAAATCACTAATTTCCATATTTGTGGTCCTTGTTGGTAGGAATGAGTTGAACACCTAAAATAAATGGATTGCTAAACAATTTGATTTAGTTACACCCTCTACCCATAATATAAAATCATTACCAATAATCTTTGGGGCATAACTGGATGGCAAATGATGTGGACATAAGATCTTGCTAGAGACGCGCAGTGTGCGTTCGATTCCTTGTGGGAGCATTCTAGTCTTTGCCGGGATTGGACCTTGTATGTGATATTAATTGACATGTGCTCCCGTAATTTAACTGGTAGTAGCGATGAGAGACCCAAACTACTATCACTACGTTAGTCTGGCGCAAACCAAGAACGTGGGCATAAAAAAAAAAAAAACAAAGACATTACCAATAATTCCCATTACCTTAGGGAATCTCCACCTTGTGCCCTCTTTGGATCATACATTGTGAGTTGAGTATTGACATGATCAGTTAGTGACAAAAAACAGAGTCTTAACAATTAGGACCAGTTTAGCACAATTGTCAGTGGTCCCTCCCTCTCCCATATTTTCCTTTTCCATGGTTTACTTCTCAATAACCTGTTGCTTCTCCTTTCCCATGACACCATCATTTCAGAATTTTATTTTATTCTTCTTTCCCACCTTGGTGTAAAATTCTCTTTCTATAGACCATTTTCACAAGGACATGTTTGGCAAATTCTATAGTGGTCCCTCTCTTTCATTTCAGATTCTTTTACCATCTTCTCATACTAGAACGAAGTCGTGCTGATAACGTGTTATAAAACTGGAGAACCAAGAGCATAATCTCAATAGATAATATTTTATGGGTGAATTACATTTTAGGCCCCAATGTTTGGGAGGTGTTCCTATGATGGGCTCTAAAGTATCTCCGTTAGTATTTTGGGCCCCAAAGTTGTCATTATGTTAGCATTTTAGGTTTTTTAACCAATTTTGTTACAAAAACCAGTTAAATAGACATGTGCCACGCACATGCCACCTAACGGAGGATGGTTTGAAATTGATTTAACTTATAGGGGGTTTACTGCACATTTTTAAATTTAATGGGCTTAAATATTAAAAATTCTTTTCCAAATAAATAACGAATACTCCCTCCGACCCATTCGAATTAGAACAAATTTCTATTTTGGGTGTCCCATTCGAATTAGGACAACCCAAAAATGGAAGTGTTTTATTTAATGAGACCCACATTCACACTCACAACAACTTTCCACTCATTATTCTCTACCCCACTTTCTTTCTCTTACTTTACTTTTCATACTCACAACACCTACTCCACTAACACTTTATCCTTAATCCCCGTGCCCAACCCAAAAATCCTAATTTGGGTGGGACGGAGAGAGTATGGGCTTAAATATTAATAATTATATTTTAAATGTAAATTTTAGATTAGGTGTTCTCCACCACTTGCGACAACGCCACTCCCTTCTGCCACCTCACCTCCCTCCGCCTCTCCAACTGCTCCGACGACATTTCCCTCTCCGTCACCACCCTCAAATCCCTCTCCACTCTCACCTCCCTCACTTTTCTAAACTGCCACATCTCCGCCGTCCATTTCCCTTCCCAGCTCACCTCCAACCTCTGCTCCTTCACCTCCATCAACTCCCTCAAGAAACTCACCGGCGTATGGCTCAGCCGCCTCCAAAATCTCACCGATTTAACTGTTGTCGGCGTCACAATCAACGCTAGTGGACCTTCAATCATCCTCTCCAACCTCAAATTCCTCCGTTCTTTAACGATCTCCAATACTACCCTCTCTAGGTACCTGCCAAAACACTGGAAAAATCTCAATCTCACCCACATTGATTTATCAAACAACAACCTCAAAGGCATAATACCCACATCATTAACCCTCCTAGAAAACCTCCAAACGTTAAATCTTTCCTCAAATCACCTCACCGGAGAAATACCCACTTCGTTTGGCGACTTATCATCTCTCCAAAACCTCTCATTGTCATCAAACTCACTATCCGGTGCTCCACCGGAATCCATGGCAGTCATGCCGGAGCTCGTCCACCTAGATCTCGGCTCAAATAAATTCAACGGTACAATCCCCAAACGTTAAATGTTATTATTTTTAAAAAGGTTAATTATTTGAAAAATAATTTTTAATATTTAAGCCCATTAAATTTAAGAATGTGCAGTAAACCCCTTATAAGTTAAATCAATTTCAAACTATCCTCCGTTAGGTGGCATGTGCGTGGCACGTGCCTATTTAACTGGTTTTTATAACAAAATTGGATAAAAGACCTAAAATGCTAACAGAATGACAACTCTGGGGCCCAAAATGCTAACGGAGATACTTTAGAGCCCATCATAGGAACACCCCCCAAACTTTGGGGCCTAAAATGTAATTCACCCATATTTTATTTCAAGACCATTATAGAGAGAGTGTACAAGAGAGAAAGATATAAGTTAAGAACTTCTGAAATCTATTGAAATGAAAACTAGAGCCTACTATTTATATGTGGAAATTGGCTTCCTCTATAAGCTTCCATAAGGATAAACACTATCATTTAATAAGGCTTCCTTAGTAAGCTTCCCTGAAGATATTTATCCAAGCTTCCCTAGTAAGCTTCGCGAAAGATAATCTTGCAAAGCTTCTCTTGTACACTTCTGGTTCAAAGGACATCCACATAATAATATATTATAACATTATTTTGTTTATTATTAATCGTGATACAATAACAAGTTTTAAATTTTTATTAGCATCATTAAATTTCTTCAAATATTTGGTCAAAGTATAAATTGTTTGACCAAAAATCCTAAGTCGGGTGAGACGGAGGGAGTATACTATGTTGGAGTGGTTTTTAATTTATTATTCATTAAGCATTTTATTTAGTTTACAATTAAAATTGTTATTGATAAAGTAATTTTTAACAATTTTTAAAATCATGCTAAGATGATTAGATTGACATTAGTGTTTAGTCAAAATTCAATTGCGTTAATAAAAAAAATCAAATGTAGAAATATAAATAAGACGGAGAGTGTAATTTTTAGATCACTTATAATACAAGTGTAGTACTCCCTCCGTCCCTCTTTAATCAAAAAATTTGTCATTTTGATTGTCCCACTTTAATCTACAAAGTCTCAAAAAGAAAATAATTTAATATTTTTATAATAATGGGACCCATTTTTCATACTTATAATAACTATCCACTTACTATTCTCTACCCCACTTTCTCTCTTCCACTCAACTATCTACACTCACATTACATCAACTTTTCATTTTTTTCTTAAATAATGTATCCAATCCAAATTTGTAAGTTAAAAGGGATGGAGACGGAGGGAGTATACACAGGCAGTGTCACTGACAAAGCCACTTTATGGTGGTTGGGGTCATCCGACTCCCTTGATTTAAGACCATGCACAATGGTTTAAACAAAAAAAATAATTCAACACCCACTTTATCACTCCACATCAGTTTTTCTCTCTTCTAACTCATCCATTCAACACCCATTCAACAAAACACTCTACAATGGTTTGTTTAATCCCCCATTCAACAATTTTCTCACTCATCATCCTATACCCACCACTTAAAATTTATTTTTTATTTTTTTATTTTTATGATTAGTGTTGAAATAGTTATTATTGAGATCCATTTAAAAAAATGGGTTTTTTTTTTTGTGTCGGAATACAATGAAACTTACGTCAATTTAAAGAGAATTTTTTTTTTAGGAATTTTGGTGTAAAAAACAAAAAAAAAAAAAAAAACAAATTTTCTGTGAAATAATTGAGCTCAAATAAATGAGATAATAGTAAAAATAGCACGGGCCAATGGAAGGCAGCCAAATGTCAAAACAGGAAAAAAAAAAAAAAAAGTCTGGCCCTTTTTGCTGTGACTCGCCTCCATAGAGAGTGACTTTCACGCGCCACCCCAGGCCCAATAAGAAGCTGACACGTGTCAATTCCGGGGGACACAAATAGCATTCACAGTGTGTGAATTATTTTCACACAAAAATTCACACAAAGCCATTTCAACAACCATCGGAGCAATTCATGTGAACATTTTTTGTGAATTGGTATTCAACAAAGATTTTCTTCTCCATTTGTAGATGGTCTAAGAATTGTGTTATTTTCACTCATTTTAAATTCGTAAAGTAACATTTTGATCACTAAAAATATCAATTTAGACTCTTTTAAAATTTAATTAAAAAAAAAAAAAAAAAAACTATCTCATAATTTCTACCTCGCCACTTAATAGAGTACATGAAATTTGGACTTTTACGATCTTTATGGAAATTTTGACTTTACTATCTTTACTAGCGGGTAACCCGTGCTCTGCACGGGAAACCAATACTATGTCTTAAAAAATATTTTAACTATAGTTAACTAATATAGTAATCATCATTTTAACTAATACTATTAATAAAAAAAATTAATCTATATGATTGCTATTATTATAATAACTATTATAATTAATTAATACTATTGATAGTAATAGTTAATATATATATTAATAGCAATGATAATCTATATAATAATATTTATTAATATAATTATTATAATAAAATAATATTATTAATAGTAATAGTTAATTGATATAGTAACTATTATGATTAATTAATATTAAAAATTATATAATAACTATTATAATTAACTAATACTAATAATAGTAATAGTTAATGTATGTAGCCTATTATAGTTAACCAATAATATTAATAGTAAAAAATAACTTATAAAATAACTATTATGATTAACTAATACTATTAATAGTAATAATTAAGTTATATATAGTAACTATTATAGTTAACTAATACTATTAATAGTGATAGTTAACTAATATAATAACTATTATAGTAAACTAATACTATTAATAGTAATATTTAACTTGTATTGTAACTAATATTGTTAACTAATACTATTAATAGTAATGGTTAACTTATACTTAATAGTAATGGTTAACTTATACTATTAATAGTAATAGTTAACTTATACTATTAATAGTAATAGTTAATTCATATAATTACTAATATGATTAACTAATAGTATTAGCTAAGAATGAGAATATCAAAAGTCATTACATTTTAGGATGATGTTGATGTGGCTTCTCCAAATTCAAGCTTTTACTAAAACATGTGCACATGTCAAACCCACAACTCTCCTCACCAACTTTAATATATATATATATATATATAGATTTGCTTTCTCAATCTCGTAGTAAATATCGGTGAGAGATTAAATGGTTTCCTCTTATTGGTAGTGCGGGGCAAGCCCATTTTCTCTTTCATCGAGGCCCGTCTAATGCGTGACACCGTCTCACACAAGACTTCCTTCAGCCATCCCATAGTAAAAGGTACTCCCTCCGTCCCAGAGTATATGTCAACTTTTCCTTTTTAGTTTGTTCAAGAGTATATGTTCACTTTCAAAAATGGTAAAGAATTTTTACTATTCCTCCTACTCATTCTCTCTTTTACGTTACTTTTATACTTACAACACTTGTCAACTTACTATTCCTTCCCACTCATTATATCTCATACTTTACTTTTATACTCACAACGCTTACATCACTTCCATCATTTCTTAATTTCCGTTTAAATGAGAGTGTGGACATATACTCTGGGACGGAGAGAGTATAAAATTAATAATGCACGAAAAATACTTAGAGAGTTTATATATTGAAAAATAATGGAAGAAAAGTACGATGTTGTGAGTATGAAAAAATGGGGTAAAAACAAAAAGTGGGGTTTGGAACAATAAGTGAATAGTTGTTTTGAGTATGACAATTGAGTCTCATTCAATAAATAAAAGTGGTAGAAAATTTCTATTTTAGCTAACGTGACTTATTAGTGTAAAATTCAAAAAGGAAATGTCTGTCTATTATTATTATAAGACGAAGGAAGTGTTACTTATTTGTATACTGCTTATATCATGGTAAAATTATGTTTAAACAAATTATGTATCTAAAAATGTACGCTTATCTTTATGACATGTAAAAAGGAAAACTGAAACATTTAGTATGAGGAAAATATTATTTATTTATTTATTTATATGAATGCTTGATTAATGCTAAGGATAAATTTTTGTTGTGATGGAGGAGTGGTGTTGTTGGGATGACTTGTGATTGATTCTTTCTATCAGAAAAAGGCATGCATTTATACTTAGGGATGACCAAACACGGTTCCGGTTCTGAAAAAGCTTGAACCGTAACTGAACCGTTTCTCTTCCGGTTACGGTTACGGTTCGGAACCGCCGGTCCACACTTTCCTTTTTTGAAAAAAATATTAATTTTTTAACAGAAAAATCAACTATAATAATATTTTATTGCCGCATTTTCAAAAAAAAGGTATAGAAAAAATGTTTAAAAAATTGAAGAGGCCCGTTCCTTTTTTCTTTTATATACTCAAAAAATTTCTATTATTTGTATTCATTGAATTTGGCTAAAAATTTAGTCAAAACTCAACTTTTCTTGTCAACTTTCTGTTAGAAACGGTTAATTTTGATAAAACCGTTAGAAATCTAACGATTTTGATGGTTTTTTACGGTTTTGCTAGCGGTTCCCGTTCCGGTTCGGATTAGGCGGTTCATGGCGGTTCGGAACCGCCGGTTCACGGTTTTTAGAGTGTATGAACCGGAACCGGCCCGTGTTACAAACGGTTCCGGTTTTTATCACGGTTCAAAACGGTTCCGGACTTTTTGATTCCGGTTTCGGTTCGGTTTGGCCATCCCTATTAAAGAGTACTACTCTGCTTCATTGTGGTCCTGTTAAGCCAAGGCCTCACCTTTTTAATGAGCCCTATATGAGGACGTTTGGCAACTTTGTCAGTGGTCCCCTAACCAATTTTTTTTTCTTCTTATTCGTGAAATGAAACTTATCCATTTCATTATTATCACAATGAAACTCACTCTGGTTTATTATTCCTTTACAACAATCAAGTGAGGTGATATAATGGATCGGTCACTGGTGCCAGTATCAATCACTTCCATTCCTCTCATTAGACCATCTGTGGCACTCGTAAAAACTTGTGTGAAACGGTCTCATTTGTGAGACAGATCTCGTTGATTTAGTAAATGATTTGCCGTAATGAGCGGGACGAGGCAAACCCATTTTCTTTTTCATCGAGACACGTCTCATATGTGAAACTGTCTCACACAAAACTTAATCTTTTAATTTTTCTATACTTCCACATTTGATTTCGATTTTGCCCCACCTCTCATCTTTTAAAGTTTCCAATCAAACTTAAGTGGTTAATAATGGAGCCCACCAAACAATTTAAGGATTTCAGTCACCCATCTCACAAGTAAAATATTTTCCACATTTGATTTCGATTTTGCCCCACATTTGATTTCGAAAAATGTTATCCCCATTTTCCGGTGTTTGTTACGCACCGGAAAATGAGGAAAATATTTTCCGGAAAATGGTTTTCCCTCTTTTCTAAGTAAAATGACTTACGGATTTTTACTAAGTAAATCATTTTCCGGAAAATGTTAACTCTCTCACTCACACCCAACTCTCCATAAAAACCCCACCCTACCCACACCTCTAACACCACCCTCTTCATCCATCCTATCCACACCCCCAACTACCCCAGCACCCACCCCACCCACACCCCACCCCACCAAAAATAAAAAATCTTTTCACTCATATAAAAAAAAAAATGAATATCTCCACCACCCCCAACTACCCCAGCACCCACCCCACCCCCACCCTACCCCACCCAAAAAAAAAATATAAAAAAAAAAAATCTTTTCACTCATATTTAAAAAAAAAATGAATATCTCCACCACCCCCAACTACCTCAGGACCCACCCCACCCTACCCCACCCCACCAAAAAAAAAAAACTTCTTTTCACTCATATTAAAAAAAAAAAAATGAACATCTCCACACCCCAAATACCCCAGCACCCCACCCTACCCCACCCACCCACCCCCCACAAAAAAAAAAAAAAAACTTCTTTTCACTCATATTAAAAAAAAATGAACACCTCCACCCCCCCCCCCCAATTACCCTACTACCCGCACCATCCCACCCCACCAACCCACCTCCCACCCCCCCCCCCCAAAAAAAAAAAAAAAAAAAAAAAAAAACACCACTCATATTAAAATTATTTTTGAACACCTCCCCCGCTCCCCACTACCCCACCCCACCACCCACCCCTACCCTACCCCACCCACCCCCACCAATTTTTTTTTCCTCTTATTAAACTTATTTTCTAACAACTCCCACATTCGCGCTCCCTACCCCCACCCCACCCACCCCCAAAAAAAAAAATTAAAAAAATTACTCATATTAAAATTATTTTTGAACACCTCCCCCACCCCCCCCCCACCCCCACAACCACCATCCCACCCCAACCCAAAATCTCCTCCCACATTCAATTTTTTTTCTCATAATAATTCTTTTCCTCATATTAAATTATTATTATTTTCATATGAAAATATTTTCCGAAAATTATTTTCCTTAGATTTACCAAAAACATGTTTATGTCATTTTCCGGAAAACATTTTCATTTTTCGGAAAACATTTTACGGAAAATCATTTTCCGAAAATTGTTTTACGCGAAACAAACGGAGCCTTAGTTACAACGGTTTCAAATTCGTGAAATGAATAATTATTTATTAATAACTATTTTTAGATTTTCATTAAACTAATTATTTTTCTTTAAATTATTGATCAAAGTATAATTAGATTGACCAAGAATCCTAATTCAAGTGGGACAGAGGGAGTGTATATATTTCTCCTTAGATGACCCCCCTAGATTGATTTGAACTCAAATTGTCATTTTTATAATACCCCAAATTTATTTTTGTGTCGTTCAATTTATGACCAAATTCAATGGTGATAATTGAATCACAAAGAACAGTATTGGCCATTGGGTTTGTACTCATGCAAGCAAGTACCTTTAATTTTATTATGGGTAAAAGTTGTACCAGACAGTTAAAAAGAGTACCAAACCAAAAGTGATGGACATGACACATGAGAAATAAGGCTTAGATCCATAGTACAATAATATTGTTTGCATTTCTATGGAGAAAGGTAACAAGTTCCTAGGTGACATAAAATCATTGAATTTGTGCAATAAAATCAAAAGTTCCTAGGTGACATAATGTTGGCATTGTTGGATAACAACACATGTAGGTGTTTTTTGAGGTTATAACTTTTATTCTCTTTGGCGGCGAGATGAGTTTTTATCTGATCGTGATCGTAAATCTGATGAAAATTATTACTTATGTCAAATTTGAACGGGGGCGAATTAATTAATGAGAAAATGATTACCATGGGAGCGTGTTACTTAGGTTATAGTCGCTTTCACAACAAAAGTCATCCATGACGGCCTCGTGTGGCATTATCAATAGGTCCAAAATCTTAATAAAAGGAAAAGAAGGGGTTACGTGAACCACTAATGTGAGAGTGACGGAAATAAAATCCTAGATTAGTGTTAATGGGGAGGTGGTTAAAGATGGGTGGGAGCAGGTTTTTCGGTTAAAGATCCAATCTTTGCCTTTATTCAAGGAATAATAAAATCCACTATGAGGTTAACCTATTTAGATAAAAAACAAACTATTATACAGTTTAATGAGCTTGTTACTTGACCTAAAATTGCTACAGACGGATTTGATGTGGCGCTGCAGCAGTCAATACGGATAGAGAATAAGTCTGACTCTTTGAATAACGGGTAACATGGTTACGACGCAAGACTTGTTTAGTTTAGCCCATTTAATCTTCACTAAAGACATTCATTTAAAAGAAAATGTGGTAAAATTAACGTGACAGAAAATCATTCACAATAACATGTGCACAAAGGCGCGTTTCCCCATTCAAACGAATTTTGACCGATTAACAAATGAATACTGGAGCTTTATTGCCCTAGTGGTCTTATACACTTTGATTTCGTGGGTTTAGAACATTAGTGTTGGATATACAGATGAACAATCAAGTCAGTCATGATTATCAGGGCAAACTAGGAGAAAGAGTAGGCTTTGTGACTTTGAGCTCCCCACAGTTGCTTATATAGACAGTCTCTTGGGGCTTGTCCCAGATTGCTCGGGCAGTTTTAGCTCTTTCGTCTCCAAGAAATTGTGCAAGATCGTTGTATTGGCGAATCCTTTCACTTGGCTTATATGTTGGAAATGAAGCTATGCGTGAAACCACATCCATACCTGAAGCAAAGTTCAGCTAATAGGTTCAGTCATATTTCACAATCTTATAATGAAGAGTCACTAATTCAATAAATTTTAGAGCCAATACACTCGACGATAGTAAATGATGCCACGGTCCTGCATTTACATGGATAACTGAAGCTTAGATACTAGTAGTACACACGTTTCAAAGTCTATTTTCTTATTCCCGGGTTAACATTTTGGAAAATTTATACTATGAAAATAAAGCTACAAACTTTTTGAAGTAAACAAACGGATACCAAATCCCAAGTAGCAACTATTTGCAAGCAATCAATCACGTATGAATGAAGAAATAATCTATCAAAGTTAGATCATTGAATATCCAAAAAGATAAAATCAACAACAGAATCCAGATATACTCAAATAAATCATCCCAATGTTGTTTGAGGAAGTTTCACAATAAACACTTTATGAATCACGAGCCATAGCATCACTTGAGTTGGGGTTACTATGCTGGTCTTACCAATTCTGAATGTATATGAACTGACAATCAGGCGAACCTAGATTGAAATGTCTGAACCTTAAACTGGAATGAATTTCGAAACTCACTGGATAGTGCTACCTCTAATCCCAAAATGAACGTCCGAAATTGTTCTTGATCAAGAGCAATTTCAGACACACTGGGACGGAGGGAGGGAGTATCTTAATAGATTAACTTTGTTCTTTCTGAAACACCCATGAGCTCATCAAGTACATGGGAAACACTTGAGATAATAGGCTGACTTTGTTAACTTTCCTGTTCACAAATATAAACCTTCTTACACAGTCAACTCTACTTTCTTTACTATCGATGATATTCAAGTCTATAATGGTCAAATTCATCATTTTTCCTAGTCCTCTTGGTTCCAAACTACGGTCAGTTCATAGTTAACTAAAAATCACGCCCTTTGAAAGTGTAGCGTCGATTCAGGTTAAATCATGTATTCAGATTCAGCGCCCAATTAGAATATCTTGGACATGAATCACTCAATTCTAGCAAAATGAGTTAATCAGAAGTAATCAGTCAAAATGATGTAACTTTCTCTTGTTTGAATTCGAGCATATTAACCAAATCCAGTTATTTGCAGAAACTGCAGCAATAATGAATTATGTTCTTCAAGTTCTTATCTTCATGAAGCTAAATGAACTAATGAAAATCTAAAGAAAAACTTGTTTTACACACGCTTTAGTGTAAAACATATTTTACACATTTCTTAGAGTAAAACATGTTTTTCGTAAAACTGACTCAATTAACTAAAGAAACTGACCTTCAAGAACTGATCCAAACACAATGTTCCTACTATCAAGCTGCGGGCAAGGACCCGGACCGGTAGTGATCAAGAACTCCACATTGTGATAATTAGGGTTAAGCTTAATATCATCATCATCATCATTCTCAGACAAACACAAAGAAACAACCCCTCCTTTATCATGCCCTAACTGAAAAGCTTTAGATTCAACACTCTCAGTATTGCTAAGCAAATTGACCGGCGGCTTCACCTCTCCTCTATCTCTCTTCCCTTGCCGACCAGCGGTGAAGAACTGACCGGGAAATATTTTCTGGACTAACGTGCCCTTGTAGAAACCGGAGGTGCCGGTGCAAAGGGATTTGAAATTGGAGACGGTGATGGGGACTAGGTTGCCGTAGAGGCCGATAACGATGCGGCCGATTGGTTGGGAATTAGGGCAGAGGAGGAGGTCGGATCCTAGGGTTCTGGTTTGGAAAAAAGTTGGGGCAGATGCTGAAGTCCATGAAAACTCGGTCAGTGATGGTGGTGTCTGGTTTCGGCGGCGGTGGAGTGGCGAGGGAGAGAGGGGAGGGGATGGAGAGGGTGGTGGAAGAAAAGAGGAGGGAGCGGCGGGAGAGATGGTGGCGGCGGTGGGTGGTGGAGGGGAGAGGTGGTGACGGAGGGAAGGGGGTGGTGGAAGCCATGTTGGGGATCGGAGGAGCATGGCGGAGGAATGAAGTGGATGATTACTGTGCTGGCGGATACCACCCACACATGTGACTGGTGTGGTGGGCCCATTATTTAGCTGAGTGAGTGACTCGGATAAATAATCTGCGTTTAAACGACGTCGTATAAACTGTAGATATTTCGCAGACCAAATTAACCTTCTCTCCCAATTCTGCTTCGCCATCATTTTTAGGGTTTCAGAAGTTCAACTCTGCTTTTGAACAGGTTAGTTTCAGTTCCAAATTTCTTTTGTTGCTTAAATTCATATGAATTTCTCGATGTTTAATGGTGTACTAGATCAGAATTCTGTTTTCTTTTTATTGATTGGGAAGAAAACATTGTAATCTACTACTACTAGTACTACCTGCTCCCTCGGTCCCGGAAAGTTTGTCCCAATTGACTTGACTGTTGGTCAACACAAATGAATTTTGATCAAATATTATTATCGATTTAATCATCATAGTGAAATTCTAAAAATTGTTATTGATCTTTAATCAATAACAATTTTTAGAATTTCATTGTAATCAGTAGATTGGCATCAATATATAGTCAATGTTAATGTGAGTTGACCATAAAAAATCAAATGAGACAAACTTTCCGAGACAGGGTATTACTAGCTATATTAGGGATCAAACTAGCTACTCCAGTATACTGAACATCTTAAAAGATGAGCTTTATACTGTTTCTAAGGTTGTATCAATGTGAAAGGATTTTAGATTTTGTAAATACTGGGCAATTATAAAGTAGACTGACTTTACTAGGTTAAAGGAACCTATAGAGTTGGGGAAAACAATTAGCATCATAAGAAAAATTAGATACTCACTCCGTCCCATTTTAAATTGCAAATACTAGGTTGACACGGGGATTAAGGGAAAAAGTGAAAAAGGTGATGTGTTGTGGGTGTTGATAGTTGAGTGGGAGAGAGAAAGTGGGGTAGAGAATAGTTAGTGGGTTAGTGGATGTGAGTGTGCAAGTGGGTTAAAACTTGCCATTTTTGGATTTTGCAATTTTAGTTGGGACACCCTTTTTGGCAACTTTTGCAATTTGAAATGGGACGGAGGGAGTATTGTTTAATTCCATCCCCATAATTACTGCCGGGGTTTACTTGCAAAACCTTTGAAGAATGTGGTTTAATTGCTTGTACATTGCTTGTACCATGGTAAAATTATATTAATACAATTTTCCTATTTAAAAATACGACACTTATTTTAAACGGACAAACAAAAGAAAAGTGTGACACTTATAATGGTACACAGACGGGGTTTTACACGAAGTGCTTTTTCTTTGGCCCATCTTAAGTACTTTTTTATTAGTATTGTATGGGAGAGTGAATCAGGATAAATACCACCAACTATGATCTAGGTGACCTAGGGGCACTTGTTCACCTTCGTTTTTATGCCTTCTCTGTATTTTACCCTTTTTTATATCTCTGTCCCCCAAAATGATATTCACGTTTGACTATTCAAATTTTTTAAGGATATGAACACTTGCTTCACTAGTCGTGTTTTGTTTATGCACTTTTAAGCTTAAATTGTATAAATGTGAAGAACTTTTTGGAACAATGAAAAATAACAAATGAGATGATCATTTTGGAACGTTGTGAGGATAATTCTTGGTGGCTAGTGCTAAATCTAATGAATCTTCAGCTAATTTGTGTTCCCTGTCCCAATCCACAAAATCTTTGCTGCATTGTCATCATTTGGTCAGAAAAATATTGAAGAACTATTAGTACCGTTTTTTTTATGGATTTTATTGTACGATATGAATAACCAACCTATTTGATTGCTGTTTTTCCCTAAAATTATACTCCCTCCGTCCTAAAAATGATCTTTCTATTTGCCACTTTTCATTGTCCCAAAAAGTTCTTTCCATTTCTACAATTTAAGCTTTAAAGTGCTTAAATAAAACATGACTAGTGTAGCAAGTGTTTATATCCTTAAAAAGTTTGAATAGTTAAATGTGAAGATCATTTTGGGACGGAGGGAGTATTCACAACTTATAACAGTAAGAAAATATGAAACCAGTAAAACATAACTTGGAGTATACATCTCCAATTCACAAAACAAGAAGCTGTTATTGCTTAGGAGTATACATCTCCAATTCAGAAAAGAAGAAGCTGTTATCACTTTCCTTTAACATTAAGCCCACCGGAGCTTAAAGAAACAAGGAGATGATAAACCAGTCACTCATTTCTCGAGACTGGTTCTTTGTCAGAAAAAGCTTTACAACAACAACAACAAAGCCTTAGTCCCAAAATGATTTGGGGTCGGCTAACATGAATCCTCATATGTATATGTAATCGTTAATTCTCATATCTTTTGTCAGTATTCCTAATGTCTGTCTCACTGAAGCTCAGAGATTGAGGAGTGGATGCTGCGACCGACAAAACAATCATTGCAAGATGATTTTCTTGGATATGAAATATTGCCGTGTAGGGTACATGCAGCTGGAAGTAGACCTTCTAATTCGTGTAGGGGACAGCTACAGTCTCGATGAAAAGGTCTTTGCTCCATCCGCATTTTATACATTGATAACCTCCCTGAACATACATCATTTTTCCAGCTCCACTTGCCATATCCACCCCTGTTTCTTTTAAATCTTTTGGTGTTTGTCTATAGGTATCAGGGTGGATGTACGTGTGAATATAAATTCTTGGGGGGTGGGGGGGGGGTGGGGGGGGGGGGGGGTGGGGGGGGGGGTTTCACAAGTAGTAGTATGGGTTTGTATAGAGTAGTATTTCATTCTTTGTGGGGTTTTCACAAGTAGTATTATGGGTTTGTATTGAGCAGTATTTCTTTCGTAATAACCGCAAAATTTTGATGCCTTTATTTCGAATACTCACTCCGTTTCGCAAAACATGTCGTTTTAGGGGTTCAATTTTGTTCCAAAATATTTGATACTTTTCAATTATCTAGGAACTTTTGCCATTACTTACCAATTATACCTTATTTAATAATTGACACACCCTTTGTAAATACATTTAATTACTTAGGTAAATGAATTGTTATAGGGGTGTTTGGGTCTTTTTTACATGTAATAATTGCTTTTCTTAATCTAAGTGAAGAAGGTTAAAACGTCAAGTATTACGAAACGGAGGGAGTACTTCTTATATACTCCCCCCGTTCCACAATGATATATCCGTTTGACTATTCAAACATATTAACAACATATTGTCATTTTCATTATTACAATTAGTGAGGTCCAATTATTACACCCACTAAACTCTCTCTTGCAACAACAATGCATTACTCGATAAATTCATCACAATGTTAAGTTTGGAAGTTCAATCACTTTTAACACACCAATTGCAAAAATAGGACAATCTTTTTTGGGACAAAGGAATCTAAGAATTGTTGATCATATCTTTCCAAGTTTTTGAGTTCAAGGTGTTCCAAATTGCCTTGATTGTTGTAAATCCGGTTGCAAAGCATTTTTTAAATGCTCTGAAATTCCCTTGGCTGTTTACACTAATATTTTGGAATACTCCATCCGTCCCGAAATAAACGTCCCATTTCTTAGAATAGAATACTAAAATATGGTGTCCCCCTAAACTGCTCGTCATTTCCCTAAACATAGAATACATAAAGCTACAAAAGCATTTTTCTTTTTGTTTTTTTGCAATATTATTTTCCTTTTTAAATAAAAGATGGGCTTGGGCCCAAAGGGAATAAATGTAACTAACCTTCAGGCAGGCCGTACTAATATGTAAGCAAAATGGGCCGCGTTTAGTTGGGCCGTGGTCTTCGAGCTAATGTCGGCCATTTCCACTTAGTATTGCCTACAACACTACTTTTTCTTGTTTGACTCGAAACCGATACGGTGAACTTCCATATACGTTTTGATGTTACCAAACTTAAAAGGGTAAATATAAATTCACAAAATTTCGCTTACAAATTGATATGTCATGATTTTGATCGGTGTATTTAATTAGAGTGTGTCGGGTCTACAATCGATACAACCAATAAAATATCGCCGCCTCATTTTATTTTGTGCCCCTAGCATTGCCCAGCTTAATATCCTATTTTTATTAAGACGACATTTACTTTGGACAAACGAAAATAAAAAGTAGGACATATTCGGGGACCTATTTTTTATCAATCAAACTCAATATCGCGTAGTCAAAATGGCCTAACTCTGATCTGAACCGTTTGGTGAACATGCATATAACAATATAGAAGAAATTTCTGGAATGAAATAAAATGATAGATTACCTAATATTTAAAATAAAAATTAGGCTAAAGTGTTGTATAAACTTGTTGTCATGATTGAAAGAGGTCATAGAAAAATTTATAGGTTAACGGCCAACCCTCACCCCCAAGCCCAACCTCCACCGGCCACCACATACACTCTGGAACACACACTTAACAAAAGGGGTGGTTAGTTAAAGACTTAAAGTTGGGACCAAATTGTTAAAATAAATAAAGTAACACGTGACTTGTCTGATCAAGACATGTGCTCAGTGCTTGCCATGTTTGATCTTAACTCTCAACTCTAATCACTCATTACTAATAAAAATATCTAATTTATTTATACTCCTTCCGTCCCAATTTAACTTTAAAAAAAAAAAATGGGTTTAAGAATTAAAAAAAAAGTGATGTGCTGTGAGTGTAGATGGTTTGGTAGGAGAGAGAAAGTGGGGTAGGGAATAGTTAGTGGGTTATTGTTGTGAGTATGACATGTGGGACCCACAAATAAAGAAGTATAAAAATCTTTCCTTTTTGGGTTTTGAAATTTAAAATGGGACAACCAAAATGGAAATTTTTGAAGTTTAAAATGGGACGGAGGAAGTACTTACTTCTTCCGTCCCGGATTAAGGTTCTTAGTTTGACTTTACACAGAGATTAAGAAAAAATAAATGTTTTTTTTTTAGCAAACGATAAAATTTCATTTCATTCACAATTAAAAAAGAGATGACACTCCACAAATGCAGGAGGCTCACCCCAAATTGTAATAGCAGTTCCAACCCTTAACCTATTACAATGACATTTCGAATCTAAATCTTGAGACATTCGGATTCTTCTCCAAGTACAACTTGGACACTGCCTCAATTTGGCATTCACAAAATTCCCATTCAGATAAGATATTGCGCTGAGCACTTCATATGCAGAATCCGGGCTGACGAGAAAACGTCCACCAACAATCTCAAAATCCACGAACAATCTTTGTGTGGTTAAAACATTGGCATCCACTTCATTGTGAGGAGATATAAGAATCATCGCAATTGCGAAACAAACAAACAAACAAATATACAAACAACGGCTCCCACTAAGGAGAGAATACAACGGCCCCCACAAAGAGAAAATACAACGGCTCTCACAAGGAGAGAATACAACGGCTCTCACAAAAAGGAGAGAACTTTATTATTGAAAAACAAAAGAAAATCACTCTTAATTTAAACTTTAATCATTGAAAATATGTTCAATGATTAAAGTTTAAATTAAGAGCTGCAAACAAAAATCGAACTAAATCTAATAAAGAAGAAGACGATGGTTGGATCTTTGGATGAACAAATTGAGATTACTAAGAAGAGGATATAGATCTAAGATGAAAGTTTTTGTTGAATGAGGAAGATGGAGGATTTTGGTTGAGAATGTAACCGCCGCAGAGCAAATGTACCGTGTTTTTGTTTGAGTGTTGTAAAATGAAAAAATAAATGTTGTGAGTATGAAAAGTAAAGTATGAGAAAGTAGGAGAGAAAAAATGGGTAGAAAGTTTTTGTTGTGAGAATGACAAATGGGTTTCACTATCAATTTTAAGTAATAAAGCAACTAAGAACCTTAGTCTGGGACAAACCAAAAAGGAAAGTGAGCACCTTAGTCTGGGACAGAGGTAGTATAATTGGTTCATTAGGGTAAATATAAAGTTACCAAAATTTCACAAAATTTAGCTTACAAAATGAGGTGTGATGCTTTTCTTTTTATAGGTGTTTTTAATTAGATTGTGCTGAGTCCACAACCGATGCAACCAACAAAATATCGTCACTCCATTTTATATCCATCATTTTATAATCTTCTTTTTCTTTTGTGCTCTTTGAACATGCCAAAGTAGCCAAACTCCAACAACATTATTATAGAGGTTTAACTTTTGCTTTAGAAATCAAACCCAGAGTTGAACAACATTATAGAGTCTCTCTAATAAACCCTTAATTTGGCCCATTTGACTATAAATTTAACTCAGAACCAGATTCAACGGAACTGGGAAAAGGAAAAAACAAAGTCAAAACACCAATTAGTATCTGGAAACAATACAAATCATGAGAATTTCTGGTCACCAATTTACAATTAAACACCAAAATCAAATAATTTTGAGCATACAATTTGATTTAAACATAAGAAATCAGGTTAAATTAAATTAAATAAATAAATATCTCATTTAATTTCAACAACAATTTCTACCTAAAATAACTAGTCTTAAGCTCCATCATAAAGTTACAATCCCAAATTATTTAGAAAATAAAATAAAAAAATAATAATAGAACAAAATTCTCGAACCTTACTCGCTAGAAATGAATCAATCTAATCTTTATATCTTCATTCAATCTTGATCGTCGACATCAAACAATGTAAATATAGGCCTTCTGGCGTGAACGTCACAACCGGCGGCGGGGGCGACAACGGGAGAAGTAGACGGCGATGTGTTAGCGTACACATTCAAGGCGAGAGCACCTTCGCTCCAGGAGCGCCGCATGGGGTAGCCGATGGTTGTCTTGGGAGAGGAGGCGGCGTGGCGGCAGGTTTTGCGCTTCTTGTGGAGGGCGCATTTACAGTTGCGGTGGTAAGGGCGTTGATCGATGCCGAAATCGCGTCCGTTGAGGCAACCGTCGAATGCACCTCCGCCTGCTGCTGCTCCGGAAGCCATTTTCGCCTTTTTCCGGTCGATCTACGCTCTTTCTTTCTCTCTCTATAGATGTTTGATCGTTGTGTTGGTTCTTTGTTAGAGAGAGAAATAAGGGGGACGGGGAGTTAGTGCGTATTTATAGGTGGTACGTCGTGTTAATTACGAGTAGTACTACCTCCGATCCAAAATAACTGTCTTTTTTTTTCATTTGCACAACTCTTAAGAAATGTAATAATTATCATGACTTAGTGACAAAAGTTTCAACTTTACCCCTATTAAGTGTGCAACTTTCTTACATTAATATCTCACACTAAGATAATTAATAAAAGAGAACAAGTTTCAATGCAAGGATAAGAGAGATATTTAGCTCAAAAGTAACAATTATTTTGGACCAAAATTTTGGTTCAAAAGTGACAGTTATTTTGGACCGGAGGGAGTAGTAATTGTTTTCAAAAGCGATTCGTTTATGTACTGTACACCACAATTCAAGTCCATTTAGCTGTGATTTTTCAGATAATTAATTCCATATATTTTTATTTTTTATTTTGAAGAAATATTTTTTTAAAGTGCAACAATTTTTGAGACAAATAAAAAGAAGAGTCGGTCTTGTGAAAAACGCGTTTTACACTAAGATATGGAAAAACGTGTTTTTCACAATTGTCTTTCTCTAATATTATCATGTGCCTCTTCTAATATTACAAAGTGCATGTTCTAATTTTAAACTTACAAATATTCAAGCAGACACAATTATACACTTAAACAGACACTTTAGAGCTAGTGTTATGATTGTCGGTTGTAGTGTTGAAAAATGCCTCTTCTAGTGTTAAAAAGTATCTCCTCTAGTGTTGAAAAATGCCTCTTACATTATCAACAAGTGGCTGATGAGTTTTTGAAAGTTTCAAAACATGTGCATGCTCTATTGTTAAAAACCGCCTCCTGTAGTGTTGAAAACTGTCTCCTTTAGTGTAAAAAAAGTGTCTGGTGAGTTTTTGTAAGTGCCAAGTGAGTTTTTCTAACTTCTAAAACAAGTGACTGCTCTAGTATTAAAAAGCGTCTCATGTAGTATTGCAAAAAGTCTCACAGTGTAAAAAAGTGCCTGGTGAGTTTTCGTAAATTCCAGTTATTTGCAAAAATGCTATCGCGTCTTTTAATAATGTTCCGTTTATTTACAAAAATGCCACTACGCATATAGAAAACACGTTTTACACTAAGACGTGTGTAAAACACGTTTTTTCAAAGATTTTATGTAAAAAGAAAGAGAGTAGTATAACTATAACCTTTGTTATTTGGTTCTATAAGAAAATAAATTCAGATTGATGACACAAATAAAAATGACAAAAAATTGTGTGAAATGGTCACGTATGAGATGAGTTTTGTTGAAAGAGTAAAGAGTTTACCCTCTATGAGCGGAACGGGGCAATCCCAATTTTTTGAGACCCGTCCGGTCTCACTAGAGACTTCCTCAATAATGAAAAGAATCTCCACAAAAAAATAATGACTCAACTTAAATGACATGTGATGAGTAAATGTCTCTTCTTCAAGTATAATATAAATACTAATGAGATGAACAAATTTCTCTCCAAATGTAATTTGGACATTGCCCTGCGTTGAAATTTATAAAGTTTACTTGCGGAAATGATTTGGCTCTAACATTTACTAAATATTACTTAATGAGAATGCCTTTTAACAATTTGATATTTTTACTTACTCCGACTCATTTATATTGATTGCATTTGATTTTTTGGTCAGCATAAATAAACTTTGACTGAACGTTAATGTCAATCTAATCATTCTAATGAAAAAAACATTGTTATTGATACATCAAGTATTTATCAATAACTATTTTAAAAGTATTATTAAGATACTTAGATTAGATTGATATTAATTGTTCAAATTTCACTTCTTTTGATTTAAAAAGGGTAATTTTTAAAAGAGGCATTCTCCTGTACACCCGCCGCACAGCGTGCGACGGGCCAGGTTAGCCGCCCTTTTTTTTTTTTTTTTTTGCCACCCACAACTTTTTTCCTCCCAACAAAAGTAACATTTGTTATAACGAAATGTAACACTTTTTATAAAGGTATGTAACACTTTTTAAATCTCAAGATATAGCATTTTAAAGTTTTTTGGAGTTTTTTTTTCTGAGTTATAAATATCAAGATATAGCATTTTTAAAGTTTTTTCGAGATTTTTTTTTAAAAGGAGGACACGTGGCAGCGCGCGGTTGGGTGAACCAGCTAGTGGCTCACAGCGCGCCACATGTCGCTCTAGCAGTGGAGGAAAGACGGGTGGGTCGGGCGGATCGGGTCTTACGGATTGGACTGGCGGGTTTGGCCCGCCGCACGCCCGTGCGGCGGTTGTATATAAGAATTTGTCATTTTAAAATAGAGTCTAAACTCTACGGAGCGATACCAGGTTAGGGCCTGTGGTCCAAAATTTAATAAAATGGGGCCTATGATGCCGAAATTTGATCAATTTAAGCTTTTTTTTATGGAATTTGTTAATTTTTTTATGTAAGTTACATGTGTTTTCCACGTGATGAACGAAATCAATTAGTTTGTAATTAACTTTTTGTTTTTTAATTATTACATGGAGTGGAGGGAGTAATAGACTGTTGTGGGGATGGGTGGGTGGGTGGGTGGGTGAGTGGGGCGTGGGGGGTAGTGGGCGGGGCGCCAAAAAGAGGGTGAGTGGGACAAAGTTATTAATTGTTATCAACTTGACCACTTTGCAAAATGCAGTGGGATACCGACCGTACAAGTGTGCCGAAGCTGGCTGTTCTTAGTCATGACATACACGCACCCTATTTACTCCTCTCTCTCTGCCTGCTTTCAGGCTTTTAAAGAGTCTTTAGACACGGAAAGTACACCAAACTTGTTACTCTCCGTCTAAAGTTCTTTGTTTGACTTTACACGGAGATTAAAAAAAAAAAATGTTGTGAATATGAAAAGTAAAGTAGAAAAAAGTAGGAGAGATAAAGTTGGTAAAAGGTTTTTGTTGTGAGAATGACGAATGGGTCCCATTATCCATTTTAGGTAATAAAGCAACTAAAAACTTTAGTCTGGGACAAATAAAAAAGGAAAGAAAGCCTTAGTCTAGCCTGGAACGACAGAGGGAGTACAAGGTTTCTGCTGAAATGACTCTTTTACTCGTACATAAATACTTCATCTCACCTGGTGATGTTCACTTTGGGCTTAAGCCAACGGAACCCGTTTGAGCCCGTAAGCCCGAGTCCGTATGGCTTGGGTCCATGAACCCGTGGGCAAGCCCGTGTCCAAGCCCACCCTATTCTCGGTCTGGGCCGGATGGTGGAAATGATGCACGGGCCGGGCCAAAGCCCGCGGATCTCTGAGTCCGTTTTGCCCTTTTTTTTTTAATTGACTCACATTGCACTGTCTCAATCTCTGTACACATTTTTGGACTCTTGGGCCTTGCCTTGGTTGGGTTGGCCAATTATTATGGGACGAAAGAACATACTCCCTCCGTCCCGCTCGAATCAGGATTTTTGGTCAAGTAATTTATACTTTGACCAATAATTTGAAGAAAAATAATGATGCTAATAAAATTTTTAAAATTGTTATTGTATCACGTTTAATACTAAACTAATTAACTATTTTTAGATTTTCATTAAGCTAATTATTTTTCTTTAAATTGTTGATTAACGTATAAATTATTTGACCAAAAATCCTAATTCGAGCGGGACGGAGGGAGTTTGTATTTCAGCGTCAGTACTAACTACTAAATCAGTAATCACCCAGTTAAATTGGATTCTACAATTTATGAAGTGTAATTGTGTAAGGTATCAAATATGTAAAAAAAAAAAAAAAAATTGACAAAATCCGTTTGGCCCGTGAACCTTTTGGTCCGGACCAAACGGATGGGCCGGACCCAACTGAACAAGACGGGCCGGGCTTTTATCCATCCGTGAGAAGGGCCGGACCGGTCAAGCCCGTTAAGCCCGCGGACATGAGCTAGGGTGGGCCGGGCCGGATAACCCGTTTGAACATCACCAATCTCACCCTAATAGTTCCCACTATTTAAAAAACTACTTAACTACTCCATTCTCTCCGTTTTGGTGTTGCGAATATAAAAGTAAAGTAGGAAAGAATTAGTGGAATGAATAGTAAATATTTTTTGTCATTTTTGAAAGTGTACATATACGCGGTGATACATTCTTATTCATTAGTTCATGGAAGAGCCAATTAGTGTTCTTTTTATACCATCAATCCAAATTCGAGTGCTAAAACACCAAGTGGGTACGCGGTGATGCATTCTTATTTTTAATAGTTGTTCCCCGTGACTAAATTTAATAGACAATATCAATTTTTTTTAATGCAGCTAATCTGATTTTTTATTTAAAAAAAAAAAAAACACAACTATCTCGAAAGAAACTAGATGTTGAATCAAGATTTGAACAATCAATTTTTTCCTTGCTACATGTCTGTTAGTTAGGATTTCAACTTTTATAAACTTTGTACGGTATAACAAAATTAAACAAGAAATATAGAATTTCGTTATGCCACACCATATTAGGTGCAGTTGCGTTGATAATTTTTGCGTCAAATATTTCCAAAAAAGGAAAAGACATTACATTTGAAATAGATACATTTCCTTCCAACTTATTAAACGAACAATCTAAATTCTTTAAGACAAAACAAACAACATTCATCAATCATAGAAAACCAAACTGGAACTCCACGTAGCCTCACCCGGGGCTAGGGGAGTCCTAGGCGACGAACTAGGTAATGAAGAATGATTAGAAGCCTTTAATGATATCCAACTTTCGCTATAAGATCGTTTAATTGGATACGAGATAGAAATTGGCTTAGGTGGCAGTTCATGGTGGCGATGGGCAGCACCACGCTTTTTATGTATAGCACACCGACAATTGCGGTGATATGGCCGTCCTCCGATTCCCTTACCATTCTCAATAATGCAAGCTTGGATTGCTCGCCGGATTAGTCCGTCTCCGGCAGCTCCGGTGTCCATGACTTATGTGCCTAGATAGGTATTGAAGATGTGATGGTCTTAGGGAGAACAAAGAAGTGGTGACATGAATATTTTTGTCAAATAGATATTTATAGTGTTTTATGTACCCTCATTATTTGGAAATAAAATAGAGGAAATAATAATTTAAGGAATATTGCGAATCATGGTTTTGGTTGGACTAAGGTTGGGAGAGATAGAGGGAAAAGAGAAAGAGTGTGGAGTTAACAAGATATTGTGCCTAGTTATAGTCACAAAAGTGCAAGGGAAGCTATATATGGTTATAGTGTTTCAGTGGGAATAAATTGTTGATCACTTAGCTAATTTAATTCAAGTTCTTGTTATTATCGGTTGGGAATTTTATGAGTATATTTTAGGCAGCTGTGGGTGTTTCACTATGTGTGCTATGATATTTTGTCCAATTTAACACTTTTTCCTAAATCTTAGGAAGATTATCCCTAAATCAAAAAAATAAATAAAAAAAATCACATTGATAAACTGTTATACAAATATAAAGTTCCGGTAAAGACCTTGCCAGTGAACCAGTGTTAAGATGCAACAGTCGGTGTGGATAGATGTCATATTTGTCTCTTTGAATAACGAAAGCAGAGATCGAATAGGTTGATTGTGGTATTCAAAAGTAGACTTATATAAAAATCATTATTTAATCGTTAACACAGTCATCCTTTAAAAACTTGAGCTAAATTCACACCAAGTAAACCGACGGAGAGCAACAAATTTCCGGTTGTATTAGTTTCAAAGTTGAAATAGGGGTATTGCCAATTTAGAATGAGTTTCTAGAAGTCATGAATAAGATTCATGGATAAACTTTGGGGCAAGACATTAGAAAACGTGTAATTCATTGTGCAAATGAAGCTTAGGTTTCAGCAATTTGCAAGTTTTTGTAGCTAGTACAAGTTTGCTAGGATCACAGTCTTATAAACTTTTTTTTTTTGATAGAAAGTTTCATAAATTTGTTGAAAAACAGGGAAATTCACACCTACTCTTGACTTTTTTCTGAAACATTTTCCATGATACCAGGATGTAAAACCAATTATTTATTTATTTATTTTTATTTCCTCTTTACTTATAAAAAACAGATTTTTTTTTTAATCATTAAAAAAAAAACAGATTTTAAGTCGGATATTTATTCAAATGCATAACAATAGTTCAGATGATTATTCAATTACTTAAACACTCTCATCAATAAGAACCGTTGGATTTATTCTGGATTCAACAAGAACCGTTAAATTTGTTTGAGATTAAACTTTCCATTAATTTGATATCAACAAAAAGCTTGTCCCGTCTCTCAACTTCTCCCAACGTCTCTCCCTCTCAATCTAAAATTCTTCAATCTTCTTTCATAATTAATCTTCAACAACACAAGTTTGTTGGGGATTTGGGAGGATCTCCACATCCACTATCTCATACTAGCAGTCATCAATATGAAAAAAGTAATTTACCACATGAATAACAATATGAAGGGAAAATATAGATTTATGCCCCTGTACTTAGCTCTAAGATGTTGATATACCCTTAAACTCAATAATTGACATCCTTGCCCTTAAACTCACAAAAAATGAGAGTATATTTGATCACCGTTAACAGGCCGTCTATTATTCCGTTAAATCTTCTTATGTGGCATGATGATGTCACTATTTAAGCTTATGTGGAACCTTACATTGAGAAAAACTGCTGATGTGAAAGTTTTGGGGGGCATAAATTGAGTGATTTTAAAAATCAAATGGCTAAATTGAAAATATTAAAACCCCCTAATACTCTTATCAGTGATCAAACATTTTTAATATCTCTTCACCCTCCCCTTCTCCATTCCCATCAGCCACCTCATCCCTCTCTCCTCCGACCACCACCAAACTCTATCATCTTCCTCCCCGGCATCTCGTCTCCTCGTTTCCTCCTTACCCCTTCCATCTCCCCAAAGCTCGTTGTCGTTGCTCCTCACCCTCCCCTTTCTTCTCCTCTTCCGCCCCTTTCGTTTTCAAGCACCACCATCGTTTCTTCACCCTTACCAACACACCCTTTTTCTACCCCCGATAGCCGCCACCATCGCTCCTCTCCCCATCTTCTTCTCCCATATTTCCACTGCTCAATTTGTCTTTCCAACACCACATTTGTTTCTGTTTCTAAAGATGTAGATGTAGATCTGGATCTTGTTAAGAAGCCCCCGTAGAACCTGTTTCGGTTGTTTGTTGTTGCTGAAATCGGTGACATGATTATGAGGAATGGATTTCTGCTGAGCTAAAAGTGTGTGTGAGCGAGTATTTAAGGTTTTATGTATATTGGGTGGAGAAGGAAGGATGAAATTTCCCATTGGGGGAATGCCGTAGTGGTAGGGATTTGATAGCAACCCGTTTGAGTTCTTTTGATAATTTTTTCTGGGTTGTTTGGTGATCTGGCTTCCTTTTTTATTTTTATTTTTGTAATTTTTACTTGGTGGTAGTGGTGGTGATGGCGGTGGTGCTGGTGGTGGCGGTAAGATGGTGGGGTTGCAAACTGGTAATGATGGTGACTACAATGAATATTAATGTTAACATTTTACAATTAATTGTCTCAAAAAAAATTTACAATTAATTAAAATAAAGTATAATACTATTTACTAACTATTTTGAATGAAAGTATAAATCTAATATGAAAAAAGGAATAATTCTTTTAATACATAATGCTGAAAGCATAGTTGGAATTTTGATATTTTTTATATAAAAATCTTTTTATGTTTTCATACTTATTTAATTTTAATTATATAATTTCACAGTGTGGGAAGTGGGAAGGAAGAAAGTGTGGGGATTGTTTTTGTTTTACATTTAAACCCGTTTAATTTATGATTTTTCATTTTTACCCTTATGTATGTCTACATCAACAATTTGTGTCTGAATGTTCCACGTGTGATTCTCAAAAATCCAACTAAGCTGATGAGTCAGCATTTTCGTTTAAGTTTTGGATGAAAAGTTAACCACGATCAAATATACCTTCATTTTTCGTGAGTTTAAGGGCAAGGATGTCAATTATTGAGTTTAAGGGTATATCTGGATCTTATAGCTAAGTACAGGGGCATAAATATATATATAAATAACACCAAGATTTGTTAACCATGTTCGTTCAACACATGAACTACATCCGGAGGCACAAAACCATGATATCACTATAATATATAAAGATTATTACAACTTTGCACATGCAGTCAGTTAGATCTAGCATGCTACTTTCCATGAACAAACATGGTCATGGTCGGATTGTAGGATCGCCCCCATGGCTCTCCTAGGCCCCTAACCCCCTCCTATACACTATTTTATGGCTCTCTTGTGTATCATAGCTTTCTCCTATCAAGCACACAATATTCTAGACGAAATCCCCTTTATATAGGTGTAGGAGAAGTCCTAAATCAATACATAGAAGAAATCTAGTCAAAATAGGAAACTATAAAATATCTGGGCTGTCCCCCGACATGCACGGCCGTGCAAATTTTGCTACTCGGCCATGCACTATAGGTGGAGCGGCCGTGCTCTATTTTTTCCACCAAAACAGTAGCCTCCTCTAGCCCCCTCCCCGTAGTGCATGGCCGTGTGCCTCCCCATGCACGGTCGTGCAGCCCCTATTCTATACTTTCTCGATTTCCTTCTCCTTTTTTGACCTCTTCCCTGATTTCCACCAATCCCCTATAATCCTTTTCTCCCTCCGTCTTCTCGCGGTTTTAGTACTCCACTCCTAACAAAGTTTTGTAAGCTCAATTTGTTGAGATTAAAACAATTGTGTTGTTGTTTATGTTTTTCTCTTCATTCTTCATGTTTTTGTTATGTATTTCTGTTATTTCAAGATGATGATGATGATTCACAAAGCCACGGGGATGATTATTGATGTGAGTAAAATATGTCAATTATATTCAATCAATATTTTGATGGGGCTTCCTTTTAAAATTTGGTTGGAATATGATCATTCTCATCAGTGTATCATAATTTATCATCATTATTCTTTTCGATTTGTTTAACTTGTTTTTATGTTTGTTTAATAAGTTTTCGAATTGGATATTATCTCTATAGTCGAGAGCTCTTGTATTCTCTCCATAGTCAAGAGCATTTGTATTCTCCCCATTGCGTTGAGAGTCTTTGTTTATTGTTCGTGTTTCTTTTTGTTGTAATGCTTGAAACGTTTGATTTGACTCTTGTTATCGACTTAAATGATTCAATTTATCGTGTCCTGATTGCCAAATTTTACTATTATAGAGTTTTTGTGAATGTCAGTAATAGGCCTTGTCCAAGTTACATTTGGAGAATCATTTGTGCGCCCCAAGTCTTGCTTCAGAAAGATCGCTTAATGGAGATTTGATTCAGGGTTCTATATTATGTATGTTAATCGGTTCGCAAACATTGTACGGTATGAGACTCCGATCTATTTGGAGTGCTGTCTTTTATTTTTTATGTGAATATAATTAATTTACCTTAAAAAAATAATATTCCCTCTGTCCCAGAAAGATAGTCATATTTTGACTTTTACTAGTTAACAAAAATGAACTTTGACCAACTATTGGTGACAATCTAATCATTCTAGTGAAATTATAAAAATTGTAATTGATAAATCATTAAGTTATTTATTATAGTAATTTTTATAATTTAATTGTGATCATTAAATTGACACCAATGTTCGGTCAAAATTTATGTTTGTTGAATATAAAAAGTCAAAATGAGACTATCTCTGAGATAGAAGGAGTAATAAAAAAAAAGCTTGTACCAACGTGAACGAACTGTACAATACAAAATAGAATGAGGTACAGGTAAACAGCTACACCACACTACAGAGAATTAAAACATCCCAACCCACCGCCTTCTCCGATTTGTGATATTCAGTGACGTCGATTGCGTACCGCTGAAATCTTTTCACTCTTGATCGGCGTCTCCACGATGGCCGGCGGCGTCAAGAAAAAATTCACGAAATCTGGAGGCCGGCGACCGAGTAATTTATCGTCTGGAGGTCTATTCGTACAGGGCGGCCTTTTATCCGATTGGTCCGGCTTCGATTCTCCGTCTTCTTCTAGAGGTACGTCTCTCCTTCTTCTAATTTGTATCGCATACATAGATACATGTGCATATTCAAGTGTCAGTTATTTCAAATTTCTCAGATTTATTGCGCAAAAATATTATATTACCGGTTGTTTGATTCGACTGTTATTGATTAGGATATACTTGCAGTAAGTTTTGAAAATTTTGGTGAAGTGTGATTTAGTCTTCTGGTGGATTTTCAGGAAAGAATGGTAATACTAGTTCGACTGTCAATGGAAATGCTAAATCTGCGTCGAGATCTGGAAACTCTGGAAAATCAAAAGCGTCTAGTTCAAGGAATGAAGCACAGAAGCTCAAAGGAAATGCTTATGGTTATGTTTACCCTGATATGAGCTCTAAGTCTAAGGTATATGTTGGCTACTAGATTTAATTTGGCTTGATTTTGTTCAGTTTGTGTGTTTGACTGTCAAGCATTGGTTTGTACCTTTTTGGTATGAATTGAGTAATATGGATGATTGTTTGGGTTCGAGTCGGAATCGATCTTAACTTGCATAATGTTAAACCGGCCTAGCACCTGTGTTTTTTGCGTATGAAGTACGCATTTTTATTTACATTTCACTACTTCTAAAATGAGCTGATTTGTCATTTTGTGTGATTGGTGTCTGTTTGATTGGTATCGGACAGTGGGTTCTAGTTAGTCACGCTGTTAAAATGTTTTCTTATTATCAATGTGGCATATTTTATTTCGTGATTATGTATGAAGATAGTTGAAGCATGAATCTTCTTATTTGGTTGGTTGTGCAACAAATGAATAAATTTCCATTCAGAAAGGTTAACTTTTTAAGGCGAAATAGCCAAAAGATATTTATATAGCAGATATTTGTTGCCAGTGGAGTAGGTGGTAATAAAAATGACCAAGCCAGAACTTATATCTTGAAAAGTTTATTCATTTTAGAAGGAATTGCGAACAATAGTTTTTATTTTGACCTCATATTTCACGTCTTAAAAAAAAAAAGTGCCTTTGAGAATTTAAGTGGAGCTGTTAGATTTAAGAATTTATCAATTATAATTGACGTTTTGCAGGAAGCCTCAGTTCCAGATGGACGTGGTGATGGAGAGGACAATCTTGAATCACAGCCTATTGTTGCCTTTGTAGACCAAACACAAGTCACAGAATCTCAAAATGTGAAATATGCTTACAGCTATGGTTCAAGTTTTGAGCTCAAAGAAAACTTTCATAGAGGATTAGGGTTTTCCGATGACCCAGAAGCTGGTTCATCCTTAAAAATGGAAGAAAAAGAAGCTTCATATGTTGATTCGTCATCATCTGAGGAGGAAATGGAGACTGATGTTAGTTATGTGCATGAGCAAAATAAGAAAATGGATGATGAGTTTTTGTCTCAGCCACCATCTCCAGAGAGAAACTCAGGGTTTTTATCGATTGGAGGCTTGAAATTATATACACAAGATATTGATGATGAGGATGCTGAAGAGGAGTCGCCTGATGAGGAAACTCTGGAGTCTTCTGATTCTTGTGATTCTTCTAGCTCCTCTGATAGTGATGGTTTATTAGATAGTGGTTCAGATATTGATGATGAAATTGCAAAAGATTATTTTGAAGGAATTGGTGGGAGTTTCGAGGTTGCGAATATTGATCAGTTGGTTGGACAAGTTCAGGATACATCTGGTGAGGACACACACATTTTTAATGAAACTTTAGAAAGGTTGGGTGGCATTGCACTTGAGGAGGCATCAAGGGAGTATGGCTTGAAGCAACCTCATTCACGGAGGAAATATGTTAAGAGTTCTACCAAATTTGGAGCTGCTGCCTATGACTCATCACCTACTTTAGATGATCTTATGTTTAAGAAGAATCCAAGAAATTCAGGGAAAAAGAAGAACGTTCCAAAATTTCCTCAGTCGTGGCCGTCTGAGGCCCAGAAAGTTAAAAATTTTAGGAGATTCCCAGGTATTGAAACTTCACATACATAAATCATGCATCTGATATTCCATGTTCGATCTCAAGTTTATGGCTGACTACACGGTTTTTTTTTTTTTTTTTTTTTTTTAAAAAAAAACTTTTATTTTGCAAATATTCTCATATAGAGGGTTATTAACATTGCTGTCCTGGTCTTAATGGATTCTGAAGGTTTGGTCTCAAATGGTTACTTTCTGATAGTTTGGTCGGATTTTGGACCTATAACTAATATTTAAACTAGTTAGTTCTCTAGCTTGATGAAAATTAGTTGTGCTATTTATATTGCTCTGGCCAGTATTCCTGTTTAATGTTCTGTACATCTTTATATTGTGGATCTTCGTCCTTCTTTCTTTCCCCTTCTCCAATTAATATTCGAGGAAGCTTGTGAAACGTGAGATGATGTTGTCTATTACCCCTCTCGCCTCCACCCTCTATCTGCTGAGAGTCCACTTTCAAAATCAGGAGTCTTTTCTTATCATCGGCCCAGAACTATATCAAACATTTATGCTGCATCTAATCTAGTTACTTGTACGTGAGCGACAAAGCTAGAACGTCATGAGGATGGCCAGCGTAATATAAGAAATATGGACTCTTTTGGGTGGAACAGGTGGAAAAGAGGGAGTAGTTGCTATCTTTTTGGTTTCTGCGGAGTAAGAGCAAGTGTTTGTGTGTGTGGCATATTACATGCATGCATGATGTTTATATGTGTATATATGTGTCTGTATGTATATGCGCACACACATTTATGGCTAATAGTTTTCTGCTTATTTTGGGTTAAGGTGTTGGGTATGAAGGGTCATTTTATCGTGCACCAAACATAGCAACATCCATAAAAAGCATAACATGTGACTGCACCCTACCCATCTAGTTTAAACCATGTTTTCTCTTGCTGAAATATTATATTCCATTTCTTACTTTGTTAGTTCTTAATGTATGTGTAAATTAACTAGCTGCCTTCAATTCTATTGTATATACTTCTTAGTGTATCATTTCAGGTGAGAAGAAGAAACAGCGTAAAGAAATGATTGCTACGAAGCGCAGAGAAAGAATGATTCGCCGTGGAGTTGATCTGGAGCAAATAAATACGGTGAGCAGAATTTATTTACCAATCCCTAACATCATATGAAACTGATACATTACCACATTATTAAAGAGCTTCAGATGTTAACTAGTGGGGCTGTTTAGTGCCTGACAGTTTGTAGTGTTTTATGCTTTCCTGACAAGTATGGAACTGCTCATAGTTGGAGATTTATGGAGATGTATCCTAAGTATAATGCAATTCCAACTGGCTACCAACTTGGTAACCAACAATACTAGGAAATTCAATAATGTTCTGATGGAAATGGAAATGGAAACTTTTACTCAATTAACCTCTGCACATTAATTTTCTTCAAAAAGTTAAATTGCAGCTTCAGTCAGGGATGTGATCCTTCTCATTTTGTTCCCCTCAATTGATTATTCCAGAGTCATTTGCTGAACCACCTCTGAACAGGTCTTTGTTTGAGAATGAAGAGTTCTGAGATTTTCGTAGACTATTATCTAGTACACATTCTCATACAATGGCATTTCTTGGGTTATGTATGTCAACTAGCTTTAAAATCTGAACACTAGCTTAGGACTCTTTTAGAAGTTGGGAATTGGGATTAGGGATTAAAGATAACTTCACAGTTGCTAAAAGAGGCAGATTTTTTTCTTTTTTTTTTTAAGAACAGAGAGAGAGGTAACCGGTGTAACTTTTCGTTCTTATACTTGTAACTTTTCATAATGAACATGGACACAATCAAATGTGCTGTTCAGGTTGTTCAGATGATTTTTTTTGTATCACTGACATCACTTCTCTGTGATTATCTTTTCCCTGGCAAATGCACAAGTTTTATTGGGTATCATGTCATGGTGCTTTATTTAATTATTTTACCATTGTAACTTCTCTTATGTTGGAAATCAGAAGCTCTAGTGAGTTGCAGTACGCATTTCTCTTTAATAATTTGCATTGATTTCCCCCCTGCTTAATAAGAATATTCAAATTGGTTGAAGATGTGAAGTCATTATAATACTGCACGTTCTTTCTTTTGGAATTTCAGAAACTGGAGCGGATGGTTAGTGATGGGGTGGATATTTTATCTTTTCACCTTATGCATTCTCGGGACTGCACCCAGGTACTGATCGATCGCATAATGTCACAGATCACACATTAAATTTCAATATGTTTATGCTGTCTGTTTCTCAAGCTAGAGTGAAGCAGTAATCTTTAGAAACAGTTATCATTACTTTGTAATATTGTAAGTAGTCCAGTTGGTTGTAATTCTATGTCGTCCTTAGCGCAGGTGAACTTTTGAGAAACGTTTGGTCTCTGTAGTCTATACTTTATAAGTCATGTTATACACCAACAATATTAATGGTCAAAGAAAATGACTTGAATCATTATCATTCTGAGTGTTCTCGGATGAGCTCCCACTTGGTTAGTCTTCCTTTTGGATTTCAACTTTGTTATGGGCCAGGACTCTGCAAATTTATGTTGGATGGATCCAACAAGTTACACGAACCGAATCACATTACATTTTGTGCAGTGATGGATATATTATACACTTTGAATCCGTGCCAGATGCTGACATGTTAAAAAAATCCCCTGGTTACTATGGGATCGTAGTTTCTTCGGTATAGTTATTATGTTTTTCCACAACTTCTTGTCAGATGTGCCCCATAATTATGGTGCTACTTCTGTATAAATATTTCATTTCCTCATCAAGACATATAGGTCGTCGGGCACGTCGAGGGTTAAAGTGCTATTTGGAACTAGTTTTATTCTGTCATCCGTGATTCATTGTGATTTGGTTACTTTCGTTTGACGCAAAGGAAATCTCGATTAATGGTTTCCTGCAAATTTCTGATTTTTCTTATGTTTTTCCAGTGTAGTTTGGTGGATGCACCTTGTCCTGTATGTTAGTATTTTAGATTGCTTTTGCTGATACTATCTGGATCATTTGAAAATCTTTTTAGGTGCAAAGGTTGGCAGCAATTTATCGCCTGCGGAGCGTTTGTCAAGGGTCTGGCAGGAATAGGTAACACATTTATGTGTTCTTGAGTTGTAGAAGGTGTCATTTTTTCATATCAATATCAGTACTATCTATCATTTGATTTACAAGCTTCTAAGAAACTGGGAAGACCTGGGACGATGATTTTCGTTGGTGTCTCTATTATTAAACCAGTTGCATTTGCCTCGGCTAATGTAAAAATATGAGTACTTTTTTGTAGAGAACAATCCTTTATGACATTTGACCCTTGTAAAGTTGCATCGTGCGAGAGGATTTTTGTGTGCAAGTTTTGAAATAAAACCTACGTTCACACCACACCCTACAAATATGTTGATTCCCCTCAAATTTATCTATTGAAGTTCTTGTAACGCTTTACGTTTGTTGCTGTGTTCTTCAGGTTTGTCACGGTGACTCAAACTGAGCACACATGTATGCCGTCTTCCACTGATAAAGTCCGCTTGAAGAAGGTAAATACTTGCGACTTCTCTTCTGTTCACTTAACCAGTGACATAATTTATGTTCTGTTTCTTCATTCCAGCTCATAGGAGCTGATAAAGAGGATGCTGATTTTAATGTCAATGCTGAAAAAACTACCAAGTCGTATAAAAGCAAAGCTACTAAGCCATCAAACATAAGTAGTCCGACTCCATTAGATTCAAAATCAGCTAAGAGCAAATCACTGAAGAACTCTGTCAATCTTAAGCCCAGTAGCGAATCAAGCAAGAAGATAAAAAGAGATAAAACTGTCTCTTATGCTTCAGAACCTGTGTCCTTTGTCTCAAGTGGTAACATGGTAACTGAGACAATACAAGAGTCCGTCACCACTGACTCAGTAGTAGCAGATAATACTCAACGTGAAAGTAAAGTTGTCACCAGCTCTTCAAATTATGGCGCCTTTGAGATGCACACAACAGGTTTCGGGTCAAAAATGCTTGCTAAAATGGGTTACATAGACGGAGGAGGTTTGGGCAAGAATGGGGGAGGAATATCAGAGCCAATTGAAGTAACACAAAGACCTAAATCACTTGGATTGGGTGCAGAGGTTCCTGAAACAAGCATGTCAGAACCTGTCAGAGTGACTTATACCCGGAGGCCTAAACCGCGTGGAACAGGTTCTAAGGTTATAGAAACTAGTGGGAAACATGGACAGTCTCAGTTCGGGTCGTTTGAGAAGCATACAAAAGGGTTTGGGTCGAAAATGATGGCGAAAATGGGTTTTGTGGAAGGAACAGGTTTGGGAAGAGATTCACAGGGCATAGTCAACCCTGTGGTTGCATCCAGACTGCCTAAATCAAGGGGGTTAGGTGCCAATAAAGGTTAGATACAAACTTGTTAGTCATAATCTAGTATGGGTATGTAGTATTTACCCATCCAGTGAGGGAAGGTGAAAGAATTTTTTTTCTCGACTTCCCACTGTAATTTATATCTTAATTTATTTGCACTATTTTATGTTAATATGCAGTACAATTTAAGTGAAATACTTTCTTAAGATTGTACACCCACCTCCTTCCGAAATTGATAGTTTATGGTTATATTATAAGTTTTGATAATGCAGTAATTTTGGAGTCTTAATTTTATAAATGAGAACTTTTTTGAGACAATAAACAAAGAAAAATGTGGCTATCGTATGTTATTTTTAATGTAATATACTCCATCCGTCCCAATTTAAACTTCAAAAAAATAAAATAAAAATTGGGCTCAAGAATTAAGAAAAAAATGATGTGTTGTGAGTGTAGATGGTTTGGTAGGAGAGAAAAAGCGTGGTAGGGAATAGTTAGTACTCCCTCCGTTTTATAATATATGACGTTTTAGAGTTAAATTTTCTTGCTCTTGTATGCCAATTATACCCTCATACATTAATTGCAACATATTTCTTGTTTAAGCATTTAATTGCATAGGTAATTGGATTCTTTTGGGACAAGTCTTGGACTTGTTACGAAAAGTCTGAGGTTCCATCCCAAAACCAATTGGCAATGGGAGGAGTAGCCCAGGATCCTTATGTAGACAATGCATGGTTAGTTAATTTCCGATGTGGGATAATTGTCTCTAACAACATGTGGGGCTCACAAATAAAGAAGAGGTGGTCTCCCATGTGAACAAGGGGATCCGTCTCATGCATGAGACGGGTCGCCCTATGACCCATGGGCATGACCCGCCACGTGGCAGACTCCCAGAGGTCCATTTTTTTTTTATTATATTATTTTTTCGGCTTTTCAGCCGTTCACCAAAAGTAATAGTTACCATAACTTAATGTAATGACTGTATACATATAAAGTAATATTGTTCATAAGTAAACGTAACACCTGTTTTACAAAAACAAAAGCTCGTTTTACCCATTTTTTTCAAATGTAATACTAACTATAATTACATGTAACCCAAACAATATCTAAATGTAATTATCATTTATACTGAAATGTAATAATGCTTTTGCAAAAATGTAAAATATTGTGTATTTTGATTTATTTTTTTGAAAGAAAGTAACATTTGAAAAGTAACAACTCATATATGAATGTAATTGTTTATACAAGTAAATGTAACATTTTAATAAAAGAAATTATAACATATTTCTGTAGATAATGTAATACTTTTACATGTAACACTAATCAAGTGTTTTTAGCTCTAAAAATGTAAATGGTTGAATTATTACTTTTTCTATACATATTTGTTACAATTATGTATAAACATTGTTACATATAAGTAACACGTTCGTTACATTTTAGTTGTAATAAGTATTACTTTTGGCAAACGAAGAAAACATAGAAAAAACACTGTTACTTTTCTGTATATATGTATTACTTTTATGTATACAAACTGTTACTTTATATGAACACAGTCATTACATTAAGTTATAGTAACTATTACTTTTGACAAACCGAAAAAAAACCAAAAAAAAAATTTAAAAATTTAAAAAAAAGCAAAAAAAAAAATAAAAATATTTTTTTTGGCCTATGAGAGGCTGCCACGTGGCAGGGTCGACCCCTGGGTCCTGGAGCCGGTTCGTGGGTCGGGCGGGCGGGTAAAAAACCGACCCGTCTCATGGATGAGACGGGCCTTCCATGTTCGCATGGATGTGTTTGTCAATAAAGAAATATAAAAAACTTTCGGTTTTGAAGTTTAAAATGAGACATAAAAAATGTAAATTTTTGAAGTTTAAAATGGACAATATTCAATAGAAAAAGTTTTATTCACGTTCTAATATAGTGTGACCGATTCACTACCTTCCACTGGATTTCGAACCGCTCCACCGAGCGGTTAGCTCCACCCCGGCCCATCCAATGGTGGAGATTAGAGCCACCTCATTTTTTTTGTTCGACGGATGAGAGTGTCCGAGCTCGGTAGGACCCACAAAAAATTGAAATCATTTTAGCCGCACAGATGATGAGCTCGCCTATGTAACCTTGATCGGAGCCGTTAGGTGGAGGGTGGAGCTCGGGTCCACCTTCCACTACTCTCCCATAACCTTCTTTCAATAGCATGTGCCAGTTGACTTCTTTTGTTTTGTGTCTGCTTTTAAAATTAGGTCACATTATTTCGCCACATCAATTTGTTTGAATTATATACAATCAATCTTTAATACTCCTTCCGACCCAGAAAGATAGTCCCTTTTTTTTCATTGTTACTACTAGGGAATTTTGAGCAATTATAAAAGCTACTTATAATTATGTTAATGTGAATCTAAAAATTGGTGTTAATAGTATTTATAACGGTGTATCAAGAACAAATTCAAAAATTTCATTAGAATAATTAAAAATAGGCTTAATTAATGCTCAAAGTTCCTTCATAATAACCATGAAAACAGGGGGACTATCATTCTAATTCTAGGATGAGATAGAGGGAGTATTTACTTTTACTTTTTATTATTTTCAAGTTGAGTTAGATCTAAGCTAATATCAACTGACTTAGCTGTCCTTGTAAATGACAAGCTTAACAAGTAAAGTGTCATAATTATAATTCTAAGGTAAAAAAACTATGAAAGTAGGTCAAACATACTCCCTCCGTCCCAAAATGATCTTCTCATTTGTTATTTCTCATTGTCTCAAAAAGTTCTTCACATTTCTACATTTTAGGCTTAAACAAAGCATAACTAGTGAAGCAAATGTTCAAATCCTCAAAAAGTTTGAATAGTCAAACGCGAAGATCATTTTAGGCGGAGGGAGTATCTTATTTTATTTCTATAGAACTATTTTAATTAACAAAAACTCTTCTTGTCCAATTTCATGAATCACCTAAAATAGGTGAGACTTCATTAGTGGGAGTAAAGTAAATAATTTAGGATACAAGAGACAAAACTTTATACTCCTATGTCTAGCAAGTCTCACCTTTTTTAATCCGTTATAAAATAAAAGCATGCCCTCAAATAGAGAAATACTTTTAATTCAGCTTTATAATTACATTATAAATAATGCACAATTTTTTAGTAACACATATTAGGAGGGTATGGAACCGCGGCACCGAAATTAGGTGCACCGCTGCACCGATATAAAACTTGCACAACGTATTGAAAACGTTTTTTACACAACGTTTTAGAGCACTACACAACGTAAAAACGACCGAAAAAGTGTTAGCTCCTGAAAAACGTTTTACATTAGGTAGAAAACGTTGTACAATTTTCACATCGGTGCAGCGGTGTACCTAAGGTATTGGTTCAGCGGTTCGAAATCCCATATTAGGACTCAACAATCTATAAATAAGGAATAGCTAGTTTTTGCGAAAATATATGAATTTAGAATTGCTTCCGCAATTGCCGCTTGCTCATACAGTAAAAAATTACTCGTATACTATATAAAAATATCAAAACGAAGTGTAAAATATTTGTGTTGCACGTAATGTAAAACATTTTCAAATGTCTATAAACATTTAGTAACATACGTAATAATATACTCTCTATTTCTCAAAATACTCATAGTTTAAAAAAAAAAAATCACACATATTTAAAAAAACAATACTCAACACGAAAATTTAGTAACATACGTAATAATATACTCTCTATTTTGGATCGAAAATTCCCCATATAAGTTGAAGATGAACACTAATGAGACCGATATCTTTCTCTGTCAAACCAAACCCTTGTCTGGGGTTGAATTCAAGCTCATGAAGAAGCGGATTGATGAAATGTATCAGGTTAATTTGATTCTTGATAATTTGCCAGCGATTCGGTATTCTTATCATTTGAGGTGGACGGGTTATCCGGTTGGAATAAAGGTTCAAGAACAGTACTACGTGTTTAATCATTTGAAATTCAATGTTCTTGTTCATAAATATTATGAACAGACCAGAGTGACTGGTATTATGGGTAGTGGGGATGCAGCTGAGGTAATGACTAATTTTGCGAATTTAGGACCGGATGTACCGGGATATATGGTTGTTCCGTGCAGTGTTCAGCACAATGCTGAGTCTTTGAAGAAGTTGAACATGTATGGTAAATACCCGAGTGAGATTAATTGTGACTGTGACCATGGCCATTAAAGAAAATGAGTCTGTGGCCTTCACTTATGAGGTCTCTTTTGTTGAGAGCGATATTAAATGGCCTTCGAGATGGGATGCTTACTTGAAAATGGAGGGCGCGAAAATTCATAAACTCCCTTATGGAAGTCACTTTCTTGGCTGCAATTGTACTTGTAATTTTCTTGAAGACGGTCAGACGGGATTTGACTAGGTATGAGGAGCTTGACAAGGAGGCTCAGGCACAGATGAACGAGGAGTTGTCAGGGTGGAAACATGTTGTGGGTGATGTTTTTCGAGCTCCAACCAATCCTTCACTCTTGTGTGTAATGGTTGGAAATGGGGTTCAGATTCTTGGAATGGCAATTGTCACGATTTTATTCACAGCCCTCGGGTTTATGTCCCTGCTTCCCGGGGAACCCTAATCACAAGTATGCTGTTTTTCTACATGTTTCTTGGAATCGCAGGCTGTTATGTTTCCGTTCGGATGTGGAAGATGATTTTCCGTGGGAACCACAAAGGATGCATCTCTGTATCTTGGCGAGTGGCTTGTTTCTTCCCCGGTATCGCCTTTTTTATTCTCTTCATATTGAATTTCCTATTCTGGGGTAGTCATAGCACAGGAGCAATTCCCTTATATCTCTTTGTAGTCCTCATTTTCCTCTGGTTTTGTATCTCCGTCCCACTCACCCTTTATCGGTGGTTTCTTGGGGGCAAAAGCTCCTCATATTGAGTACCCAGTTCGAACCAATCAAATTCCTCGCGAAATCTCTGCCCAAAAATACTAAACTTGGATTTTAATTCTCGTAGCTGGAGCTCTCCCATTCGGTACCCTTTTCATTGAACTTTTCTTCATCATGTCGAGCATTTGGATGGGCCAAGTTTACTATGTTTTCGGGTTCCTCTTCATTGTTATGATCCTTCTAGTGGTGGTTTGTGCTGAAGTTTCTCTAGTATTAACATACATGCATCTCTGTGTTGAGGACTGGAAATGGTGGTGGAAGTCATTCTTTGCTTCAGGTTCAGTTGCTATATACATCTTCTTATACTCCATAAACTATCTCGTTTTCGACCTCAAGAGTTTGAGTGGGCCCGTTTCCGCAACGCTTTACTTGGGGTATTCGCTTTTAATGGTTATAGCTATTATGCTCGCCACGGGGACGGTTGGGTTCCTTTCTTCTTTCTGGTTTGTGCATTACTTGTTCTCTTCTGTGAAACTAGACTGAAGAGTTTGTACAATGACAGTTTATACGAGGAACAGCAGTTGTCAGAGAGAGAGATAGACTTACACACACACACACACAGCAGTGAAAAATATAATTATACATTGTCTTGTTTAGTTTTCATTTTCTAGGGTTGGAAGATTGTTGTTTTTTATAAAACATTGTCCAGTTTTGCTTAATTCTTTATAGATGAAATCATACGGGAAGCAAAGTTTTAGGTACAGTCTATTGGAGAGATTAGTATTGGATCAGGTCAAAGTAAGGACAAGTTTACCAAAATCCTATTTCGGACGGGACGGAAGAAATATAATTTATCTTCACCAATAGCTTTAAAATTTATTTTATTTCTCAATCATTGCCTACTTCCAAAACTAATCCTAAAATAGTGCTACATAGCAACAACTATTATTTGCTAAACTCTAAACACTACTCTAATGACCGAAACTGATTTGGTGCGGGAAATCGACTAAACCATCGCCTATTACAATTGAATGCATTCCAGCAGGCAAAACTTGGTAAGCATTGTAGTCAACAATGTACAAGCTCTTGCATGCATTCAACACAAAGTTGATTTGCTTACTCCCACTAGCCGGAACAAAAACTTTTTGGAACGCAACCAATTGCTTTAAAGGCGCCGACTTAATTTCTTTTGGTGGCACCGCGTAGACCATTACAACATCAGTTCCATCCGTTGTACCAACATTCTTGACTTCAACACTAAAGTCAAACTCCTCATCACATTTCATGTCATTGAGACGAACAGCAGCACATTCTGGTTTGTAAGAACCTTCAGTGTAATTCAAGTCACGACAATGTTGAAACTTGTTCAAATCAACATGAATCGACCTCTTTGCAGATACCAAATTGTAAGAAAAGTTGGTGTAACTCCGTCCATATCCGAAAGGATAGACAGTGGAGCCTTCGAAAAACTTGTAAGTTCTACCCGGGTATCCAAGGCTCTCAATCGGCCGAAGTTGCAGTGATGTCATAGGCAACATATCAACGTATTCGTTCTCAAACCATGTAAGTGGTAATTTTCCTCCTAATAACAAACAAAAACAAATTAATAAGATCATCCTCATAAAATTATACTCACTCCCTCCCGTTTGAAATTACAAAAGTAAGATTGTGCACGAAAATTAAGGAAAAAGTGGAAAATGTGATGTGTTGTGAGTGTAGATAGTAGTTGGGTAGAAGAGAGAAAGTGAGGTAGGGGAGAGAAAGTGGTAGGAAATAGTAGTGAGATAGTTGATGCGAGTATGACAAATGAGTCTCATTGGTTAAAAAGCATTATATTATATATTATCCATTTTCGGCTTTTGTGATTTTAAGTGAGAGTATCAAAATGACAAATTTTACAATTTAAAATGAAACAGAAGAAGGGAGTATAGGTTAGTTCTTAATAATATGTACCTGGGTTGTACTTTCCAAAAACAACATCAGCAATGGCCTGACCACCTTCTTCACCTGGGTAACCAGCCCATAAAATGGCCTGAATATTGGGTGAATCTTTAGCAAAAGAAATATCAACGCCGCCGGCAGACATGATAACAAGAATGACAGGTCCTTTAGAGACGTTCGCAACCTGTTCGATCATTTGCCTCTGATAACCAGGGAGAAGAAGATCCTCCCTATCCCTACTCTCTGCCTCAACATCCAAACTCAATCCAGCCACAATAATTGTTGCATCACCTTCCCTAGCAACTCCAACAGCAGGCCATATTAAGCTATCATTACTGCATAAAACATCTCCACAACCCATTTCATACTTAACTTGTTTCACATAACTCGAAAAACCATCAATCGGAGACGTATATTGGCACGGTATACCTGCATAGTTTCCGATCATAACATCAGTGGCATTAGCATGAGGACCCACAACTGCTAAGCTTTCAAACTTAGAGCTCATCAATGGCAGAGTTTCATTATCGTTCTTGAGAAGGACGATTCCTTGTCTAGCTGCATCTCTGGCCAATTCGAGATGCTTGTCAGAACATATATCGTCCTTTCCTAGAGATACATATTGTGGGCTCCCATCGAAAAATCCAAGCCTCATCAGGACTATATAGAGATTTTTTAATGCCTTGTCGATTTCAGCTTCCCTAACCTTGCCTTGAACTACAGCATTTCCAGCAAAGTTGGTATAGAAGTCCCCGCAATCCAAATCTAAGCCTGCTTTGAGAGCTTGCGAAACAGCATCCTCTGGTTCGTCCTTCAACCATTTTTGATTATCTATCATTACTTCAATTGAGTCGCAATCTGAAACTATGTACCTAATAATAATTATTTCTTTAAGATCATCAATTCTTCTAAGAAAAAGTTATACAATTTAGAAATAAATTACAAAAAGAAAAGTGCTAATCATACCCATGAAGATCCCATTCTCCCCTAATTGTATCTTTGAGAAGTTTAGGATCAGCACAAGTAGGGATGCCATTAACTTGGTTGTATGAGCACATGACACTCGTAACATCGCCTTCTTTCACACACATTTCAAATGGACGCATAAACGTCTCAACCATATCTTGTTCATGCACCTAATTTTATTTAATTACATAGAACAAAATGTATCAAAATTTAATTTAATAAATATATAACAGCATATCATCAGATCATTATTAAAAGGTACGTACTCTTGCATCGAAATGGTAACGATCGACATTCATCCACTGGTCAACATCATAAGCAACATAATGCTTACAACACGAAGCTACTTTCAGCGGTCTGGAATTCAGATCAGTTGCATTTTCAGTTCCCTCAACATCTTGCAACCCTCTGACATAATTCTTGGCGTAGGTCCCAACAATGTAAGGGTCTTCACCCGGGGTTTCAAGCGCTCTTCCCCATCGAGGATCTCTAACAACGTTAATATTTGGACTCCAATAAGTCAACCCTGCTTGTCCTAGGTTATGCATTGCTCTTGCTTCTGTTGAAACAGCCTGCATGCATGCAAAATTATCACATCAACACACACATAGTAATAAATTGAGTCAAAATCTTCTGTACCACTTTGCATACCTCACTCTATACCACAAGTGATCTAATACTGCATCACGATGTCGGTCTTAATAACTGTGAGCTGCTGGATTTTTGTGGCGTACAATGTGGGATAGAAGATCTCAGATTATAATTTTAATGAGTGTTTATAAAAAAATTTACCTGGCCAATAGTTTTCCACAGTGACTCATTAAAGGAAGCCGTAGAGAGAATAACAGTGGGGAAGCTGGTGGCACCAGGAATGGTGTCATCAAAGAATGTTGCTCTGCCGGGTACGTTAGAAACACCGTGTAGTGCCTCAGACCACCACTCGTATTTAGGAAGACCGATCCGAGACACCCCTTTTGCACTATCTCCGAGTTGATTAGCTTTCTCGGTAAGCGTCATTCGATCAACGAGATCCTTAGCTCTAATGTCATAAGGTAACGACTTATCACAGTATGAAAATTCATTCATTTGCAATCCAAGTTCTTCAAACCTTGATGGATCGCAAACAAATGTGTAATTCTTTGTTGTATTGTAGGGAGAATCATTTATTATTTTCTGGGTAGAAAGTGGATTTCTTGCAGATGCGAAAATGGCCAAAGAAGTAAAACAAACCGCAATAAGTAAAAAAATTCTCATCTTAGTAAAGAAAAAAATGAAGCAACTCAACTTGAGTATACTACGTAGGAAGAATGAAATATATAGCCAGATGGATAACAACAGTTTTTGAATGTGAACTTAACGTTCATAAAAGACAAGCCTTATTATCTTCCTATCTATAAGTTAGCTATTATTTTTTCTAAAACCATATCTATAAATTACTAGTTTTTATTTTTTGAAATCATACTTATATACTCCCTCCGTCCCACCCGACTTAGGACAAATTGCCATTTTGTGCGTCCCACTCCACTTAAGACATCCCTAAATGGCAAGTTTATATTACTTTAATATTCAATGGGATCCATTTGTCATACTCACAACAACAATCCATTTACTATTCCACCCACTCATTCTCTCTCCTATTTACTTTTCATACTCACAACACATCCTCCACTCATTCTCTTCTCTCTTAAAATAATAGTTCTCCTTAATCCCCATGTCGGGACCAATTGTCCTAAGTCGGCAGGGACGGAGGGAGTATATATATATATATTTTAAAGAGTAGAGTCAGTCTTATGAAAAACTTGTTTTACACTAAAAACTAAGAGAAGTGTAAAAATTGTTTTATATTAAGAGATTCTGCTTTACATTAATGGATGAAAACATGTTTTACACTAAATCGAGTGTAAAATAAGTTTTTCTCTATATTTTCACAATTAAGAGTATAGCTAGTTAAAATTAATATTTAGCCAATTATTATCTTACTCCCTCGATCCAAAATAAAACAAAAACTTGTATGAGAACACCATAACCCATCTCATAGTAGAGACGGGTCATTTTTTACCCATGACTCGGACCCATGACCCGCGGTTTTTTTTTGTTTTTGTTTTTGCTTTTTTTTTTAGTTTTTATTAAAAAAAATATATTATTTTTTCGGTTTGCCAAAGGTAATAGTTACTATAACTAAATGTAGCAAACGTGTTACTTATATATAACAGTTTGTATACATAAAAGTAATACATATATACAGAAAAGTAACTGTTTTTTTATGTTTTTTTCATTTGCCAAAAGTAATACTTATTATAACTAAAATGTAACGAACGTATTACTTATACGTAACAGTGTTTATACATAATTGTAACATAGTATATGTATAGAAAAGTAATAATTCAACCATTTACACTTTAGAACTAAAAACACTTGTGTTAGTAACATTGTAAAAATAAGAAAGTAACAATTTTTATAAGCGAATGCTACATTTTACTTGTATAATAACATTGTAAAACAGTTACGTTTACTTGTATAATAGTATATCCATATGTTTTCAAATAATAAGTTACAATGGGTTCAATTTATCATGATACATGTAAAATTATTACATTATCTATAAAAATCTGTTACAATATCATCTACTAAAGTGTTACATTTACTTATACAAATAATTAAATTCATGTATATAAGTTGTTATTTTTCAAATGTTACTTTCTTTCAAAAAATAAAATCAAAATACTCAAAAAAAATAAATCTGGAAAAACACTATTACATTTCAGTATAACGATAATTACATTTAGTTAGTGTTACATGTATTTATAGTTAGTATTACAGTTGAAAGATGAGTAAAATGAGCTATTTTTTTGTAAAATTGGCGTTACGTTTACTTATAAATAATGTTACTTTATAAGTAACACAGTTGTTACATTGTTATACTAAGATTTACTTTTGACAAACGAAAAAAACAATAAAAAAAATATAAAAACTAAAAAAAATGTTTTTTTTTCTTAAAATAAATAAATAAATTTGGGTCAATGGGTCGCTGTCACGTGACAGATTTTGAGTGGAGCGTGGGTTGGGATCATACGCTTCACGGAGAATGTTGTACACGGGTCATGGGTCGACCCGTCTCTTATATTAGACGGATCTAGGTGAGTAGGTGTTCTCACAAGAGACCACCTTCCAAAATAATCTTTTTACTTTTTTATGTTGTTGATATGAAGGTAATTGAGTAATGATTTTAAGTCAACTTAAATATTTTAATAAATATAAAAAATTGATATAGATAGAATTTATAATGGTGTATAACAATTACAAGTTTTCAAGTTTCATTAAAATAATTAAATTCAATTCAATTTATTGCTCAAAATAATAACAATAAAAAAGTGAGAAAAATAGTTTGGGAGATAAGAAGTATTATCGGTAAGTTAGTTTTTTATTTTTATTTTATTTTATTATTATTATTTTTTTTGAAAGATTATCAATAAGTTAGTTAAAATCCTTATCTAGCCAAATATTCTACAGATGCGTGTATAACTAACAAACCCCAAATATTACTAATAAATCCCGAAAAATGTGATCCGTTATATTTTTATGCGGTGAGGATCTTTTATTTTATTTCAACAGAAAAGAAAGATGCTCTATCCGTCTCAATTTTAATTTTAATGTTCTTATTTTGACTTTACACACGTGGATTAAGAAAAAATAATTAGGATATTTTTGTTATGAGGATGACAAGTGAATCTTATTATCCATTTTAAGCAACAAAGTAAAATAAAAATCTTAAATTGAGATAAACCAAAAAAAAAGAAAAAAGAAAAAAGGAGATAAAGCGAGATAGAGGGAGTACTTCTTTTAAGTGTTGAGGATGGTCTTCTTCTCCGTTAGGAAAGTAATGAGAATCAAGTTGAAATATAAAAGGAAAAGCAAATAAAATATGGAAAATTAATTTTCTTGGCTATGAAAACGCTAAATCCGGTTATAATTGTATGAAGGCAATGAATTTAGGAGCGGGGGAGAAGAGGGAGAAGGAATATGATTATATAGAAAATGCTAAATCTAATTATTATTAAGATGAATGACTAACATATAATAATAAAATTTAAAATGATTATTGCATAAAAGTTAATCAAATGAGTGACCAAACTCACATTTTGTAGTGACCAGATATCACACAAATGATATTTAAAAACAATAATCACACGCATGAGATATGAATATGTTATAAATGTCGTGACCAGACATCACACAAGAAATGAATATAAGTAACACACATTAAATGAATATAAGTTATAAATTATAAGGATGAGTAACATTATATTCACATGAGATAAAAATAAAATAAAGATAGTTTTAAAAAGTTAAATATACTTTTAATTATTGTTTAAGTAGTTTAGTTGAATATCATCTATTGTTGTTGATGTATTGGAGAAGCTAATATTAAAATTACAAATAATAGTGAACGATGCACTTATACACTTATATTATTTTTCTACTGGTAGTGTATTATCACCGATCATAAATATGCAATGGTTCTCTTTGTTCATATTCTTGTCATAGGGTAGTTCGCCTTGATGATATGATAGGTGCTAAGGAGGTTCCCATTTTTCAGTGTTTGGTAAGGCACCGGAAAATGGGGAAAATATTTTCCCCACTTTTCTAAGTAAAATGACTTACGGATATCTTCTCCGCATTTCATTTTCCGGAATATATTAACACCCTCACTCACACACCCAACTTCCCATACACCCCCACGCTACCCACTCCACATCACCCACCACCCTCCCCTTGCCCCGGTCAAAAAAAAAATTACTTATATTAAAATTATCATTTAACAACTCTCCCCCACCCCGCCCCTAACCCACCCTACCCCCATCAATTTTTTCCTCGTATTAAATTTATTTTTAACAACTACCCCACCCCGTCCCTAACCTCCCACCCCCCCCCCCCACCCCCGGTCAATTATTTTTTTCACATGTTAAAATTATTTTCTTCTCATATGAAAATATTTTTCGGAAAACATTTTCTTTAGATTTACCAAACAACCGAAAACATGTTTATGTCATTTTTCGAGAAATCATTTTCCAGAAGTCGTTTCGCACGAACAAACGAAGCCTAAATTAGCTCTTTCTCTATGCTGTTTATTTCCGTTTTCTTAGGTACATGGATACAGAGCTAAATTGGTGTTTGAACACTACTCATGATTATACATATATTTCTTAAATGGCAGGTAAGATTATGTTTGATGAAGAGCTTGAGAAGAACAATAATCTTCCAAGGACTATACGCCTACGCGCAATGTTCTTTTTTAACCTGAGAGCAACTACAAAGATCGATGTGAGTGCATTTCAATCTGTGCTGGTGTTTTTTTTTTTTTTTTTTTTTTCTAATATCTTTACGTTAAATTCTCCCGAGAGTCATTGTGACACGGGAAAATGAACCTCTTTATGTTTTTAAGATTCATTGCCCGTGGAGTGGCCATTTGTTACAAGAAAATATCAAAAAAGATTGGTTTGGATGACGTTTTCCAATGTAATAAAGAGACCAGAATTCTGGGTCAATATCAAGGTCAATCTGGTAATTATCTACAATGTTTCAGCCAACATATAATATATCATTGGAAAGATATACGAGTCTACTTTATGTGGCATTTTACGGATCATCATTTGGATTTTTGTGGAATTAGTTATGATTTAATTACTGAAGGGCAGTCATAAGGACAGATTCATCTGAATTTTGTCTTACTTCAAGGGCTTCATTGATTCTTTGGATGTGTCTCTATCTTATCAACATGTAATTAGTTTTTATGTTTATCCTTTAAGTATTTTTAGTATTCCTAGGCTTGGAGGGATGTTCCAAGTTAAGTATAAATAGCATTGTAGTGCAATTGTAAGGAGAGTGAGTTGAGATAAAAATATATTAAGTCTTTGTGACTAGTTTAAGAAGATGGATTTCTTCTTGTTTTATCTTATCCCTTAGGTTGGGTTCCTTTGGGTGGTGATTTGTGGTGATTTGACTCATATTCTTAGGTGGATTCCTTTGAATATCGAGTTCCTTAAACCCTTGTTTGTTCACTTGTGCTACCTCCGATGTCTTCTCCATTTTTCCGGCATCACATTGTAACTCTTCTTTTATCATGTTTTCCAAGTAGACTTTTGTTGACATGATGAAGAATGGCGATAACAATATTGCCGGCCAGATGGGGTAATCAAATCGGTTACGTTCTTCTCCCTCTCAACATTTCACTTCAAGATGACCCGTTAGATTATGTCAGACAAGCTTTAGGCTATTATTGAGAGAAAGAAAGCTTCTTTAGAACCCTTTTGCACTCACCTCCTTGTTAAGTCGGTCCTCAAAATTTTTGGCATTAAGGTATTATCCCCCCACCCTATTTCTGTACACACAAAAAAATAAATAAAAAAAATAAATACTAATACAAAATGATTTTAAGAAAAAAATATTTATGTAACAATGAGTGTGCAGGCTGCAGGAAAACTGAATCACAAAGTTTTCTTCAACACAACACTATGGTTCAGCAATGTTCCTGGACCTCAAGAAGAAATCACATTTCATGGGCACGAAGTTGCTTATCTCGCCCCTACTTGTTACGGCCAACCCAATGTAAGTACCTTTAACATTTACATTTTATTTTATTTTTCTCCAAAAAAGTCGTATTTGTCATTTACATTGTGGTGAACTTTGAATAATCTTAATGCAGGCACTGATGATTCATGTTGTAAGTTATGCTGACAAAGTGACTTTTGTAATATCAGCTGACGAACAAACCATTCCTGACCCTCACAGGCTATGTTGAAGAATCCCTTCTCCTTATTAAGGCTTCCGTACTACTAGTAGCTAATAAGTTGGCCCAAGACATCAAGAAAGTGTAATCTGGTGCTACAAAAGCTATATATGCACGCGAATGATCTTGTAAATTGTAACTCTTCAATATTTGATCGAGCTTAATGTCAATTATGTACCCGATATGTATGAGTGGACGAGATGATTAGCTAGCTCGAGTGAATAACTTGGTGTTGGTATATATTAACATTTTTTCAAATCTATTCCAGTCATTACGACAGTTATGTAGATTTGAGAAAATGTAACGACCGGAATAGATTTGAAAAAATGTCTTGGGAGTATATAGTCCTTCCCTCCCAAAGAAAATGGCCTCACTTGCCACATTTATTGTGGGGATTGTGTCCATAATTGATGGAGATCGATTATAAATATGAGTTTTATGTTAATTATTTGTTTATTTATTATTATTTTCGTATTTATATTTAGGTAGGTGATAATATCATGTTTAGAAGTAGATTTATGATATATTTTGATGTTTTTGAGTTGTAATAGGTTACCATATAGATTAGGGGTATTTTAGGAAGTAGTTGACTTGTTTTCCAAGTTTTAGAAGTCATATAAAAATAGGGCTATATTGTATTCCGAAAATTGGTTGTTTTTTATGAAATAAAAATTAGAGCGTGTCTCTTTCAATTTTCTCGAGCGAAAATTGTCGATTAATTGCTGAATTTCTCGAGCGAAGTACAGTAGTTAATTTCTTTTTAATTCGAAAGTTGAATTTCTTTCCTTTCGTCCAATTCCCGGTAATCTCGAGCGATTCAACGAGGATTGAAGATTAATTACTGGTTTTCTCGAGCGAAACAACAGTAGTTAATTCTATCTTGCTTCCGCTGCATCATTTGGTATTCAGAGCCGAAACCAGTGAATTTTTTTCTAGGTTGAGGTATTTTGTTATCAATTTTTATTTTTATTTATTCAAAAAAAAAAAAAATGGTTGATTTTTTGTGGTCCTTTTCTGAATCTTCGAGTGATGAGATTTTTGTTGATTGGTCAAAACCTCCTGTTTTTGACAAATGTAATTGCGAGATTTGCCAGTTAATGACATCACAGTCGATTGGTCCGAAAACAACTAGCCTTGAAGTCCCACAAGATGACTTGATATGGAATTCTGAAGCTTTCGATTTTTCTCATTCATATGAAGATCCGTTTCATGTCTATATTGTCCGTTCTTCAGTTTCATGGATTGTTCAGAAATTAATTATCAAACACTTCGTATCAACTCAGTGGAGTGATTGGATGGATATTGCGATGAAGGCAATAAAGTTTAAAGTTCGCCGCGGCATAGAGTTAATTTTGAAGACATATTTACTGCATTACTCAAAATCCGAGGACGAATTTTCTTCAAGCGGGGGAGAATGATGGAGATCGATTATAAATATGAGTTTTATGTTAATTATTTGTTTATTTATTATTATTTTCGGATTTATATTTAGGTAGGTGATAATATCATGTTTAGAAGTAGATTTATGATATATTTTGATGTTTTTGAGTTGTAATAGGTTACCATATAGATTAGGGGTATTTTAGGAAGTAGTTGACTTGCTTTCCAAGTCTTAGAAGTCATATAAAAATACGGCTATATTGTATTCCGAAAATTGGTTGTTTTTTATGAAATAAAAATTAGAGCGTGTCTCTTTCAATTTTCTCGAGCGAAAATTGTCGATTAATTGCTGAATTTCTCGAGCGAAGTACAGTAGTTAATTTCTTTTTAATTCGAAAGTTGAATTTCTTTCCTTTTGTCCAATTCCCGGTAATCTCGAGCGATTCAACGAGGATTGAAGATTAATTACTGGTTTTCTCGAGCGAAACAACAGTAGTTAATTCTATCTTGCTTCCGCTACATCAATAATCCTATGCCAGCAACAAAAGGACTACTAAACTGCGAAAATTATGACCGACACAGACGCTATATACTTCTACATTCAACTAATTTTTTCAGGGAAATTTTGAAATTAATAACAAGATTTCTACGTTGATTTCACCACAAACACTTGTTGTTTGGTCAAAATTCAATATCCGTCATTTTCCTTTGGGTGTTGTTATACACACCCGTAAAATTGATGAATACACACGTAATGATACTACTTACAAAATTCCATTGTTCAAAATGTCAATACTAACTCTTATCCATTATACACACCCACACATCCTCCCTTTCCAAACCCAGATCTGAAGAACAGTTTCTCAAACTCAGATGAAGAAGGCTTCCCCTCCATATTCTTCCCTTCCTATGGCAGCCTTTGGCTTTCTCCTTCCCCAACACCCCTCTGCCTCTCACCTGCATCTCTCCCTCCAATTACATCTCCTTGCCGACGAACTCTGACCCCTTCCTACATCATCTAAAACTCCAGCTTCATACCCTTTCATCTTTTCCGGCGTCCATCACCATTAATCCCTCCAAAAGCTTGTGCTCAGTCTGCCCCAACTTCTTTGCTTGGTCTCAGTGATGAGACCGAGCCTTCTGGGCCGGATGCTCGCCGGTCTAGAATCAATGCGATCTAACGCGCCCGAACCGGACCTGAACTCTGGAGGCCTAACCGACAAGGAACGCGGGCTAGTAAGCCCGAGAGGATTTATCTCCTGATAAATATGCCCGAGTTGACTCTGCCTCCCGTCATCCTGAGGAGCCCGTAGTGCCCAGCTGGCACAAACGTACGCGAGGCGTCACCTAACCATACCTGACACACCATAACGGTTGGTGATGGAACCATGCTTCCCTGACAGACACGCCACCTTCCCAGCCACTCTCCTGACCGATCCACTGGGGACTCGCCACGTGTCCCCCAGTACCGGGGTGGTTAGTACCTTGTGCAAGTTTCTTTCCCTTGGTCATATATATACCCCTTTTCGCCCCATGAGAGAGGTACGTGCTCTATCCTATTCACACACACAAGGTCTTCATTGAACCTTCTTCCTAGGTTTTCCTCAGAGATCTTACTCTCACACCCGAGGGCCTAAGCCGGATTCCAACCCGGCCTTGGTCTTAACGGTGTTCTTGTTTGTGTTGTGATCAGGATCAAGAGACAGCAAAGTTGGAGTTCTATCTCCGTGACCCCAGAAATCTAGGGCGTCATCAGTGGTTCCATTGCCGGGAAACGAAAATCATCCTAGTGCAATCTTCTGAGTTCTTTCGAATTCCCAGTCTAGTCTGACTCGACAAAACCATTCTTTTGTTTCTACGGTTCTAAAATACACTCGACATTCCAAATATTTACAATGACTGGGAAAGAAATCTTGAACCCAAATGCTAGCCCATCGAAACAAGCGCCTCAAGGATCCATCTTTGCCAGATTGGGAGACAAGGCGCCTAGTGGCTGCTCGGGAACTCCCTCTCAGAAAGCAAGAAGAGAGGCGGATCTGAGAGATCGTATCGAAACATCAAAAGCACGCAAGGTACAAAAAATCCCCGTCACTCCCCTCACCCCTGAGCAGATTCAAAAGAAAATCCAGCTCCTGAAAGACAGGCAGGATCTAGTAGCGGAAGGGCTTCAGTTAAACCTGGCCCTGGAAGAGCTATTTAATGCCGAGGCTGACACGGCAATCCCTCTTGAAAGATCAAAAACTCATGGTTCTAAAAGCATAGCCAGCAGGGTGGAGGGAAAGAAGAAAAGAACGATCGTTGTGGAAGACGGCGATGAAGAAGGAGAAGAAGGGAGAAGGAGTGAAGAAGGAGAGTCTCAACCTCGAAGGTCCAAAGGCCACTACAAGGGAAAAGCAACTGTTAGAACCGGAGAGCAATTTGCGGGAACGGCAAAAAGGGTGAAAACCGGGGAAGAGATTGATTACAAGGTCCAGGGGATGATCAGGGACCTATGGGAGTCTAAGCAAAGTGTGGCAAAATGCATTGGACCCATAGATGCTTTTGCCTCCTGGATAGCTGATTCCCCGATCCAGCGGGGAAAGGTCCCCACGCTAGACGCTTATGACGGCTCGTCTAACTCCAAAAGCCATGTTGGGCGGTTTGAAGGGCAGATGGCTCTATTTTCAACGGATGAGGCCGTAAAGTGCAAGGCTCTAGCATCCACCTTCAAGGGGAAGGCGCTGGGATGGTTGTTGGCCCATAAGCCCCGCTCCATTTGCAGCTACGAGCAGTTACGGACGTCGTTCCTGAATTCGTTCGCGGGCGCTGGGGAGGTCGCAAGACCGAAATCAGATCTATGCGGTGTGAAGCAATATCCCGGAGAAAATACAAAAGCATACATTACTCGGTTTAGAAAAATGACCGAACAAATCGTGGACCTAACGAGAAATGACATCGAGCTGTGCTTCTTGGGAGGATTGACATCCTATACCTTGAGGCAAGAGTTCGCTTGTCGAAAGCCCGAGGGAACGGAGGAAATGTACAATCGAGCCATTGCCATGGCCGGAGTTGAGCCCTCGATCATGGAAGATGCCCGCAGGAGTATTAGGGATAGGCTCGAGCCCGCTCATGACTCAAGGTACCACGCTGGCTATTCGGGGGGCAGTGGCGGCCGAAATAGAGGAAGACCGAGGGGCACGACCAATTTCAAAAGAAATGACAGCACCTTCACTCCTTTGATAGCCCCAAGGACGGAGATTCTGCGGGCAGAAGCCCTGCCTCCTCCCCCACCCCTAGAAAGAAAGCCTTATGAGGCGAACAAGAAGAAGTGGTGCGGCTACCACGAGAGCCATGGGCATAACACGGATGAGTGTTTTCAGATGAAGAAGATAATACAACAAAAGTCGAGGCCGGAGAATTGAAAAAGTGGATCGAGGGACCCAGCAATAAAGGAGGGGCCCCACGGGGACATGTCCAGTATGTTAGGGATAACGATGCCGACGGGGAAAAACGCTATGACATCCTGTATATCGGGGAAGAAGCCCCGAGCAACACCCAGCTTTCCATTCAGATCAAGAAATTGGAAAAGGTGTTCCTGATACCAGCCTACCCACCCGAGCAAGAGGAAATGATCGGGTTCAGGAGGAGCGAGCTGGCCTCCACACTCTTCCATTCAACACAGCCATTGACAATCAAGATGGCTATTGGTAGAGCGGATATTGGGAGGGTCCTCATTGATACCGGGGCTTCACGGGACATACTCTACTTCCATTGTTTAGAAGAAATGGGGATGTCCGAGGCGCACTTAACCCCATATGCGGGCTTGTTGGAAGGGTTCACGAATCATACGGTCTACGCAAAAGGGACCATTGACTTCGAAGTGACCATTGGAGAGAGGCCGTTCGAAAAAACAGCCCGTGTCACGTTCATGGTGATCGATCTGAAGTCCCAGTACAACGCAATCTTGGGAGTGACCGCTCAGGCTGCCTTAGGAATCGTTGCGTCAATCCCTCACCAGAAGATCAAGTTCACCACCCCCGCAGGGATAGCGTGCATCGAGAACAAGCCCGAGCTTTTTCTCAAAATAATAGAGAAGAAAAGAAGGGAGAGCGCGATGGAGACAAGATTGGTAAGCCCGAGGGAGGCAAAGAAGGTCAAAACCAACAGCGACAGGACCGAGGAGGCGGCCATGATTGGAACTTTGTCGTTCCATTCAACACGGGCTGAATTTAAACGGAGTAGGAGAGCCCGTCGTATTGCCGCAAAGACCGAGCAGATAGACATCGTGATCGATTCGCTGCACGACAGGGAAATAAGGGACATCCGCCCCAACGATGCTCTGGAGGATGTAGTCATAAACCCCGCTTACCCCGAACAAACGGTCAAGGTAGGGCTGGAAATCCCCGCAGAAGAAAGGAAGATTCTGATCGAGCTGCTGCGAAAAAGCGCGGACATATTTGCCTGGACTGTCGAAGATATGAAGGGGTTAAGTAGAGAGGTTATCGAGCATGAACTGAACGTCGATCCCACATTTACCCGGGTCCTCCAGAAAGAAAGATACTTTTCGCCGGAGAAGAAAGCGGCGATCAAAATCGAGGTGGATAAGCTACTGAAGGCAGGAATCATAAGCCCGATCAAATATCCGAGATGGTTGGCCAACGTCGTCATGGTAACCAAAGCAAATGGAAAGTGGAGGATGTGCGTGGATTTCACCGATTTGAACAAGGCCTGCCCTAAGGATTGTTACCCTCTTCCCCGGATCGATCAATTAGTAGACTCTATCGCCGGACATAGGGTGTTAAGCTTCATAGATGCGTACTCGGGCTACCATCAGATCAAAATGAAAGAGGATGACGTCCCTTCGTGCGCTTTCTATGCCGCGGGCAAAACCTACACATTTAACAACATGCCGTTCGGCCTCAAGAACGCAGGCGGCACGTATCAAAGGATGGTAGGAATCGTCTTTGATGATCAATTAGGCCGAAACCTGGAGGCTTACATCGACGATATGGTTATCAAGACCAAGGAGACCTCTCACGACATTGATATGGCAGAAACCTTCACCAACCTCCGGGAAAATAACATGAAGCTCAATCCCTCCAAGTGCGCTTTCGGAGTAAAGGCAGGAAAATTTTTGGGGTTCATGGTAAACCAAAGAGGGATCGAAGCAAACCCCGAGAAAATCACGGCGTTAATAAACATGCAGCCCCCCAGATGCGTTAAGGAGGTGCAGAAGCTTAATGGCCGCATTACGGCTTTGGGAAGATTCATTGCTAAGTCAGCTGAAAAGTGCCTGCCTTTCTTCAAAACCTTAAAAGGAGGAGGAGAGAAGGGCTTCGAGTGGAACGAGGACTGCCAGATCGCTTTCGAGCAAATAAAAGCTTACCTGGGAAAGCCGCCGCTATTGAGCAGCCCGGTGTTTGGGGAGGAACTCTACGTCTTCTTGGCCGCAACAGATCATGCAGTGGCCGCTGTTTTGGTAAGGGAAGAGGGCAAACTTCAGAAACCCGTGTATTATGTCTCCAAGGCACTTTCTGCTGTGGAAGGCCGCTATCTAAACATTGAAAAGCTAGCTTTCTCCTTGCTGGTGGCCGCTCGGAAGCTGCGGGCATACTTCATCGCCCACCCAATCACGGTTTATTCAGACACCCCGCTGAAGAAGATACTCCATAAGCCCGAATCCTCGGGGAGAATGCTATCGTGGTCCATAGAACTGACTGAATTCCAGATTACCTACTCCCCACGGAAGACCATCAAGGCACATGCACTGGCAGACTTTGTGGCAGAGACCACATTTGAATCAAAGGAGATCGAGCCGGACGGAACCCAACCTGCAAAGACAAAGAAAAAGAGAGGCGAGAAGGCAATAGTTGCAGGGGAGAGACCGGAAAATTGCTGGTCGTTAAGTGTGGATGGATCCGCGGGAAAGACAGTCAGCGGCGCCGGAATTCTCTTGACCGCCCCGGAGGGTCAAAGGTTCAAGCGAGCCTTGAGATTTAAGTTCGCGGTCTCAAACAACCAGGCCGAGTACGAGGCATTGATAGCGGGTTTGGAATTAGCCCGGGACATGAAAGTATCAAAACTGGTCGTGAAGAGTGACTCACAACTAGTAATAAACCAGGTGAAAGGATATGAAGTTGGCCGGAATTTTCGAGGTGGGTGGCCGGGAATTATGTAGATTGCCGGAATTTGTTGATTGGTTGCTGGAAATTATGGAGATGGATGGAAATCATGAAGGTGTATGTTTTTGGGTGTACAAGGGTATAAGGGGAAGAATGACGGATATATATTACGTTGAGTGTACTTGTTTGGGTGTGTGTTTATCATTACGGGTACTCCCTTCGTTTCATGTGAATTGAGACTTATTTCCCTTTTCGTCCGTTTCACCTCAATTGAGACTATCCAAAATGGTAAAGAATCTTTATTATTCTTCCCACTCATTCTCTCTCATACTTTACTTTTACACTCACAACATCAATCAACTTACTATTCCTCCCACTCATTTTCTCTCCTATTTAATTTTTCTCTACTCACAAACTCCTCCTCCCACTATTTCTCTCTCTTACTTTTCCTTAATTTGTATGTCAAAAAATTTTGGCCTCAATTCACATGAAACGGTGTATTCACCAATTTTACGGGTGTGTATAACAACCCCTATGTCCCTATTCCTTTCACATTTTCTACTTTCACTTATAAAAAGGTATACGTATATCGGAATTTGGGCAAAATTCAGGGGTAGTTAATGTTATTAACCCCAAAACTGTAGCGTTTTCGCAAATGTGCACTTGTATCGAGAATCTGTGGTGACAGTTAATCAGTTAACACTGACCACTGGCCAGGTTCTGCTCTCTCTCTCTCTCTCTAACAGAGGGAAGGCAAGAGCTTGTCTGCTTCATCATCTTGCACAATCATGATGAACTGCAAGCTCAATTCTTTTCATTCCCAGTTTACCCCTTCCACTCACTCTCACTCCCCACTCTGTTCTTCCTCTCTCTCTCCTTATCTTTCTTCCTCGTCTTCTCTGTCAATATCATCTCCTTCATCGCAGCCGCAGCACCGCCTTTCATCAGCGAACAGTTCTGGTTTCAATACCCAAATCAAGGCTTACCCGAAAGCTAAGGTTAGCCACAGTCCCGTTTGTTTTTCACTCATTATCCGTTTATTAAGTACTCCATGTGTTTGTGAAAATGCCTAAGTGAATAATCATCTAATCCAGTTCTTGCGATTCGCCTGCAATTGTGTCTTATTTGAAATTTGTTCCCGTTTCACTTCATGAAATTGATTGGAGTGTGTATATTGTTCACTCCCCAGCTCCTATAACAGCTTTAGTTGTTTGAATTTGACCCAATCAGCAATGAAGTCTTGGTGTTTGCCATAATAATATAAGAGATGGAATTCTGGTGGTATATGACTCCCACCCAAGACTCGTTACGAGTCAGGTTTGATACCATGTTAAGTTCAATGCATCTTTAAACTTAAGCCACAAGGCTTGACATTATAAAAACCAATTCATTACCCTTAATAGTAGCTATTTGAACAAAGTAACTATAATTTCTTTATGGCTTATTTGATGCGTAACCTCGAAACTTCATTTATTTGCAACTTCAATATCCAAAATGAAAAGCCTGGTGTGGAACATCTTTAAGAGAAAAGTTGGACTATTTGATGTTTAGTTGTGATCCATATCTTTATATAACTGATTAAAGCTAAACCACTTTCCCTTCTCTTTTGTATCAGGGATCGAGGATATACTGTTCACAGAATGAGCCCTTAAAGGTTATGATATCAGGGGCACCAGCATCAGGCAAAGGGACTCAGTGTGAGTTGATTGTTCAAAAGGTTTGTTGAATCTTCTTGGTACGTCATTTTGGCCTCTCAATTGCTTTTATACTTCCTGACTGACTAAAAATCAATTCATAACGACCACCATTAACTCTGCTTGCCTGCCCTTTACTAAGTTTCCTAACTGTGGTAAATTGGTAATTTGGTACGTGACTTTTACCTTAAAGGATAGATGTAATCATATATAGGCATAGATTTATATGTTAGTAATTGTGTATGTTTGTCTATATTAGCGCATGTATGCATGTTATCTAATAATCTCTTTGTCCCAGAATAAATGTCATAGTTGACAAGTCAAAGTTTTTAAAGCTTTTAGTTATGTTTCCTTGATTGCCCCAATCTATTCATATGGGTAGAGTGACACCTATGGCATTGCAATGCTTGTGCCTATTAGAATGGGTAGTATAGGAAGATCACCAAACTTCATAACCTATTTTTAGTAAGACGACATTTATTTTGGGACAAACGAAAATGGAAAGTAGGACATTTATTCCGGGAAAGAAGGAGTAGCTTCTTGATTTGTATCTTCAACGAACCCTAATTGATTATTATACTCACATCTCATCATTTTCACAGGCTTTAAACTTTTAGGTTACAAATATGTTCAGTTAGTTTGTTTCTATTTAGCTCTCAATAGCATTTCTGGCTTTTATCAATATTTAGTAATCATTCTCAAGTCAACCCCAACTCTTATTCTTTGTTCTTTAGTTTGGACTGGTGCACATATCGACAGGAGATCTCCTTCGAGCCGAAGTATCTTCGGGTACAGAAATTGGAAAGAAAGCAAAAGAGTACATGAATTCAGGACGCCTTGTCCCAGATGAACTTGTGACTGATGTATAACATAACTTCAGTAACTTATATGATACTCCCTCCGTCCCAAAATGATCCTCACACTTTTTTTTGCTGCTACTACAAAGGAACTTTGAGTAATAATTTAAGGTTGATTTAATTATCCTAACGAAAATCTAAAACTTATTATTGATAGTATTGATGATGGTCTATCAATAACAAATTTTAGATTTTCATTACAATAACTAAATCAACTTAAGATTATTGCTCAAAATTCCTTCGTAGTAACGGCAAAAAAAATGTGAAGATCATTTTGGGACGGAGGGAGTATTCTCCATCTCTTTTCAAATGTTAGAGATATGAAATCTTTGTTCTGCAGATGGTGACAGGGCGGTTATCTCGAAAAGATGCAAGAGAGAAAGGGTGGCTTTTGGATGGATATCCTCGAAGTTTTTCCCAAGCAGAGTCTTTGGAGAAGATGAAGATTAGACCAGATGTGTTCATTGCATTAGATGTATGTCATTTATTAGATTTTCATGCCCCGGCTTTTTAATAACGTCAAATTGACTGATCAGAATAATACTGTACCGTATCGAATAGTCGTATGAGTCATTGCCACCATAGAATTTTGATTATTATTTAAGCGGATTCATCTTCACTCAACAAATCACGTCAGAGTAACATGGTGTCATTAAGGTTGATCATCTAGAAGCTATCGGAAACTTGTGTACTATTTCATTCGCTTCCATGACAGAGCACAACATATTAATAGTCGAGTTCGCCAGCTCAGTGAACCAACAGCTTCTCATAGTACTGCTCTCTGCAGCTTATGTAACATAATGCAACCTAGTTATTATTGAACTTCAAAAGAAATCTTCCAGATGCTAAGGTGGGTAGACTATCAAATTTCATAGGAGGAGCCTCTGATTCATTATGTCAAAAAGGTTAATTTCTACTGGAAGTTCCTAATTAATTAAATAAAGTAAAACTCTTGTGGTACATGAATTACAATAAGTTTGTGAATTACTTAACAAACAACTTGTTGCATTAATATTTTTATTATCCTTTACTAACTTGAATATATTCCTCAACAAAATTTTCACGGGATTCATCTTTTACAGAGATCTATCCCTTTATACTCAGGTCCCTGATGAAATTCTAATCGACAGATGTGTTGGTCGAAGGCTGGATCCGGAAACTGGGAAGATTTACCATATAAAGAACTTTCCTCCAGAAACTGAAGAAATTAAATTGCGGCTCCTAACTCGGCCTGATGACACAGAAGAAAAGGTATGTTCACCATAACATCTATGTTGCATTTCTTTGTTTCTCACTCATTGGTTGGTAACTCCTAATCGACCTAAGCTGTTAAAGATAAACATCTGAGAGGGCCCCATCAGAAGTATAATGCTGAACGCTTCTTACTGCTTCTCAAATTGATTCTAAAACAACTTATAACTTGCCCAAATATGACACAAACGGTCGTAGCTATATCAATTGCTGAGGCAGAGTACATACAAATGGCTGAAGGGACTTGTGATCTTATTTGGCAAGGATTTTAATTTAAGACGTTGCTTGACATACTATAAACTCTAATGTTGGCACCTAAGTTAGTCTTCATTCTTCATAGGTCAAATCACGTCTGCAAATATATAAGCAAAATGTGGAAGCAATACTATCCACATATTCTGCCCTCCTGAGAAAGGTATTTGCTTTTTGATATCAATTGTATTGTTTGACTATTTTATAAATCTGTTACAGTAATTTATTTCTGGTAAATATTTGATGACAGGTCGATGGAAACCGCTCAAAAGATGTAATTTTCAAAGAAATAGATTCTTTGCTGTCGCAAGTTCAGAAGGAGAAGCAGAAAGCAACAGAAATAGGTATGTTTTGGATTAGAAACAACATTTTCTGTATCTGCCATTCCAGCATACAAACTTTAATAATCTTAAAAATGTGTTTGTTCATAATCCCGGAGGTGAACTGATTACAGAATAGGCAGAGTTGTTTCTTTCTCTTTATGCTAATGGCATTTGCGGGCTTAAAATTACCAATCGACCTGTTTTTTCTTTTTGTTTTTTTTTTTCTTTTTTTTTTTGGTACAGAGGGCATAGCAAAAAACAAACTAAGATCTAGGTCTGGTGACTCCCATGTAGTCCGCCAAACCAGCGCCCAACATGCATGGTTGTAAAAATGTTCATTATGCGGAGAGGGAAAGTAATGGCCCACACCACACTTGAACAATGGCATAATGAGTTTTAATCTCGTTTTCACATCACCGTGACAAACTGTTCTAGCTCCCTGATACTGTTTGCTCATGTATCACAAGACAGATTATACTAGTTGTTGTTACTACAGTGCTCCCCTGTCCACTAGGAATCAGAATCAGATAAAACAAAGGCAGGCCAGTGCAAAAGGCTCCTGCTTTTATGTTTTGTTAAGATTAAACTAGTTTTTCTCTGTGTCAGTGCATTTTGTATTCCGTAGTTTTTACTTTTTATTTTCTAAAATGGAACTGGTTCAAAAAACTTCTCATATACTGCTGGGTTTCCATTATGGTGGTTTAGTACATTGAGTTACTTTTTGTTTCAGAGCTTCTATTCCTTAAGTTCCTTTAGTCTTGCTATCATATTATAGTCATGTAATTTATGGTGTCTATATAACAGGGCTTATAGCAGGAACTTAGTAGAACCCTTTGTGATGGTCAAGGGCAATTGCCTCTCGGAAGTCTAATCTTGATTTTGCATTAAATTTGTATAGCAGGAAAATCTGTAACTGGACTTGAGAACCAGCTGAACAGGGCATCCTCTGGCAAGGTATCTGGTTATACACTGCTGCTGTTTCTCCATACGAGTCATTGTAATTACCACATGAGTCCCAAAGGAAAAAAAATATGTATGTAGATCTCATGATTTTCTTTAATTGCTTCATTTGACAGGAGAGCTGGAGAGGAATCCCTACTAGATTGAATAACATTCCTCATTCTAGGGAAATTAGGGAATATTTTTATGATGATGTGCTTCAAGCAACACAAAGAGCTATTAAAGATGGGAAAACTCGATTAAAGGTCAGTTTTCTTTTGAACCTCACCCTTTCCAAAGACTTGATCAACAGGAAAATGAGCTAGTCCAACAATCTCATCAATATTTACTTTTTGATTTGAATATCTGGTCTTAGAGATCTTTAAGAACTCTAATCACAAGCAGAACTTTGTTTAGTTCTAGAGTTCTCCTTAACAGCATTAGTGAAAAACATTAGTACATTACATATGGATAAACAATCGACTATTTTTAACCGTGTTCATACTTATTTTAAAACGTTGTAAGAGTACTACTTTCCTATAAGATGTATGAATTGAATAAAGAGGCAACAAGGTGTATGCTCATCATTTCCATTTCTGAACACATGTTTACAGGATGATATTAAAAACTCATTTATTGACTAATTGTGAGATGAAATATGTAAATGAAGGTTTTATGAAACTGAGAAAATGAAAGTCATATGTACTAGAATTGGGATCCCTGCTGATAACGTTTATGTTAGTTCAGCACTGAGAATAAACTTCTGAAGCATATATGGGTGGGATTCCATGACGAGCACTATTTCTAAAATCTCTTCTTTTTGTGATTCCCAAACATTCATTTCAAGTAAGTGCTGAGTGTTTAGACAGAGGCTGCTGAACCACGCATACAGTTATGAAGAGCTGAGACGGGATGTGAATGAAGGGTCAATGAAAAGAGGAAGTACATGTGAATCACTTTTGATGGCCCTTCCCCTCCTTTCACCTGCCATGCAATTTCCTGATATCTAGTTCTACCCCATCTTGATTTAGTTCATTAGTGTATTGGAATTTTGCATTTTATTTTTTCTCTTATTGGTAACTGTAAAAGCATCATTTTTTTTTTTTTTTTTTTTTTTTTTTTGTGTGTGAACAAGGAGAGTGAGGTTCAGATCTGCTTGTATCTTCAGATTAAATGAGAGGATTCTCATCCAAACTATTGTCACAACTTTGTTTTGTCCTTTTTATTTTCTCCTTATGCCTGAATATAGCTAATAATGGATTGGATTGCCCTTTCAAATTGGCAGGTGGAAATCAATATACCAGAGCTGAATCCAGAAATGGTGAGAGACTTTTATCCTTGCAGTGAGCTCATTTATTTAGAGTTAACCACATCTTATGGTGCACAGGATGTTTATCGCATAGGTACTCTAATGGAACTTGTTCGAGTTATAGCTTTATCTTTTGCTGATGATGGGAAACGCGTCAAGGTATTTCTATCTTGCTTGCCTCATCCTCATCGATTTAAGTATATCCTTAGTATCAAATGTTATTGTAGAATCAGATTTAAGAGAAACTTATGTTATTCAGGTTTGCGTCCAAGGGTCTATGGGGGAAGGAGCACTTGCAGGGATGCCATTACAGCTTGCAGGAACACGGAAGATCTTGGAGTTTATGGATTGGGGTGATTATGGTGCCTTGGGGACATTCATCAGCATTGGCTCTATAGGTAGTGGTCCGTAGGAGATAATCTTTGGTTCCATGCGTGCAGTTCTGAATCTATCGATTTCAGTATCTGTAATTTCGTCAATATGAAAGTTAGTAAATTAGATCAAGTTCTTATGATAATTTTCGGTTTATCCCCTGCACTCAAAAAGCATTTCATGTAACATATTTCACAGGTGCCCAAGAGGTCAATGAGCAAGACGACATGTTTATTTTAGTGGCTCCTCAAAATGCTATGGGAAATTGCATCATCGATGTAAGAAACATAAGTTTTATTATATCCTTGCATTTCATAAGTTTGCCTCGAATTGGCTTTGTCTGTTTTCGTTCTTCTCTTTCTCAATCCACTGGGCTGAATAATGCAGGATCTGAGAGCTATGACTGATGCAGCAGGTAGCCGTCCAGTCGTTCTTATCAATCCTAGACTTAAGGTTGGCCCCTGAATTTATAAATCTAACTTTTTCTTAGTTCTTTTCCTTTTCTCGATTCACCTTTGGTGAAGTTTAATAATCTTGGAGGATGTGTGTCGTATTTTGACTTCAGGCTTCCAATCTGAAAATCAGTTGATAAATTTTGGCTACCCAGAAAAAGAAACCACCAATGCCCTGTAAACATGGACACTGACTGGAATGAGTCACAAGTTCCTTGGGGGTTTTATGTAATTTTGAAGTTCCAAGTTATAGTGAAATTCTGCTACATATGAATGGTCATCATAACTAGAACACGACCCTTTCACTGCATAATGAGTTGGTTTTACGAAATGGCCAAACTCACACGCCAAACATTTAGTTTCAAAATCCTTTTTCTACCAACCCAACTACAAGCAAGATTATGGTCTATTAGTCTTTTGTTGGCTTCAAAAAGTAAGCTCTACTGAAGTTCTGTGGAAGTCATTCTACCATTGTAGAGTTACGACATGGAAAGCGGGAAAGAGAGAGTTATTTAATCGAAATTGTAGTTTGATTAGATATACTGCTCCGTACCTTCTACGATTTAATTCTCAAGACATGTTTGAACATGGTACTAACGCTACCTTCTCTCTCTTCATCATTAGGATTTACCTGCTTCGAGCGGCGTCATGCAAGTAAGTACAAAGAGCATTTAAGAAATGGAAACATATTTTCAGTTACTATGGCTATTTCACAACCATGTATTTTATTGATTAGACAATGGGAAGAGACAAGAGGTTGGAGTATGCTGCATCCTTTGAGAGTTGCTATCAGTTCCGGCTTCTCTACTTTGCTGGAACTCAATATCCAATCATGGGTGCTTTAAGGTTAGTTTATAGGGAGCCAGTTACTCTTACTGCTGCATGCACTTTCATCTCATAAAGTAGTAGCAAATCAGATTGATTCGCCATCTTCCTTTATCAAGTATTTGTGCGTAACTATATTGCGCATCCCTTTAGGTATAGTTTATACATAACTTATAGGGAGCCGTATACTTTTAATCACGTTACATGTCTTATATTTAATGATGAGAACTTGAGAAGTGAAGGCAAGATAAACTCTTTATGTTAACTTGAAGAAAGGATTCGAGTATAGCATTTTGCTTACAATTACATCAAACTTTCTTCTACCTTTCAAGGAGATTTATAGGGGGCTGTTTTTAAATTTGTTGTGAAGATAATTTCAGATCGCCTTCCCTTTAATTTGAAGCTGGCTTATGTTAGTCTGAAAAGCATCTATAGCTCGGTTTTCAAATATGGAAGGCATAGCATATCCTGCATGCTTATGAATTGTGTCACACCATATTGCAGAATGTCTTACCCATACCGATATGAATTGTTCAAGAGAGTGGACGATTCACCTGGAAAAGAAAAATACACCCTCCTGTCGACATTTCCAACCAGACCAAATGGTGATGATATCAATTACGCTTTTGAAGGGAAAACAAGGTAAACTTGAAATAAAACAATGCGTCTTTTTTTAAGCCATATCCATCTTCACGAGTCACAAATTTCCTAATCTTGGTGTTTCATTTTCCATCATTACTTGCAGAGACCAAGTAAAAAAAGCCTCAGGGTTTTGGTAAGCCTCTTCCCTCTTCCCTGACCAGTTTTCTTTGTTTCGTTTTGACGTTAATTTCCATAAACGTGATTGCCTTGCAGGGGACTCTTCAATGCCTTACTCTCGTAGAAAAGTGGATTCATTAAAAATATTGTTCATATCAAGGTAAGAAACTTTAGATAAATGTATGAATTTTACTTTCTAAGTCCTCAATAGCTCTCGAGGATTGCATATATTATTATTCGAAATCAAAACAAATGCTAAGGATGTAAACACTTTGATCTGGTATATATCTTGCAGATTATATGAGGAGCTTGTCGTTGTAACGCCGTTTACGTACACTGCCAGGGATGATGTCTACTCTGTGCATTCCAGTTACGATTATTACCGACTCTGTATCTATCTGGAAGAAAAATAAGGGGAAAAAAAAAAAAAAGAGGTTACGTTTCATGTAAATGGTTTCTCTTTGTTTGTGCTGCTAAACAGCAGATAAATTTTGTGTCTTTTTTAGTGCAAACAAAAATGTCAAGATGATGAATTGGTGTAATGTAACGGCTTAGATTCATGCCTATTTTGTTGACAAAATATTTAGTTCATGTGGGAAAGGAGGCTTCCTTCCTAGTTCAATCACACTTCCACCATCCCAAAATGATACTCCCTCCGTCCCAGACCCAGACTAAGGTTCTTACTTTCCTTTTTAGTTTGTCCCAGACTAAGGTTGTTAGTTGCTTTATATTACCTAAAATAGACAATGGGACCCACTTGTCATTCTCACAACAAAAACTTTTTACCTACTTTCTCTCTAATCTCCGTGTAATGTCAAACTAAGAACCTTAGCCCGGGATGGAGGGAGAACCAAAATAATAGTCTCATTTTCTTATTTATTTATTTTTTCTTCGGGAAAGTTAGTCTTGTTTCCAAAATTCACTAAATTTTCAAAACTTAAATTGTAATCTTAAAATGTTTGAAAAGTCAAATGAGACTATCATCTTGAAACAAAGGGAATATTAATATTTGACAAGTTAACTAATAGTATCCTAAAAAACCGTCTCATGACAAGTCAATAATTTAAGTATTTTAATTATCACAATTGACAAGCTAATGATTTTTAAATAATTTGTTTTACTTGCTTATATTTTTTTTAAAAATACATAATAATAGTATTATTTAGTACTAATCTTTACTATATTTTAAGTAAAATATTGATCCCTAAAAATCTCAATTTAATCACCGATTGTGGCGTATACATTTCTAGGCAGGCTCCCTAGTTAATGATGAACAAAATTATTGAACTAGCCTTCCCCACAGGATGCAAATAATTGAAAATTGAGGTCCACCATGACCAAATAATCCCACCAATAAAATAAATAAAGGGGAAAGATATCAATAAATAAACTTTTACTATAAACCTCAAATCATCTTTTGAAAGGATAAAAACAAAAAAATGGTAACATGTGGCCTTATTATTCACATTGATCACCAAATTCTAAAATAATGTCAATAGTGATTTTCAGAAAGTGGTACATTTTGGAAAATGCTTTTTAGATTTTGTCATTTCGGTATACTCCATTTTTTTTCTTTCTAAAAGTGACAATTTGAGAGAAGGAAAGTTCCATCGCGTCACATGTGCCTCAAGGAATTAGTCTCGGGTAAAGCTTAAATATATACTTCTTCCGTCCCTCTTTAATAATAAAAATAAAAATAAAAAAATAAAAAAAAAATCAATCAATCTCATTGCATTTTAACCAAGAATTTATTGAAAATTTGATTATCCTTCTTAAAAACTAATTAAAATTTATTAATGCGTATGTTAATAATAGTGAATCGATAATAATATTAATTTTATATCTAAGAAAATTAATACTCCCTCCGTCCCAAAATGATCTTCTCATTTGCCATTTTTCATTGTCCCTAAAAGTTCTTCACATTTCTACATTTTAGGCTTAAACAAAGCATGGTTAGTGAAGCAAGTGTTCATATCCTTAAAAAGTTTGAATAGTCAAACGCAAAGATCATTTTGGGACGGAGGGAGTATTGTTTTTTAAGTTTTAGTCAAAGTAAAATTAAGTTGATAATTTTTGCTTTGACTTTGTGTAGATTAAAGAAAGACGGAGGGAGGAAGTAACTCGTATTTAAGAAAATTACCAACAAAAAAATATTACAGACAAGAGCTAAAGAGTTTGAAGCACTAGTAAATAAGTTGATGGTGTGATGATCATTACCCAAGAAAGTGTGAACTACAAATTCTTATCCCTCATCAACCAAATATGTCCACCTTTCTACATGCAGACAAAATTGATGAGAAGAATCACAATAACAAACAAACAAACAAACTGAGAAGCCAACCAAGTCAATTAATTCTCAACTGAAAAATACACCCAAACGCTAAAAACTAAATTCAATACATGACTCGTTCACATCTACTCAAACTCTATTCCTAATACTCAAATAGTGTGTGTGTGTGTGTGTGAGAGAGAGAGAGAAAGGGAGAGAAGTAGGCAGGTGTGAGAAAGAGAGAGAGAGAGGGGGGAGGGAGAGAGAAAAGCGAAAGAAAATAGAAAGAGAAAAGGAGAGAGGTGGGCAGATAATACAGTACTCCTCCATCCTAAAATGAATGTCAAAAATAATTAAAATTTGCTCACTGTTCAAAAGAAAATTTGAAATTTTTTTAGACATTCATTTTTGGGACGGGGTGAGTAAGAGAGAGGGGAGAGGTAGGCAGCTAATATATTAGATTATGTGGTAGGCAGATAATATATCAATTATGTGCACAAAGTTAGAAATGCGTGGAGGAAAACTACTCTCCAAAAATAAGAACATGTTTCTTTCAACACGTAAAAAATAAACACATAAAACCAATAATTAGAATCTGATTACAGAAATCATGTGGAAAAGTTTCAAGTCAAAAAGGGTACTAAATGACACAAAAAAACCTCATCACAAGGGTGAAGTACTCCTTTCCTTTTACATTGGCACCTCCCCACTTACTTGTTTTGAGACCAAAAAAAAAACTGGGGTAAGAGTCCAGAAGAGAGGAGGTTGTGGAGATGGCCGGAGGGTCTTTTGGTCCGGCGGGTGTAGCAAAGGAGAGAGCTGACCAGTACCAAGGCAGAGTCACCAGTTATGTCATCATCGCTTGCGTTGTTGCTGCTGTTGGAGGTGCCATCTTTGGCTATGACATTGGAATTTCAGGTATTCTTTCCATTTCATCAATCATCTTAAGAGTGTTACTCCCTCCGTCCTAAAATGAATGTCCGAAATTTCTCTTGATCAAGAGCAATTTCGGACATTCATTTTGGGACAGATGTAGTACATTAAGCCCATGTGGAGCCCGGCTCTTCCATAGACCCCACACATAGTGGAGCTCTTGTTGCACCAGGTTGCCCTTTTCTTTAACTATCTTCCCTTTCATGCTTGATAATCTTTCAAACACACACAGACACACATAAAAGTTGTCAGAAGTTATAGGTCTAGGCGATGGCTTGTGAATTGTGATAATATGATCATATTCTGTTGTAGGATGTTTTTCGTTCTAGTGGTTCTGCAAATAATCGCTATACTCCCTCCGCCCCACTTTAATTTACAATAATGAGCTTGGGCACAAAGATTAAGGAAAATGTTGAAAAGGTGATATATTTTGTGAGTATACATAAGTTGGGTAGGAGAGAGAAAGTTGGGCAGGAAATAGTAAGTGGATAGTTGTTGTGAGTATGACAAGTGGGTCCCATTATTTTAATTTTTAAAAGTTCCCATTTTGGGATTTTGCAAAAACATTCAGAGGTATGAATTCAGATATGCTGAACAAAGAGTTATAGATCAATGAGGGAGAGCATAAAACCACATAGAAGAACACAAATTACTTGTATTTTTTGGTTTTTAAACACCAAAATCTAATGCAACTGTGTTAAATAACAGGAGGGGTGACATCAATGGATGAATTCCTGAAAAAATTCTTTCATGATGTGTATGAAAGTAAGATACATGCCCATGAAAGCAACTATTGCAAGTACAATAACCAAGGACTAGCAGCATTTACCTCATCTTTGTACCTGGCCGGCTTGGTTGCATCTCTGGCAGCATCCCCTGTTACACGCAATTATGGACGTAGAATAAGTATTATCTGTGGTGGGATTAGTTTTATCATTGGAGCAGCTCTAAATGCCTCAGCACAAAACTTGGCAATGCTTCTTGCTGGTCGAATCATGCTTGGTGTTGGTATCGGGTTTGGAAATCAGGTATTATATTTATTTAACCACAAATTAATAATAATCATTAGGGCTATGTTTGGCAACTCAGTTTTGAGTTTGACAGAGTCCAAACTATTTCCTACACTTTCAAAACTCGGAATTGAGAAGTCAAAAAGCTAACGGAAGTGCCAGTGTGTCAGTGCCACCTAAGCGCCATGTCAGTGCCATGCCAGTATTGCATTTAGCATTGATGATGTGACACTTACATGCGCTGACACTTCCATAAGTATTTTGACGCCGTAAGTAAAAATACCAATACATTGCATTATTTAATATGTTTTGTCAAAACTACGTAACATAATTCCAAACTAACAAGTAGGTTGCATTAATTGATGAAAAACCTAAAATTACCTTGCAATTATGGTAACAAAGGCATTATACCTGGTTATGCATTATAATGTTCCTGCTGTTGTTTGAAGGCGGTCCCGCTTTATTTGTCGGAGATGGCTCCAACCCATCTTAGAGGTGGTCTAAATATGATGTTCCAATTAGCAACTACTCTTGGGATCTTTACAGCAAACATGATAAACTATGGAACTAGTAAGCTCCAACCATGGGGATGGAGGCTCTCCCTTGGTTTAGCGGCTGCCCCAGCTCTTTTAATGACAGTGGGGGGAATACTTCTTCCTGAGACACCAAATAGCCTAATTGAACAAGGATCAAAAGAAAAGGGAAGACGGGTTTTAGAAAGAATTAGAGGGACCCACAATGTAGATGCTGAGTTTGAGGACATGAATGATGCGAGCGAGTTAGCGAATTCAATCAAGCATCCTTTCAGAAACATTCTGGAGAAGAGGAACCGGCCTCAGTTAGTGATAGCAATCTTCATGCCAATGTTTCAGATTCTCACTGGGATAAATTCTATTCTCTTTTACGCCCCGGTTTTGTTTCAGAGTATGGGATTTAAGGGAAATGCTTCTCTCTACTCCTCGGCTTTGACTGGAGCAGTTCTTGCTTCATCTACACTGATTTCGATAGCGACAGTTGATAAATGGGGTAGAAGAGTTTTGCTGATTGCTGGTGGCATTCAGATGATCATCTGCCAGGTAAGTAGATTAATAAGTTTATAACTACTCAAGAAACATACTCCCTCCGTCCCATAATAATCTTCCCACTTATTTTGGCGTTATTACGAACAAACTTTGAGCAATAATTTTAGGTTGATTTAATTATACTAATGAAAATCTAGAACTTGTTATTGATACACCATCAACAATACTATCAATAACAAGTTTTAGATTTTCATTAGGATATTTAAATCAACCTACAACTATTGCTCAATATTCATTCGTAGTAACGCCAAAAAAAGTGGGAATATCATTTTGGGACGAGGGGGTATGTTATAAGAACCATGGAATAGTTCCAAAGCAGCTCAAAATCATTTTATCAAAAGCTAAAGATTTTTAAAAGTTATGCATTTTGGCTTTACTTTAGGGAATCAGCTGAAATAATCATAATCATGACTCTTTAACCATTTACCTCCACCTTCTTCCCGGATATATAGAGAAGAACGTAATTACCTGCATTCCAACTCATTATATTCTTATGAATTCCAACAGATAATTGTTGCCATAATATTGGGTCTCAAGTTTGGCGATGACAAAGAACTTACAAAGGGTTTCTCAATCTTGGTGGTGGTTTTCATCTGCCTCTTTGTTGCTGCATTCGGATGGTCCTGGGGCCCACTTGGATGGACTGTGCCAAGTGAGATATTTCCACTAGAAACACGATCTGCAGGGCAAAGCATTACAGTTGCTGTGAATCTCTTTTTCACGTTCATTATAGCACAGTCTTTTCTGTCCCTCCTTTGTGGATTGAAATTCGGACTTTTCCTATTCTTTTCCGGATGGATAATGATCATGACTATCTTTGTCTACTTCTTTCTACCTGAAACAAAAGGAGTTCCGATTGAAGAGATGATACTCTTGTGGCAAAAGCATTGGTTCTGGAAGAAGATTGTGGCTCGTGAATTTCCAGAAGGTAGTAGGAGTAATGAAACACAAAGCAACTCGTTAGAGATAGGTCAAGCTCGCCAGTTGCTAGCTTCCCACACTTAAGAATGAGACCGGTAATTTGTAAATCTCAAAAGCTCTGACATGTGTCAAACTGCTGGACAGTGCATCTGATTTCATACTACAGTAAGACAAACCATGGTTGCAGGATTCGCTCCCCATGGCATCGAATCGCGTATCGATTCGTGTTCCGATACCTTGTAAAATCTCTTTGAATTCACAATTAATGTCCTCTAAATTTGAAAAGTCTTTGTTGCAATAAATAAATATTGTACATTAACTAGTGATAGGTTTCCAAGGATAACTTCAAACAACTCTAGAAATCTGAAAAGCCACAACGTCATATCAAGTAGCTGTTAACTCTCAGTCCTCACTACAAATACATGTTTGCCAAAGACTATTCCCACAAACCAATCATTCCAAAAAATCAAATAAGTGTAATACTCTCGCGAATCGTAATAATTGTAATACTCTACGTATCGGATTCCGTGGGTTGAGCGAATCGCGAATTCGTATCGCGAATTCGAATCAGACGAACTACGAATCGTGCAACCCTGAGACAAACTATACTGTTTAGTTAACAAAACACATACTATCTAAGACATTGTTCATTCAAAGGGTAAAACGGGAAAATACTTGATATATTAAATATATCCATATATTATTTTTGTATGAAAAAAATGTGAAAATGAAACACCTTTATTTTTCAATCCCTACAGCCAACCAACCGGAGAGAGGTAGATAACGGATCACTATCATATTTCATCCCGTCCATTTTCATGCCCTCCTACCAAATATACCATTAATTGTGTGTACAAAAATATGTAAGTTTACTTATATAAAACAAATATTTTTAAAATTATGGAAATGAATGAGTGAAAGTAAGTTTAATAATACATTGATTTCCTTGTTTAAATCTCTTAACATGTTCCCTAAGGGCGCTCGTTAGAAAAAATATAAGAAAAATAATATTTGTGTTTTTTATGATTATAAGCCAAGCTGTCAAGTTTGACACCAATAGTAGTTAACCATTATACTCCCTCTGTCCCAGAAAGTTAGTCTCTCTTTTTTCGTTGTTACTATGAATGAACTTTGAATAATAATAATTTAGACTACTTTTAATTAGCATAATGAAAATTTAGAACTTGTTATTGATAGACCATTATAAATATTATCAATATCAATTTTTAGATTCTCATTAAGATAACTAAAAGTAGCCTGAATGATTGCTCAAAGTTCATTCGTAATAACGACGAAAAAAGAGGACTATCTTTCCGGGGCAGAGGGAGTATTATTTTAATTAAAGCAGTAGGAAAATTAAGGACAAATGGCATAAAGATCTTTCATAGCAAGATATTATCTTGGGGTCAAGTAAATATTGATGTATACTGTCGGTAACAAGACCAAAATCAATCAAGTGGATTATCTCTCTTTCACAAGAGCAATGCTACGGGACAAAATAAGCTCACAAAATGAGGTGACGATATTTTATTGGTTGCATCGATAATGAACCCGCCACACTCTACTTAAACACCAATAAAATCATTACACCTAGGATTTTGTGATCAAGATTTTGTGACTTTTTTGTGCCCCTAGTATTATTCTTTACAAGATAAAGATGTATGCATGCAGCTCAAAGAAGATAAGCTTTAATGATGAATAATTATGGGAACATAATAATAAATGACTTTTAGGAATGAAAGCATTTGACCACACACACACGTACTCCCTCCGTCCCACCAAGTGAGACCAAGTAAGTTGTGGGGCACAATAATTAAGAAAAAGATAGTATATGTGTGGTAGAAAATGAAGAGAGATGAGTGGGGTAGATAGTAGTGTTGGTTGAATAAATTGAGTGGTGGAAAATGAAGAGAGAGAATGAGTGCGGTTAAATAGTGGGGTTGGTTGAATATAAAAACATTTTTATTTTGAGCAGTGTTACTTGTAGTGGGACAGACTGAAAAGAAAATTAGTCTTATTTGTGTTGGGCAGAGGGAGTATATATAACCCCAAAAACACATGGGGTGAAAATAACAGAAAGTGGACCTTAAGGATCATTGAAATTCATTTTTGCCAACAAAAAAATAAAATAAAAATATATTTGGTATACGGCAGGAAAGCTGGCATGTATCACACAACACCTCTCCCCGTCACCAACTTGACCATGTGTAGCAGCAATAATGGATAAATAAACAAGCAAGAGTGGTAGTAATAAACTTAAATGCATTGGTGGTACCTGTATATAAGAATAGACTGAAAAGTCAAAATGAACTTCCCAAGACAGTTCTACTCCAACCCCATCTATCATCATGCTTCTTGCAACCTGTTCAAATATTAATAAACTTTTCAATTGGAACTTGAAAAATTATGGCTGGTTAAGTCAACTATATATCCCCAACAAGCAAACAAGAATATCCCTGCATATTTCTCTTCTTCCATCTGTTTCTAAATAGCATACCTTTTCATTAGGAGGAGATAATCGAGAAATGGCAGGGGGGTCTTTCGCCCCAGGTGGGGTAGCTCAGGAAAGAGCTGCACAGTACCAAGGAGGCTCACGCCTTATGTCATCATTGCTTGTATTGTTGCTGCAACCGGTGGGTCAATTTTCGGATATGACATCGGAATTTCAGGTACCACTTTTTGCTGCCAATAAATCATTGTCTGTATCATGTCCATGGCCTCTGTTAGATTATACTCCTCTGTCCCCCAAAGTCAGAGACTATAAGAGTCAACATCTTAAATTTCAATGGAATTTGAAAATATCTGAAACCCGTGTTTAACATATGTTACTTGGACATAAAGAGTAAAAGTATTTATACAACAGTAAAAGTACCATGGATCTCATGTTTCAGATTTCTTGAAAAAAAAAAAAAAAACATATTAAACTTTCATTTGAAAGAAATTAAAGGTGATTTTAAAAGTCTAGTCTTTCTTTGGGAAAGGGATTAATATCTTTGGACCATCAACCACAGGTTAGGAAACGAAATGCACACCATGATTCTGCTCCTCCAGAATCGTAGAGATATAAACTATGAATATCATTTAGAAGTTCAAACAGCAACAGAGACTACCAGTATGCTCAAGAAACGTTTTATTGGTTAGTATAGACAATCTGTAAGATAATTTCCGAAAATTCCCCTCTTCACAAAACCAGTCGAATTAAGTTATAGCATCATCATGTCGGTAATACCGCTGCTACATCAACTAAAATCAGATAGAGAAGTACATCTATATGATGCAGATAGTGAAGAAATGGCCACCTACCAAATGTAAACCAACCATATTTGTTAGTTAATTTCAAGGAATGGAACACGTGTCATCACTCTTCAATAGAGCATTGTGTATTTATGCTATTGAAGTAATTTCCAGCAAATAAACTTAATTAATTGATGCTATCAACAGGAGGAGTGACATCAATGGATGGATTTCTTGAGAAATTCTTCCCCGTAGTGTTCAGAAAAAAAATGCACGCTCATGAGAACAACTACTGCAAGTACAACAACCAAGGGCTATCAGCATTTACATCATCGTTGTATCTAGCTGGATTGGTTTCATCATTGGTGGCATCCCCAGTTACCAAAAACTATGGACGTAGAGCAAGTATAGCCTGTGGTGGAGTTAGCTTCATTATTGGAGCAACTTTAGATGCATCAGCTATAAACTTGACCATGCTAATCTTGGGTCGTATTATGTTGGGTGTTGGCATAGGATTCGGGAATCAGGTAAACACTATATCTATACTGCAAATTCTTCTAAAAAAGACCATAAATCCAATGGACTTGTTTAATATTCCTGCTCACGTACTTACTTCTCATGGTCGTTTTGAAGGCCGTTCCATTATACTTGTCAGAGATGGCACCAGCACATCTTCGTGGAGCCCTGAACATGATGTTTCAGTTAGCAACCACTCTAGGCATTTTCACAGCAAACATGATAAATTATGGAACAGAAAAGCTTCGACCATGGGGATGGAGGCTCTCACTAGGACTAGCTGCAGCACCAGCTATTATAATGACAGTTGGTGGAATACTACTTCCAGAGACACCAAACAGCTTAATTGAACGAGGCATGAAGGATAGAGGACTCAATGTCTTAAAGAGAATCAGGGGAACTGACGATGTCTCAGCAGAATATAGCGACATATCAGAGGCAAGCGAGCTCGCAAACACAATTAAGCATCCATTCAGGAACATTCTTGAGAAACGAAATAGGCCACAATTGGTTATGGCAATCTTCATGCCAACGTTCCAAATACTTACAGGCATCAACTCTATTCTGTTTTATGCCCCAGTTTTGTTTCAGAGTATGGGTTTTGGTAGAAATGCTTCTCTCTATTCGTCAGCCTTAACCGGAGCAGTTTTGGCATCATCGACTTTAGTTTCTATAGCAACTGTGGATAGATTGGGTCGAAGGGCTTTACTAATTGGTGGAGGAATACAAATGATTATATGCCAGGTAAGGCTGATATCCCTTTACAATCTTTAAAACAGTTTTCTTATTATGTTGGGAAATAATAAGTTGCCATGCTTAAACTACTAGTTGGTATATTAGTAAAGAACATGTACCAAATAAGAAAAATAAATAATAAAAAGATAAATAGCATTCGAGAGAATAGGGATCCTCTCCAAATGCTTTATAGTATCAAAAACAGACATTAAAACTTTGAATGGTTAGAAGAGCAAATGAGTGGAGGAAAGGAACACTTATCTCAGACCTGGACTAATTCCTTTTTCACATTTGAAACAGATTGTAGTTGCCGCTATTTTGGGGGTCAAACTTGGCAGCGACCAGGAGCTCTCCAAAAGTTACTCAATACTGGTGGTTGTGTTTATTTGCCTGTTTGTTGCAGCTTTCGGCTGGTCATGGGGTCCACTAGGCTGGACTGTGCCCAGTGAGATATTCCCATTAGAAACTCGATCAGCTGGTCAGAGCATTACAGTAGCTGTCAACCTCTTCTTTACATTTGTAATAGGCCAGTCCTTCCTCTCCCTCCTTTGTGCTTTCAAGTTTGGAATTTTCCTCTTCTTTGCGGGCTGGATTACTGTAATGACAATCTTTGTATACCTCTTCCTACCTGAAACCAAAGGAGTCCCAATCGAAGAGATGATCTTCATGTGGAGGAAGCATTGGTTCTGGAAGAAAATTGTTCCCGCTCTTCCACAGGCTGATGACAGTAACAAATACCGTAATGATTCCTTGTAATAAGTACCATTCTTTGAATTTGCACTCCTTCCTAATGATTCAGAGTTACAAACTGCAATTTGAAAGCAGTGGATGCAAAAGAGAAGAGACTTGTAAGATTGAATAAGAAATATTGTAGACATTTGAAAACATCTAAATACTAAACAAGAACTGAAGATAAGGTATTGTGTATGATACAGAAGATGTATCAGTTAATTTCACCGGCAGTATACATTGTATCCAAGAAAGGAAATTTCTTTCAATACAAGTGCTATAAGGTTTTAACTCTTCTACTACAAATTCGAACAAATTTCTTTCATCAGCATTTATGTGCTAGCAGGCACACTACAGTTCAAGATCGCCCTTCTGCACCCCCAGCTCTCACCCAAAGTAATGATAATAGTAATAACAATAATTAAAAAAAAAAAAAAAATTTAAAAGAGTTCACAAATAATTTCATGAAGAGGCATTATGAAGAAAATTCCAAAGCTAGAGCCCAGGGCAAAGTAAAAGCTAAACGAACATGGAGATGGACCTCAATAATTAAGAAGAATCGCATTGAAGTAGCCTAGCAGCACAAGTTGCTTGAAGTTTGGAGAAAGCATATGACACGAAAGGATTTAAGCATCTGACCAGCTGAGACAAAGGAAGTGCTGAGCTCATCACTTCCATCAGGCAAAGAATCTCTTTTTCCTAATGCAAGATATATGCAGAAATGTAATATCAACATAATCTTCTTTAATAACACTCATACCAATCATCTACGAATAAAAAATAAATCAAGACTTTTCTCATTTATGAGGATTTACCAAAGGACTTCTCGTGTGATGCTCAGACTCTCCAATTTACCTCGCCGTGCCCGTCTTGACACGACACGACTTGGGTGTGGGTGTGGGTGTGGCTATTTGCACTAACATTTGGTGAGTCTGTTCGGACACTCAGATGCGTATCCGTGTCAGAAGTTGAATGATGCACTAGATAGAAACAGTGGCGGAGCTACCCCATGCCAAAGGGGGCAATTGCCCCCATTGATTTTTAAAAAATAAAATTTTACTAGTGCAAAATTTTTAAAATTTTGAGGGTTTAGTGCAATTTATTGAAATTTGCCCCCTTTAAAATAAAAATAATAATGCATTAGAATTTTTTTTTTGCCCCCATTGATGAAAATACAGTTAATTTTTTTTATTGTGTAACTTTTGCCCCCATTGATGAAAATTCCTGGCTCCGCCACTGGATAGAAAGATAATTGAATGTCAAACAAGTAACACATACTGACAGGAAATTGAACATAAGCAATCAGCTGAACAAAGGGAGGCACCTGACCAACAACAACTCATCAAAGACCAATAATTTGATCTAGAAACCACGGTTTTACTCTTTAGGATGGCAATGAATGATTTATCAGCTAGATCAGCTCGCAAAACTTACCAGATAAGTCAATGCAAGAGAAAAAATAACCAGATCAGCTCATAAAAGTAGTGCCTTCCATGCAATCCCTAATGTAAGGCCTTCCTAACAAAGATTTTGGTACCATGAACTGTCCCCAGAATGCATATATTCACACCAAGAATAGCTGAAGAAGGGACGGAACAGCTACAACATAACAATCTCAAGAACGCATCAAACTCTTGCCAACAAGAAATTAATGGAAAACCAGTTCTATAACCAATACAGCAAAAAATTACAACTGATATGAGGAGCTTATCAACTCTAGATGCGAAATTGACACCCCAAAGGGCAAACAAACGGAACCGTACAAGGCAAAACAATCTTCACAGGAACAACATCAACCATTGATTCAAAAAAATCAAAACATGTAACTTAATCTGTATTATTCACCAAAGCTGAAATTTGATTCCAATCATAATCTGAAAGCTACAATATCAAGGAAACACTGAACCCTCAAACATTATGCCTTTATTACAGGGGGAACTGGGGTAAACAACTATCAATAAGAACCTAAAGAGAAGCCAAACTACTACATTGAAATGCCATTCCTCCCGTAAACACACATCTCTGCCTGTTTTTGCACATAATAAACTAACCAGTAACCATGCCAACAACATCAGGCTACAAGAATATACACTAGGAATCCCTAAATTTTGATACTGTATATCAGAAATGAAACCAGACGTTTGTTTTCTACTATATACGTTCATTTGCTAGCACTCAACCTTCCTGTTGAAAAAATAAAGGAAGAGAGAGAAGCAAACCGCACGACGCCAATTTTCATCATTTTCTCGATTCAATTCAATTGATTGGATCGTAATCAGGCCAGATCAAGCCGCAGCAAACGCCTCAAATCGCTCGTCGCAGCATCGTTCTTCCTCTCCTTGGTAAAAAATGCTGGAAACGGAACGGAGCTCGGTGGCGGCGAGGCCAACAACGAAGCCGGACCGGCATAAAGGCCGTCCGAAACCCTAACGTGCTTTTGAACCGTCTCTGGATCCGGGCCCAGCCGATCCGTTGAGGACAAAACGAACTCCTCGTCGGTAACAAATCGCCGATCGGCCGCAGCGGCGCGGATCTTCATCGGCTTGGACAGTTCTTCGCCGCGCTTGAGGATCCTGACCTGTCCCATCACGAGGTTGTTGGACAGAAACCTAGGCACCACCAATCGCCTGGCGTCGACGTGGTTCTTGTTGACACAGCTGCCGCCTTTGTCCGGCGAACTCTGCTTTCGACGGCGAAGGCGTAAGGAGTTTCGATCGTGGTCAGTTTTGCGGGGAGGTGCGAAGGTGGAAGAGTTAGGGTTGCGGCGGAGGCAATCTTGAGGTTGAAGAATGGCGGTGGTTGCCATTGTCTTTGAAAATGGAAATTGAGATCTCCTTTTTGGTTTGGTTTGGTTTGGTTGACAACTTGGGGTAAGAAATGAAATGGTATTTATAGAATCCAACTACTACACAATCACGTGACTGTTCACGTGCTTCCCTTTTTCTTTTTCTGCTTGTAGATTTTCCAATTTAATTTACTGTAAACGTGTGAATGATGGCAAGTAGTAATAAACCATTTAGGATTGATTTGAATCATGGTGATGAACCGGGAGAGATTTTTTGGGATTGGGGATAATCGTCTCTTTATTCGTAGCATTTCGTTTGTGTGTGGTGATGTGGGTCGGTCGGATGAATGCCGACTATTTATTTGGATATTTAAGATAAATGTGTACAATTGTGAGTTGTATATCGGACTCGAGTAGGTCCGACCATTTTTTGTAGCTGACTAGCTTAGATTGCCTCGTGAGTTGTAGGCTTTACGAATGAGCAGTATAAGTTTGGGGCCGTTCGATTGATGGTGTCGAAGCGATGAGTCTCGTTCAAAAATTAAGAAAAATGAGAGGAGCGAGTATCCAATTTGTATAACAAAAATGTTACTCCCTCTGTCCCTAAATGAGTGTCCATTTCCAAGAAATCTTTGTCCCAAAATGAGTGTTTTTTTTTAACATAACTTTGTCCCTAAATGTTTTTTTCGAAATTTTTTTCACCGGTTTCTTTATACGTGCAAAACTAAATGTTTGGAAAGGAGATTACAAGATTATATATGAATCTTTGCTACCAAATTGTACACAAAGTTGAGATTTTCAATGTCCCTTAAAATAAAATTTGGACACTCATTTAGGGCCAGAGGTAGTACTAAAATTATAAGTAGATAGTTACAAAAATTAGCTAGAAAAACTTGTGGGCCTTATGTTTATCCGGATCTATGTTAGTCCATGTGAGTCCAAACAGCTCAAATAGACACGCTGGGCTTTTCTAAGACCCACTTCCACAAGCCCAATTAAATTTTCCACTTCAGTTCCCTGGTTTTCCGTTTTCCACACCTTCAAAACCCTAGACCCCTCCGATCACTCCTGAAAGGTCCCGGCGACGTTAGATACTCAATTCCGGCGAATTAGAGGTAGGGGAAAGATAAGATGCCTCTTTACGATTGTATGCTGTTACTGAAACCTCATGTAAAGAAGGAAGCTTTGATGGACTTGGTAGCTCGAGTGGGAAAACACATTTACAGACGAAATGGCGTTCTGACCGACGTCAAATCATTCGGAACTGTTCAATTGGGTTATGGAATTAAGAAGCTTGACGGTAGATACTTCCAGGTGAGTTTACTAATGCTGGATCAATGTCCGTGTGATTCAATTCCATGTATTTATTTTATGTGTTGAGCACAAGTGAGTTCTGATTTGTTTGTTTCCGCGCAGAAATAGCCATCATTATCTAAGTTCATATAGCAATTGCCACCACCATCTTCAGCCTACATTTGCACACTCGCTAATACAAACAAAAGCTCATTATGGGTGTTGTTATACACTCCCGTAAAATTAATGAATACACCGGTACTGTGCATAACAGTGTTGTACTACTTAAAATTTCAAGCATACTTACGGGTGTGTATAACAACACCCGCTTATTATTTCAATTCATTGAACTAGGTGTGATGACACACAAATGAACTTCCTTTATCATGACACAACATGTCCATCTTGTAGGTGTCAACTTCACGTACAAATGAAATGAGGCATTAGCTACAGTTTGAAGTTGTAATTCAAATCTATATTTTGTCGATTTTCCCAGAAGTAGTAGAACTTCTAGGTTGCAGTCGGAGTTGTGAGGTTTTGTTGCAACATTACCCCTCCCCCCCCCCCCCCCCCAATTGAATAGCTGAATGTAAATCTGAGTTCTGGTATAAGTTTATGACAATTAGCCATGAAAAAAGGGGATACCGTTTCTCGAAATAACTTGAACCTTTCCCGTCTACTTTTATGTACTGTGGTATCTTTCTTTAGGAGTATTAGGCTGGTCTTTATAGCAGGACGTTTTCCCATTTGCTTGTTTACATGGATACCGAGTGTGAATCCTGGGGGTTGCAAACTAATCAGCTACGACGAAGCCAGTGTTGTGCAATCATATTTGACTAATAAATGGCTTTGATTTCATTCTTCTTTGTTGGAAATAGTGGATGTCTTGACTTTTTCTGCCCACTAGCCTGATTTACATACAGTGAGAATATACAACAAAATTTTCCATTCCAACTTTGAACTGGCCATATAAGCCTGGCAGCAGAATAGGGAAAATATTGAAATATGCCCTTGTACTTAAGTCAATGATGCAGATATGCCCTTATACAAGTTAATTGCCATATTAGCCCCCGTACTTAAGAAAAATGAGTGGATATTTGGACACCGTCATCTTTCTGTCAAAATCTTAACAGAATTGCAGAGTAGGCATCCTAGGTGGCAAGTAAAATTGACTACGTGGAAAAAAAATTGCCCAAGTGGAATTTGTATAGTATGAAGGGGATCGAAACTACGTCGTTTTGAAACATAAAGTCAATGTCCGTTAAATATTAAACATTTATGTTAAATAATTGATGAAATAACTTGTTCTTAGCCACTTCAGTTAGCAAGTATGATAAAAAAATCCCAAATTTTCTTAATCATCCTCATCCTCATCATCTCCAACACCAACACTACCGTCACCCACCATCATCACTAAAATCAACACCACTATATAAACTTTGAAACCACCATTTCCAAAATAAAAAACCCCCAATTTCAAACTCTGCACAACCTATTAGATCTCGAAATTATCATTCAAGCTCCAATAAAAACCAAATCAGATCTCAAAAATTAAAACTCGGATCTGGAAATTGCTGAATGGACAGACGAGGTTAGAGGTGGAGGAAGAGGGAGGTGGAGGGAGAGAAAATTCAGGGCTGGTGGGTGTCGGAGGACAGATTGACGCGAAATCAAAGATTAGGGACGCGATGCAAAGGGAAAAACAGAAGGAAGGAGAAATGGGGTTCGCCGGATAATAAAGTCTTGCCCGGAATCTATGGAGTTCGCCGGGATTGAGCATGTTCGACTGGGCATTGAGGAAAAACAATAGGAAAGGGAGATCAGCAAAGAGGGGAGGAGGTGCCGGGAAGATGGTTGTAAGGATTCGACCGGTGGTGGATAGTGGTTGGTGGGTCGGAGGAGAGAGGGAGGGGGATGGTTGAATGTAATGGAGGTGGGGGAGGAGGGAAGATATATTAAAATGTTTCATTTTTTGGAAATGGTTGCTGATAAAGAGGATTAGGGTTTTCAATTTTCATTCTCACCCCTTCATTTTAACATACTCTATTTTATGCCTTAAAATTTCCACATCAACAATTCTTTCATAAATTTTTGCACGTGTGCATGTTAAAAATCCAAATAAGCTGATGAGTCAGCATTTCCGTTATGTTTTGGATAGAATGTTAACGGTGTCTAAATTTTCATACATTTTTCTTAAGTACGAGGGTTAATATGGCAATTAATTTGTATAAGGGTACATCTGCATCCTTAACCTAAGTACGAGGGCATATTTCTATATTTTCCCCAGCAAAATATAATACGACCTAGATAAATTTAGGAAGGAAGCTACAATAAAACAATAATAAATTGACAAGTTCGTAAGGTATGAAATGTACTAGAATACCTAAACTACAATGCTGTTAAAATCTGGCTAAGTTAGACTACTAGGTACATTGTGATTGACATGGGGGCCTATATATCTTACAGTAACATTTAATTGGGAATCCATGTGATCAATACATTGGCTATTAGGAGGACGGTTCATTAATCATTACAATGGATTGTCCTTTTTGTAAGTCTTTCTAGGTGGTTCACAAAGTTTCTAGTCCTGTGGCTCGTTATCCTTGAACCGCGCGATGTTTGTTCAAAAATCATTTGTGTTGCACAATTGTGCTTTATACTGGCCGTTGCCATTTCTTCTTCTTACTGCGCTTCTTCTTGCCCTGCAGTACGGATATTTAAATGACTTTTTCCAACTTTGAGATCATTGTATATTCTGTCTCATATTACCTCCTTTTTTATATTTTTTTTTCCTGCAGGAAGATATTAAAAGACATTCTCAAACATTATGATTATAGTAGCATTATCCTTAATTTTGTGATGTCATACATGAAAATTAAGTTTGTTGAACTTTTGCCTAAATACTCCCCCCCCCCCCGGGTCCTGGAATAAATGTATTACTTTCCATTTTAATTTGTCCCAAAATAAATGTCACATTACTAAAAATAAGATAAAGAATTTGGTGATCTTCCTAAATTACCCATTTTAGTCGACACAAGCAATGCCATGGAAGTGCAACTGGCAAGAAGCCATTTTGTGAGCAAAAATTACTCTACACATATGAATAGATTGGGGAACCAAGGAAACCTAATTTAAAGCTTAAATATCTTGACATGTAAAATGCCACAATTATTCCGGAACTTAGGGACTAATCTGTTTGCTTGTGGTACAGGGTCAACTGTTGCAGATGACGATGATGACCCCACCCAGCATCAACAGCGAGCTTCATTATTTGAACAAGGAAGATCGACTCTTGCGTTGGCTTTTAGTCAAACACCGTGATGTTAACTACGGGGTGGATTTCGTGAACAAATTTGATGAAGAAGAGGGTGAGCTTAGCAAGTTCAGGAGCAGTGCATTGGATGACGATACTGAAGAAGATGATGATGACGAGCTCGATGAGGAGTATGACTTGTCTGACGACGAACCGACACGGGAGAATTAAGGCATTATTAACTAAATCTGAAGGTTGTAATTCAAATCTCTATTTTGTCAAGTAGAACCCTATTTCTTGGTTGCAGTTGGGGTGTAAAATTGTTGCAACATTAGCACCCCCAGCTTCTTATTGACTCACTAAACGTAAATCTGAGTTCTGGTATAAGCTTATAGTACTTCATTGGTTTATAATAAATGTTACAATTGACTTGTCAAAATTTTTATGTAACACTATGGTACTTGGACTCACTTAGAAGTATCCGATACATGTACGTATATGAGTGTCGGATTCGGGAAAAAATAAAGATTTTACACTAAATGTGGTGTAAAATAACTATGTGTCAGACTTTCCGACGCGGGTGCGGGGTGAAATGAAGAGTCCGAGCATCATATAGATGTAGCATATGTTATTTATTGTATATTACTTGTGGAGTGGTAAAGTAGTAAAATTGTAATAGAAATGTTTGGTTTTTTTTTTAAATGTGATAAGGAGTACTCCCTCCGTCCCGGTAGAAGCTTCACCATTTTGAGAGTGCACAAGAATTAAGAAAAGTGATGAGTAGGAAATGGGTTGGAGTTAAACACCTATTTGGTCCTTAACCTATTGATTTGTTTTCCTTTTGATCCTTAACCTATTTTGGTTTTCCTTTTGGTCCTTGATGTACCTAGGTGCAGGATAAAGTGGTCCTTAACCTATTTTAGTTTTCCTTTTGGTCCTTGATGTACCTATTTGCAGGACAAAGTGGTCCTTGACCTATTTTGGTTTTCCTTTCGGTCAACAAGCCATGTCGACGATTTTAAGGACCACTTTGTCCGGCAAATAGGTACATCAAGGACCAAAAGGAAAACTAAAATAGGTTAAGGACCACTTTATCCTGCAACTAGGTACATCAAGGACCAAAAGGAAAACCAAAATAGGTTAAAGACCAAAAGGAAAACAACTCAATAGGTTAAGGACCAAATAGGTGCTTAACTCGAAATGGGTTGTGAGAGGGAAGAATTGAGTGGGTATGACAAGTGGGACCCATAGTTTGTGAGAAGGAAGAATTGAGTGGGTATGACAAGTGGGACCCATAGTTTAAATGTGTGAGGGGGAAAAATTAGTGGGTATGACAAGTGGGGACCACAATTTATGTATGTGAGAGGAAAAAGTGAGTGGGGATGACAAGTGGGGCTTAAATTTATAACCATTTTAGGAAATGTGAAGCAATCAACGGGACATCCATTTGGGTAATAAGTGAAGCTTCAAATGGGTCGGAGGGAGTATATATTTTGGATAGGAAAATAAAAGGAAAATTTATGTGCTCTTTACTACTTCCTTCGTTTCGTAACACATAATACATATCGTTTTTAGCTTTTTCACACATATTAAGAAATGCAGCTAATACGTTTTAGAAAGACCTATATACCCTCAAAAGAATCTAATTACCTAAGCAATTAAATGTTTATACAAAAAATAATTTACATTTAATGAATGAGAGTATAATTGGTAAATAAGAGCAAATATTCTTTAGGAATATTAAACTTCAAGTATTTTGAAACAAAAATTAACTCCTAAAACGATACTATATATTACTCCATCTGTTTCAAAATATTTGTTGCTTGTTATATTCCTTTCGTCTAAAGTGAATATAGTAAGCAAGTCTTTAGTACAGTATATTTTTTGCACGTGAGTATCTCTCTAGCCTCCTTCCAATTTACATGTAGCACTTTTTTTTCTTTATTTTACTCAAAAACATTAAAAAATAATATAACAAACATTAAAAAAAAAAAAAAAAAAACGAAATCACCGTATCATTAAGACGAATTAAACAAGCGCACGAGATACTTATTTTTTTATTTTTTTAGTTTTCACTTGTTAAAAACTGAGATATGCATTTGTCAATTATTAGTATAATAACTGGGACATGCATTTCTCAATTGTTAGTATAATAACTGTGATATGCATTTCTCAGTTGTTAGTATAATAAGTGAGACATGCATTTCACATTTGTTCACACATGTGTGAGTATTATAACTGAGACATCCATTCCACAGTTGTTCACACATGAGTTGAAAATAATAATTGAGACATGAGTTTCACAGTTGTTCACACATGAGTTTGAGTATTATAACTGGACATGTATTTCAAAATTGTTCACACATGAGTTTATTATAATAACTGAGACATGCAATTCACATTTGTTTATTATAATAACTGGGACATGCATTTCTCGGTTATTCACATATGAGTTTGAGTATAATAAATAAGACATGCATTTCTCAGTTCTTTAATATAATAACTGAGAAATTTATCACTCATTATTTCAAAATTGAGTGATAAATGCTATATCGTGTGTGAAACAACCAATAACCCAAATTTACAGTTGTTTAACGTCTAAAAGTGAATATGCACTCATATAATCTATAATACAAAAGGCAATGGTTTTAACCACCTCCTAAAAATACATAAAGAGCGGTTAGGATTAACCCATAACCGCCACGATCTGAAGGCTCACATTATTTCTCTATTTTTCATTTTTTTCTCATCCATCCAGATGAATTCTCCCAAGTTAATCATGTGGCTGTCATTTGACGATTTCTGCTATGCCTCGCCGTTCTCCTCTTCCTCGAACGCAATCGGCCACTCTTCTTCCCAGTTCATCGACGCAAACCAAACCCCATCCCCAGCCATTCCCCGGCGGTCCTTTGACCGCCTCTCTACTCCCCTCCTCCCTCTTTCTCCAATTCCAGAGCTCGAACGACGTTCTCTTCTCTCTCCCTACGCAATCACCGCTTCTGATTTTTGCTCTCCAGAGTTGTTATTTTTTTGATTGATTTCAGGTTTTCGTTCCGATAGGCCGATGGAGGCGGTCGTTGGGATTTCATGGTTTTAGCAACATTATCTTCATTCCAATGCTTATCTTCCTTTTAGTGTTTGGATTTCAATGTCCAGCACTATCTCGCAAAAGGTTAGTCTTTTGTATAGCAGTTTAATTTACTTTAAATCCATAGTGACTATGAGCAGAATTAGGGGAAAATCCCCCCACCCACTATCTCTGTAAGAATTAGAGGAAGAAGGGAGGAGGAAGAATGTTGAGAAGACGGGGAGAATGGAGATGATGGATGTCTAAAGGTGAAACTGCCACTTTATGTCCATTTTTACTATTGATTCATTTTGCGATGGAGGGAGTATGATTTTTGTTATTGCTAAACAACTCTCAGTTCAATTAATTCATTGGGACCCTGGCACCCCCCACCCCCTCCCACCATTTTTCACTCTTCCAGGCACTATGTCGAATTGCCACTGTTGATCTTCATACGCCATGTTTTGTAACAAACTTTGCTTTTCAGCGTCTTATTGTTCTCTTTCTGGAATCTTTGATTATTAGGATTTCATGAGCTGTGCTCACCCAGAATTTTGAAATTTACTTCTAACGGCACATGACCCCTCCTCCCCCATTCCTAATTTAGTTTAGGATTGTTCTTTTTCCAGTTGCTTGATTGTTCCCTCATTCTGCCTTGGTTTGGTTTAATTCGTTGTTGGATTCTTTTTTGTATCGTTACTGGGATTTTGGTGTCGCTGTTGGGATGGGGGCTTTTAGGTTTTCTCTAGGCTTTACTTCAGACTGATTTTTTTTTCAAGAACTTTTGTTAATTTTCAGTAGTTTAACTCTTTTCTACTGTCCGATCGTCTTAATTAAATTAGTTGGAACCATGGTACTTGACTTTTGTGTAGAAATTGGCCATTGGCAATGTGAACGATAAGTTTTAACTTTTTTGATTTGTGAAGTTTTTCCACTTTTCTGGACTGACATGTTTGTGAATGTGAAGTGGATGTTGTTTTCGATAATGATTATTTTGATTCTACCATATTTTAGACGATAGTAATGATTAGTTCTACTTTTTGTTAAGGTTGGGTTACCGAAAAGAGGGTAATGGTTACGGATTACTCGGAATAAGAAATTGGGTGGGGTTAGGGGGTTGACGGGAAAAACAAAGGTGGGTGGGGTTGGGGGGATATATTGGAGGAAGAAAAGACTGAACTTGGGGGAAGGGGGTTTGTTTCTTTATTTAGTTTTAACACTCATTACATTTGTGTATTTTCAATATTATGGATCCAGTGGAGTACTCTCTGTTTCATCTTCCACTACTATGATGTTGGGTTTACAACCTTATTAGTATGTGTTGGGTTTCGATCAAACATGCGCAGCGGAATTTAGCATTTAAAATTTTTGAAACCCAAAGCCCATAGATCCGTTCATATGATTAAATCAATTATCATAACATGAATATAGGATAAAACTAACCCTTGATGGCTATCAAATTTTCTCTTGGTCTTTGGTGGAGATTTGAAGACTTGATCACGATCACAAAGTTTGAACACGAACTTTGAAGATGATGATTTTCACCCTCTAGAGGTATCCACACTTCGAACGAATATCAAAGGAGCTTCTTTGATCTTGGTTGCTAGACCAAATTGTGAAACACGTTTTCAAAATGAATTTGAACTATATGGAATTTTTCTTTTGTGTATTATTTTGTTCTTTGACCAAGGATGTCTTAGAACAAAGTAAAACATCTCTCAAACTCTTTGGAGACTCACAAAAGGCTATTTCTGAAGTTCTGGCCGAAATCATCCTTTTATACACAAGCAAGACCTATTCCAAATAGGAACCTTGTGTCAAAAGACATTCCAAATCGAATTAGGAAAGTGCCAGCCGACAGTACTGTGCGGCCGCCCAGAATTCACTGTGCGCTCGCACATCTATCTGAAATAAAATGGTACAATTCTGAGCTAAGTGTGCGGCCGCCCAGTCCATACTGTGCGGTCGCCCACTTCCCCAGAATGTCCAGAATTTCCAAAATTCCAATATAGTCCTTTTAAAGATTCGTTCTATTGTGTGTGACCCTCTAGGATTATACTAAGTTGGCAATGGGTTCAAACATGAAACCATAAGATATGATTAGGTTATAGCAAACCGTCATACCTACCCAAATAGTATAACTAGATACAAATTCGCATTCCTTTTAGAACATGTCATAATCCCTTTGTCCACGATGTCATTGAACACAAGTCATGGTCAAAGAGTCAACTTGTTTTGTTCAATACTTTCTCGATTCCGAATATGTTGATAATCCAAATGCCATTGATCCAATCAATTCATTTGAGTCCAGCCGAACATTTCATCAACATCATTCCTACGAGAGGCCCAAGTTTGACATCTCTCCGAAGAGGGACAAATCCATTTAGCTTATTATTCTTCCCTACGTGAATCCGATTATGCCAATCATACCCTTTATAACTACCCGGTTAAAGGTAGCGTTTGAATATGTCAAACATAATGTTCATCAAGTGGAAGACTATAATAACTTCATGTCTAAGGATTCAAATGACATAACTAATATAAGATATATGTTCGACATAGACCATTACATAAATCTCATACAGCGGGTCATGTCCAGTACCTTGTTCCAAACAAGTACCCATAAATCTAACATGATCATCCCATGATCATTTAGCCTTTATACTAGTGCTTAACAAGTACTAGGGACGGAGATTATTATAAGTAAACATGAACAACAATAATAATCAAAACATCTCTTTATTGATATGAAATAAATGATAACAATTACAACGTTTATTAAACGTGCCTAGGGCACCACTGCCAACAATCTCCCACTTGCCCTAGGCCCAATCTCCCATGTATCTAATACCCATGGACCTAACATGACCATCATGTTTAGCTTGTGGAAGTCCCTTTGTTAGCGGGTCCGCAACATTGTCATCAGTAGGTACTCTGCATATATTTACGTCTCCCCTATCAACGATCTCTCGAATGATATGAAAACGCCTAAGTATGTGTTTGGATTTCTGATGTGCTCTTGGTTCCTTTGCTTGAGCAATAACACCATTATTATCGCAATAAAGGTCTATTGGATTAGCAATACTAGGAACCACTTCAAGTTCAGTTATGAACTTCTTAATCCAAACAGCTTCCTTTGCAGCATCCGATGCAGCAATATACTCAGCTTCTGTTGTAGAATCAGCGGTTGTACTTTGCTTGGAACTCTTCCAGCTTACAGGTCCACCATTTAACATAAACACAAAACCCGATTGCGATCGGCTATCATCTTTGTCGGTTTGGAAGCTTGCATCCGTGTAAGCATTTACAACGAGATCATCTTCCATTCCTCCATAGACCAAAAACGAGTCTTTAGTTCTTCTCAAGTACTTAAGAATCGCTTTTACAGCTATCCAGTGATTTTCGCCAGGGTCGGATTGGTATCTACTTGTCATGCTCAAAGCATAAGATACATCCGGTCTAGTACAAATCATGGCATACATGATGGACCCAATTGCCGAAGCATATGGAACATCATTCATTTTCTCACGCTCATCGTTTGTCTTAGGACATTGAGTCTTGCTTAGAGAAACTCCATGTAACACGGGCAAGGTGCCTCTATTAGAATTTTCCATACGAAATCTTCTAATGACCTTGTCAATGTATGTACTTTGGCTTAAACCAAGTAGCCTCCTTGATCTATCTCTATAGATCTTAATGCCAAGAATATATGCGGCTTCACCCATATCTTTCATTGCGAAGCACTTTCCTAACCAAGTCTTCACAGACTGAAGTGTAGGAATGTCGTTTCCAATGGGCAATATGTCATCCACGTATAAAACAAGGAATAGCACTATGCTCCCACTAATCTTCTTGTATACACAAGGCTCATCTTCGTTCTTGATGAAACCAAACTCTTTGACCGATTCATCAAAACGGAGATTCCAACTCCTAGAAGCTTGCTTTAATCCATAGATGGATCTCTGCAACTTGCATACCTTAGAATCTTGTTCAAAACCTTCTAGTTGTGTCCTATACACATCCTCTTGGAGTTTTCCATTCAGGAAAGCGGTTTTGACGTCCATCTGCCATATTTCATAGTCATGATATGCGGCAATGGCATGCAAAATTCTTATAGACTTGATCATTGCTACGGGTGAAAAGGTCTCATCATAGTCAATACCATGAACTTGCCTATAACCCTTCGCTACAAGCCTAGCTTTGTAAGTATGCACCTTCCCATCCATGTCAGTCTTCTTCTTGAAGACCCATTTGCATCCTTTGGTTTTTACACTTTCGGGCGCATCAATCAAATTCCAAACTTGATTGTCTTGCATGGATTGCAATTCAGATTCCATGGCTCCAAGCCACTTGTCCGAATCAGGAGAAGACATCGCCTCTTGGTAGGTTGACGGTTCATCATTCTCAATGATTTCTACCTCATTACTATCCGTTACGAGAAATCCATATCTCTCAGGCTCGGATCGTAACCTACTAGATCTGCGAGTTGCTTGTGTATTTTGAACAGTTTCCACAACTCCTAGTGGTTCTTGTTCCACTATTGGTTCAATGTTATTTTCTGGGTCTCGAATTTCTTCAAGATTTATTTTTACTCCCACTGATTTCTTTGGAGAGAAACTCTTTCTCTAGAAAGACACCAGTTCGGGCAACAAACACTTTGTTGTCCTCATGGTTGTAAAAGTAATGTCCTCTAGTTTCCTTAGGATATCCCACGAAAATACACTTATCAGATTTGTGTGCAAGTTTGTCTGAGACAAGTCTTTTGACAAAAGCTTCACAACCCCAAATCTTCATGAAAGATAAACAAGTTTTCTTTCCACTCCACATCTCATATGGAGTCTTTTGAACCGATTTAGTTGGAACACGATTTAGTGTGAAAGCAGCGGTTTCTAGAGCGTAACCCCAAAAGGATATTGGAAGATCAACTTGACTCATCATTGATCGAACCATGTCTAACAAAGTCCGATTTTTCCTCTCGGACACACCATTCCATTGTGGCGTTCCAGGTGGAGTTAATTGTGAAACTATTCCACAATTCTTTAGATGATCATCAAATTCTTGACTCAAGTATTCTCCACCACGATCTGATCGAAGTGCCTTGATACTTTTACCAAGTTGTTTTTCTACTTCATTTTGAAATATTCTAAATATCTCAAATGCTTCACTCTTATGTTTCATTACGTAAACATACCCAAATCTACTATAATCATCAGTGAAGGTTATGAAGTATTGAAATCCTCCCCTAGCATTGCTACTTAATGGTCCGCATACATCAGAATGTATCAACCCCAATAAGTCGCTTGCCCTTTCACCCATCTTGGTAAAAGGTGTCTTAGTCATTTTTCCAAGAAAACACGACTCACAAGTATCATATGACTCGAGGTCACATGAACCTAAAAGTCCGTCCCCATGGAGTTTTGAGATACGCTTCTCATTAATATGACCAAGACGGCAATGCCACAAATAAGTATGATTTACATCATTAGGTTTAGATTTCTTATTTACATGATAGACATTATTTTCATTCTTGACATCCAAGATATAAAGGCCATTAAATGAATTAGCAATACCATAAAGCACATCATTTAAATAAATAGAAAATTTCTTATTCTCAATAAGAAACTTAAAACCTTCATTATCCAAACAAGAAATTGAAATAATATTTCTGCTTAAATCCGGAACATAATAACAATTGTTCAAAACAAGAATTAATCCGGAAGGTAAAGTGACTTCATAAGTCCCTACGGCTAATGCAGCAACTCTTGCTCCATTCCCCACGCGTAGATCTACTTCACCTTCTTTAAGCAGTCTCCTATTCTTTAGTCCCTGCACATTTATACAAATGTGAGAACCACATCCGGTATCCAATACCCAAGAATCAATGGTAGAAAGGAGAATATCTATCATATAGATACCTGAAGTCGACGCAGCCTTGCTGCTCTTCTTCTTCTTTTGCTCTTCCAAGAAAGCCTTGCAATTACGTTTCCAATGACCAATTTCTTGACAATGGAAACAGATTGCATCCTTTTGTGAATCGGGTTTTGCCTCAGAATCCTTGGCAACCTTTGCCTTGCTTATTTTGGGTTTGACAACTTTCTTACCCTTTCCTTTGGCACTAGCCTTATTCCCATCATGAACCAAGAGCACGGGAGAACCTTTCTCCACAATTTTCATCTCTGTAGTTTTGAGCATCCCATGCAACTCAGAGAGATTCTTATCCATTCCATACATGATATAATTCATCACAAACTGATTATAACTTTTAGGCAATGAATTAAGAATGAGATCCGTGGCTAGCTCCAATGGGATTGGATAGCCAAGTTTCTCAAGGTGCTCTACATAACCTTTCATTTTAAGAAAGTGATGACTCACTTGTTGCCCTTCATTCATTTTACAAGTAGTGAATGCAACAATGGTCTTGTACCTCTCTTACCTAGCTTGCTCTTGAAACATAGTTCTCAACTCCACACCTATCTCATAGGCTTCCAAATGTTCCAAACTTTGTTGGAGTTTTGAGCACATAGCAGCAAGCATGAGACAACTTACATCTCTGGAATCATTACGATGTTTCTTGTAATTGTCTCTTTCTGCCCTAGGGGCAGTAGGCGGTGGTTCAGCAGGGAGAGGCCCATCGAGAATGTACAACTTATCTTATTGCCTAAGAACGATTCTTATGCTACGGATCCAATCCATAAAGTTAGTACCATTCTCTTCGAGCTTATCCTTCTCAAGGATCGATCGCAACGACATTGACTGAGTGTTATTAGTCATTATCTACAAATATGCAAAATTTCTAAAATTTAATAAGTACCGGTTTTCATTAAAGAGATAAATAATATATTTTTCAAACAAAATACTCCCACTAAATTATATAACCTTCTTATACATCCAATGTATAATATAATTTAATTGGGCCAAGATCCAACTTTAATTTAACTTTTGAGTCCACGGAGGCGGACTGCTCAAAAACTAAATTAATTAGGTAGACAATCATGTCAATTAGGGGTGTAAATGGTTCGGTTTGGTTCGGTCTCGGCCATTTTAGAGACCAAACCACTAGTCATCGGTTTTGGAAAATTCCAAACCGAACCGAACCACGAAAAATTTCAAACAGAACCAAACCAAACCGCCATGGTTTGGTTCGGTTTGGTTCAGACCGCGGTTCAGTAATGTGGTCCAGACTGTGGTTTAGACCGTGGTCTAGAATATCGTTTAGATCGTGGTTTAAACCACCATTCACACCGAGGTTCATATCACAATTCAAATTATGGTTTACACTCTGTTTTAAAGAGAAAATTCGGAAGAATGAAAATATTAAACGAATAAAGAAGCCGAATGAAGTGAATACACTACAGAACTTTGTTAACTATGTGCCTCAATGAATATAACATTCGATGAAATGAATATTGAATAAGATGCAAAACGAGAGTTAAGAATGATGTAATGTAATGTAAATTATTTTAATGATTTAAAGGTGAATGTTACTTAACATACAAATATATGACTAATACATGTGGTCTGGCGGTTTGGTCTGACGGTTTGGTTTGGTTTGGTTCGGTATGGTTTGGTCTGGAGGGGTCAGACCACAAACCAAACCGAACCACGCGGTTTATCAATTTCTGAGACCGAACCGAACTACTTGTGCTTAAAAACCGAACCAAACCGTATGGTTTAGTTCGGTTCGGTCCCAAACCGCGGTTTGGACCGAACCACTGACACCCCTAATGTCAATCATATCCCATATGATTCTTAGATCCTTTTTATGAGATTCTTTGAGAAATCCAATTTCAAAAAGCATGTTTAATCTCAACTTTTGCCTAGGCCCAAAACTGTTTTGACGCCTAATTAAGTCCAACCATTTTAAACGCATAGGAACCATTCAATATAATGCACCTTGCGGAGGCAAGCCCACATTAAACTAATGAACCTCATCTTGGTCATACATGAATAAACTTAATGCACCTCGCGGAGGCGAACCCACATCAAGATCACCCATGTATAAACAAGTGTTTTAATCATGGTATGGCAATGAAGGACTTAAAACTTTCTTTGAAGGTTCATCACATATAGCATATAACACATTTATGAGCACATAATATAAACATGTTACACATCAAGTTTAGCCACTAAATTAATCTCCATTAATTTAAGCATGATATTTATGTGTCATTAGTTTCTCTATAATTATGAGGATGAGACTATTTCAACTTCGGTTATTATCTCCAAATCAAGACAACAAGAAGTGCGGTCGAACTAAGCCATTAGGCAACCACAATCCCGCACTAATTCAAGAAACGAAGAAAGTAGTCCATGTGGCCGAAACTAAACAATAGATGGTCTCGATGAACGTAGGCCAATTGCATTCACAATTCCACATGGATCTCCAAACTTTGAATCAAGAACTTTGTTTCTCAATTTTAGCAATTATGAACTCTTCATAATTCTAACTTCGTTTTATCTTTGAAACTTTGATTGCGATCAATTTTGGGAAACACAATCTCGATGAACGCAGATTAGCCATCCAAAACTTGAACCAATCTAGGAATCACAAGACTAAAACAAATAGGAAAATCAAACCCCAAAATCCACACACAACCCAACTACCCAAAACCCATTCCAGATCAGCAAGTCTGGACTGGTTCTGTTACTGGTTTTGTTGAATTTTTTTTGAAAAATTCCAGATTTTGTTTTTGACCAAAATCAGACCTTCTGATCCCCTTGTGGGGGCCGCCCAAAAACTCTTGTGCGGTCGCCCAAAACCGTGCGGCCGCCCAAGGCGTTTTGTGCGGTCGCCCGGGGTCATCAGAATGTGCAGAATTTTCAAAGTTCGAACATTTTGTCTCAAAATCGTTTTTCCCCGATTATTAAAACTTTGATCCAATCAAAAATTAATAATCAACAATTATGAATCCACCATAATTTATTTATTGCGATTGAATCGTGCGATTAAAGTTGCAAAACAATAAACCACATAAAATCACAAAACACATATATATATCATATATTCTAATATTCATATCATGCAAGGCACATAAACAATTTATATACACATAACATGATCGAGGTATTGAAATAATCAACATGAACGGGGATTTGATACCACTGTTGGGTTTCGATCAAACTTGCGCAGCGGAATTTAGCATTTAAAATTTTTGAAACCCAAAGCCCATAGATCCGTTCATATGATTAAATCAATTATCATAACATGAATATAGGATAAAACTAACCCTTGATGGCTATCAAATTTTCTCTTGGTCTTTGGTGGAGATTTGAAGACTTGATCACGATCACAAAGTTTGAACACGAAGTTTGAAGATGATGATTTTCACCCTCTAGCGGTATCTACACTTCGAACGAATATCAAAGGAGCTTCTTTGATCTTGGTTGCTAGACCAAATTGTGAAACACGTTTTCAAAATGAATTTGAACTATATGGAATTTTTCTTTTGTGTATTATTTTGTTCTTTGACCAAGGATGTCTTAGAACATAGTAAAACATCTCTCAAACTCTTTGGAGACTCACAAAAGGCTATTTCTGAAGTTCTGGCCGAAATCATCCTTTTATACACAAGCAAGACCTATTCCAAATAGGAACCTTGTGTCAAACGACATTCCAAATCGAATTAGGAAAGTGCCAGCCGACAGTACTGTGCGGCCGCCCAGAATTCACTGTGCGCTCGCACATCTATCTGAAACAAAATGGTACAATTCTGAGCTAAGTGTGCGACCGCCCAGTCCATGCTGTGCGGTCGCCCACTTCCCCAGAATGTCCAGAATTTCCAAAATTCCAATATAGTCCTTTTAAAGATTCGTTCTATTGTGTGTGACCCTCTAGGATTATACTAAGTTGGCAATGGGTTCAAACATGAAACCATAAGATATGATTAGGTTCTAGCAAACCGTCATACCTACCCAAATAGTATAACTAGATACAAGTTCGCATTCCTTTAGAATATGTCATAATCCCTTTGTCCACGATGTCATTGAACACAAGTCATGGTCAAAGAGTCAACTTGTTTTGTTCAATACTTTCTCGATTCCGAATATGTTGATAATCCAAATGCCATTGATCCAATCAATTCATTTGAGTCCGGCCGAACATTTCATCAACATCATTCCTACGAGAGGCCCAAGTTTGACATCTCTCCGAAGAGGGACAAATCCATTTAGCTTATTATTCTTCCCTACGTGAATCCGATTATGCCAATCATACCATTTATAACTACCCGGTTAAAGGTAGCGTTTGAATATGTCAAACATAATGTTCATCAAGTGGAAGACTATAATAACTTCATGTCTAAGGATTCAAATGACATAACTAATATAAGATATATGTTCGACATAGACCATGACATAAATCTCATACAGCGGGTCATGTCCAGTACCTTGTTCCAAACAAGTACCCATAAATCTAACATGATCATCCCATGATCATTTAGCCTTTATACTAGTGCTTAACAAGTACTAGGGACGGAGATTATTATAAGTAAACATGAACAACAATAATAATCAAAACATCTCTTTATTGATATGAAATAAATGATAACAATTACAACGTTTATTAAACGTGCCTAGGGCACCACTGCCAACAGTATGATGTTGCATTTACCATCCTAGAAAATGTATGTTGCATTTGGCCTGTAGGGTAGTCAAAATGCGAGTTAAGTATAGAGTTTTGATCAAATGCAGGTGGCACTCTCCTTACTGACTTGCATATTCCTCCTCTATGATGAGCAAGAGCAAGAGCAAGAGAAAGAGCTTAGCTAGGGGTAGGACTATTGAGTGAGAATTTCATGTCTGTCTTCTTAGCCTCTAGGATCCTAATTGTTTTATCTTATTGTAACACTTTGGCCCTTGCATTTCAGGTTTAAATCCCTTTCAGTTGGCTACATAATTGGATCTATTTTGGTGCAATTGATCCATGAAGTGTTATTACCACAAACTTGGAAACCTAGGCTTCTGACGTCATATACATCTAATGTTCCTTGATTTATTAGCTAATGCATTGTCATTTTATTTTGATTTTGATGTGTATGCATATTTTGATGATGATAATAAGTGAAGTTAGTAATTGTTGTTGCAAGTTCTGGACTTAGAACTTATGTTGCCATAAGTGAAGTTAGTATTTGTTGTGAAAGTTTGAATTATAAAAAGTAGCATTATAGAAGCTTGAAAAGCATGGAGTCACCTTACATTCATGTGTGTGATTGATGTAAACAAGCCTACACTTAGTGCCACAAGATTTTTTTCCTTTACTTTTTATTGTCATAATAAATTAGCGGCAGTTGTTTTTGGAAACAATTGAGGCGTAAGAACGTTCTTTTTGTTTTTCAATTATCAACTTAATCTTTTTTTGTTTAATTGATTTTTTTGGTATAATAAACTCTCCATGCTACTTCCTGGCACTCATTCAATACTTTTATGTCATTTATCCAAAAAATATATATGTGTGTCGTCGTCGTTTGTATTGTCACCACTATTGCATACTTTCACCGTTGCATACTTTTACCGTTGCATACTGACACCGTTTCATACTTTCACCACTTCATACCGGCACGGGCAAAGTACTAGTCTCAAACAAATGATAAACCAATTTAATTTTATTAAAAATTTAGCAATTTTATATAATCATTTGTAAAAAAATACTCCTAACCACACATTAAAAAAAAAACTCTATTAATTTTTTTTTATTTTTTTTGTTAAATATATAATAATTCACAAAAGAAACAAGAATGTAACTTGGCATGTTGGTAAAGATGATTACTTTAAACCAAGAGGTTAAGAATTCAAATTCAAGCAACAACATTATATTTTTATGTAATAAAAATAGGCATTGTTTGGTGGTTGGCGGGTGGCCGGAAGTCCGTCGCCGCAGGGCGGTTGGTGGTTGAGGTTCTGGAGGCTGCGGTGGCGGGTGGAGGCGGAGGCGGTCAGTGGTCAGCCGACGACGATGGGTGGTCGGAGTTTGTCAGCGACGATGGGTGGCCAGAGGTCAACGTTGGCCGACGGATCTTGGCGGCTATTCCGCAGCGGTGGTCAGCGTCCTACGCGTGGTAAGGGATTGTCAAAAAATGTTGGTTGTCAAATGTGGTCAAAGGTAAAAAGGTTGAGATGATTCCATTTGGGTCGAGGGTAGTATTGTCATTTAAAAATAAGTAAGGATGTTGAGGTATGTTAGTTTTAAAGATAGAGATTTATTAATTAGATTAGAAAATACTCCCTCCGTCCCACCATAAGTGAGACTTCTTTCCCTTTTAGGCCGTCCCACTAAAAGTGAGACTATCCAAAATGGAAATGTTTCAACTCCATTCACTCTCTCTTTTCATTTTCCACCACTTATTTTATTCAACCAACACAACTATTTATCCTACTCATTCTTTCTCTTCATTTCCACCACTCAATTTATTCAACTAACACTGCTATTTATTTCACTCATTCTCTCTCTCTTCATTTTCTACCACACATTTACTAGTTTGTCTTAATTAGTGTGCAAACCCCTTTAGCCCTACTTGTGGTGGGACGGAGGGAGTATGTGATTTAATTAATGAATAGATGTATCACCTATGGACTTATAGCTAAAATCCTTTTTTTTTAAACGTAGGTAAAATCCCTATATTGAATTCTTGGTTAAATAATTTTGCATTATTTTACGTAATAATCACTAGATTTTAATCTTTCTCTTGTTCTTCTTACAAGATCGTGTATTAGATCTACTTCAAAGATACCATATTCTATTTTTAATGTCACACTAGTTAGTAACCCGTCGATACTCGACGGGCATAGTAAAATTAGTTAATTAAAAATTAACGTAAAATTAAAATTAGTATTTGAAATTTATAAAATTAATAAGTTCTACTTTTATCTCCACCACCATGACTTCCTGGATTCTTTCCTCGACTAATTAGATTATATCCTAAACTAACCGTATAATTGTAACGGTTTAAAGTAATACATATGTGTCAATCTTATACAACAACGTTAAATCTTAATTGGATGAGAGTTGATTCCCTTATGGTCTTACCCCGCTCGAATCAATTAGTCAACATCCAATATAATGTTCGGATATTGATGTTTTAAGAAAAACACTTATGTGGAAGTTTGAAGAGAAAAGTGTGGAAGTAAGTCCATGAGATGCAACTATCGATCGTCTATTAGCATAAAATCATCTTGTGTAGCAATAACTAAATGTGACTTATGATAAAGGTTTAGGCATATATAATTTGTCCTAAGAAGTCTAAAATAAAGCTGGAAATTAATTTATGTAAAAGTCACTACAACAAAAATGACTTTTAGCGGCACTTTAAAAAGTGGCGGAAACGGGAATAAAATGCCGAAAAAGCTATTTCCGACACATTTTGTAGCGACCCCAAATCCGGACCCTATTTTAGTTATAAATTTTAGAAATTGTTGTGATATCTTTTCTTGTCTTGCATCATTTAATTGTGAATTATGTGTTAGTTCATTTAGGATTGTGTCTACCTCTATTAGAATAACATTTGTATGAGTGAGAACCTTTGGACATTAGTGTAACTTAGAATTTAGGGGGTCATTAGTCCTTAGGCAAACTTAAGGGTGGAGTGTGATTCTTTGTGAATGATTATTGTGGAAAAATCCCAGCCCAAATAACTTAGTCATTTTTCCCTTTTCCCTTCAAAAATTAGACTTAGTAGGAGTTCTTGAGAGGGGGAGAGCTTTCTCTTTCAATTTGAAATTTCACCTTCATTTCACCTCACATTCAAAGTCTTCCTACATCAAAGTGTTTTAGTAAGAATAGAGTAAGTGTAGTAAAAGCAAGATTCACCAATTTCCCTTGCTAGAACTCTAGAGAGAGAGAGAGAAAGGTTCATCTTCAAGTTCATCCTCAAGCTAGGCAATTCAAGGGATTTTGGCATCCAAGTGTTATTGAAGTGTAGAAGAGCATGTAAAATCTGAATTTAGGTCTTCATCTTCATCTTTAAGCTCAAATCAAGTAAGTCACTAACCCCCTTCTAATTTAAATTTGGTTCATGCATGTTTGAGTGATGATTCTTGTTAATTAAATGTTGTTGTTGATGAATTGGTGGATTGCATGGAAGATTTGAGCTATCTAGGGTGTAATGGTGTTTACCTTGTAATTAAACTAGTGAGTTTGAGAGCCTAGGTTGATTGGTATTGGTTAATTTTGGGTGAAATTCGTAAACCCAGATCCTGGGAAATTTTGGGTCTGATCGTGTATTTGGGCGGCCGCCCATGAGTGTCTGGGCGACCGCCCATTATTACTGTCAGGGGGGAGATTGAACTGTTTAAGTGGGCGACCGCCCATGGAAGGCTTGGGCGACCGCCCATGAACCTGGGCAAAATCCTTGGGCAAACTGATAGAGTGGGCGCCCGCCCATAGAGGGGTTGGGCGACCGCCCACTACCCCTGTTTTGGGAAAGGTGTTTTAAGCATAGGTTTAAGGTTGGAAAACCCAGAGGGGTGATATGGGAGTCCGATAGCATCGAGCAAGGACCCGTAGTGACTGGTTATATGTCGAGTATGTTAACCTTAGGTCGTGTCTAAGGTATATGTTTTATTGATGTGATGATTTAATGAGATTTCATTATCCGCACTCCTTTGTGAATGATGTTTTATTGCACCATGTTGTTGAGTTCTTATGAACAAGTTTATCATCTTTATGAGGTGTTCGGCATGATTCCCTCTTTTGGAATTATGTACTGTTTGTGTAATAGTTTAGAAAAGTCCAGCTGGTGTCTTGTGTTGGGCGATGTTAGGGATTATAATGACACCGAGTCAAGTTCATTATAATACCTCATTGGTCCTTGTTACCCACTATTTGGCCATAGTTGGGTCGGCCTCTTCCCTTTGTGGAATTGTAGCCTTGTTTTGGTTTACGACTTTGTGACATATTCCCCCCGTTGTTCTCATAGTTGTTTGGTTCCGGAACCCCTGCTTCAGCCGTTCGTGATGTTATTGAAGAAATGGAGATTTATGATTCCTGCGGTTAAACCTTGATTCAGTATCCTTTGTAACTTGTTTACTTTCAGCTTTGTGTGTTGTTCGATGAGTTGAATCGTTCACTCATATTATTTGCTATGTGATTATTATTGATTAATATTATGTCATGATAGCATGAAATGTAGTTGCATATTTAGTAGCTTACTGAGATTTTATCTCACCCCGTTCCTTTCAAATTTGTTTTCCTTAGGTCAAGGCGAGACCGGGAATAGGCCACTTTGAGCACAGGGAGGACGACAAGTTGGTGTTTATTTTGGGTAGGTTTTGTTGTTAGTAAACATTATGTAAATGTGTTACTATGGGTAGTGTTTCCCAAAACTTAAAGCTTAGTTTTTGGTGTTCTAAAAGTTGTAATTATCACTAAATGGTAATTTTAAATATTGTGGTGTGATCTAGTTTCACATCTAGACTAATGTATTTTCTTAAAGTAGTTTAAAGCTTCCGCAAGTGTTTAAGTTGAGTTGTGTTTAAGTCGTCCGCTCGTGATCCGGGCGTGGGACCAAGTAGGTCCACGGGTCGGGGTCGCGACAGTTGGTATCAGAGCAATGGTTGCTCAGAGCCTAGGTTTATAGATGGTCTAGAATGACTACGCAACCTGGGTGGGTAGTTGAGTTCGGAGTGAGTAACATTGGTTGATGTATGCAGGTACTCAGTTAAAATGGTACGAACTGATGGAGATGATCAGGGTGGTCCTGCGGGACAGAGAAATGTTAGAGAAGAAACTTTTGCGATGTTTCAAGGAATGTTCGAGGCCGCCTTGAAAACAATGAATGACAATAACAATTGTCGAGAAATACCAGTGGCACCAAGAGCGGGATTGGATCAATTCCTGAAAATGAAACCTATGGAATACGAGGGAGAACCTGATGTTACAAAAGCTGAAAGGTGGATAGATGCGATGGAGAAAATATTTGAGGTGTTGGAGAGCACGGATGAAGAGAAGGTTCGGTTTGCAACTTATATATTGATTGGAGCAGCGGAATATTGGTGGAAGGGACTGAAGGCTAGCTGGGACGAGACACAGGTGGTGTATACCTGGGATAATTTCGTGAAGAAGTTCAAGGAGCATTTCATCCCGAAGGTGGACCAAGATAGGAAGGAAGTCGAATTCTTGAATTTGGAACAAAACATGATGACAGTGGCCCAATATGTATCCAAATTCACAGAACTAGCAAGGTATTGTAACTATTTAGTGGCTACGGAGGAGAGGGAAATTTTGAGGTTTGTGAAGGGGCTAAGGACTACTTTCGCACTCAATTGGTGGCGCATAAATTTACTGATTTTTAAGATGCAGTGGATCGAGCTTATATTGTGGAACATGATATCATAGAACATAAGAGAAAAACGGAAGGATCAAGCGTTGGGAAACAAATGACTCAAGGAAGATCGCATCCACAAGGAGGTACTAATCGTGGGGGCCAAAATCAGTCGTTGCAATTCAGAGGGCAGCCCCAGGGGCAACCAAACTTCAGAAATCAAGGTAACAATTCGGGAGGTCAAAATAAGAGGATTTGTAATTTCTGTCAGAGAGAAGGACACAGTGAAGAGAGATGTTGGAAAAGGCAAGGAAGGTGTATGACTTGTGGGCAACTTGGTCATTTCCAGAAGGATTGTACTAAAGGGAGGAATCAACCATCGGGGAGTGGTACCGGGACACCACAGGGCCAGAAAAGGGATGCAACCGGGAAACCGAAGGTGCAAGGAAGGGTATTTGCTCTCAATCAGCAACAGGCTACCGATGCTTCTACGGTTATTGGAGGTACGCTTATAGTATCTAATTTGAGGGCACGCACACTTATAGATCCTGGGTCTTCGCATTCTTACGTTTCTAGGCATTTTGCTTCTCAGTTGCATATACCTGCCGAATCTTTGCCTTATGTGTTAGATGTATCTACTCCTATGGGGGAGAGTTTATTAACTGATAGGGTGTTGAATGCTTATGAAGTGTGTATTTGCGAGCATGTGTTACCTGCTGATTTGGTTTTATTGCCTTTACATGATTTTGATGTGATCTTGGGTATGGACTGGTTAAGCAAGTATTATGCTTCGGTCGATTGTCATAGGAAGGTTGTTATATTTTCTATGCCCAATGTACCAAAATTTATTTTTGAGGCCACTCCTTTGGGTAGAGGCATACGTGTGATCTCTTATGTGAAAGCTAGGAAGTTAATACGTCGGGGGTGTGAGGGGTACTTGGCTAGTGTAATGGATACCATTAAGGAATCTCCTGAGTTATCCGATGTTCCCGTAGTTAGGGAATTTCCTGATGTGTTCTCCTCGGAGTATGTGATGCCTCCCGATAGGGAGATAGAGTTTTGTGTAGACCTCTTACCAGGCACAACTCCTATTTCAAGAGCACCGTACAGAATGGCACCAGCCGAGTTGAAGGAGTTAAAGGTACAGTTGCAAGAACTTCTTGATAGGGGATTTATCCGACCGAGTGTTTCACCTTGGGGAGCTCCGGTGTTGTTTGTTCGAAAGAAAGATGGGTCTTTACGGCTGTGTATAGATTACAGGAAATTTAATCAAGCGACTGTCAAGAACAAATATCCTTTGCCGCATATTGATGATCTATTTGACCAGTTTCAAGGTTCGAAGGTTTTCTCCAAGCTCGATTTGCGAAGTGGGTATCATCAACTAAATATTCGGTCCGAAGATATTCCGAAGACTGCGTTTTGTACTCGATATGGCCACTATGAGTTTCTTGTCATGCCATTTGGATTGACTAATGCACCGGCAGTTTTCATGGATTTGATGAATCGGGTATTCAAACCTTATCTCGACTCGTTTGTAGTGGTGTTCATCGATGACATTCTTGTTTATTCTAAATCCCGGGAAGAGCATGAACAACATTTGCGAATAGTCTTATTGGTACTTCGGGAGAAACAGCTGTTTGCTAAATTCAGTAAGTGTGCTTTTTGGCTCGAGGAGGTTGCGTTTCTGGGACACTTTGTTTCGAGTAAGGGAATTTCAGTGGATCCTTCAAAAATTGAGGCTATTGTTAATTGGAAGAAACCGGAGACAGTTACTGAGATTCGGAGTTTCTTGGGATTAGCCGGGTATTATAGAAGGTTTATTGAGGGGTTTTCGAGGATTGCTACTCCGTTGACCCAATTGACTCGAAAGAATGTACCGTTTGTGTGGAGTGAGAAATGCCAACACAGTTTTGAGGAGTTAAGGAAGAGATTAACCACAGCCCCTATTCTTGCGTTACCAAATGGAAATGATGATTTAGTAATTTACAGTGATGCTTCAAAAGAGGGTTTGGGTTGTGTTTTGATGCAGAACGGGAAGGTTATTGCTTATGCTTCGAGGAAATTAACTCCGTGCGAACAGAATTACCCGACCCATGATATGGAACTCGCAGCGATTGTGTTTGCGTTACATAAGTCGAAACACTACCTTTATGGAGCGAAGTTTGAGATTTTCACGGACCACAAGAGTTTGAAGTATCTCTTCTCTCAGAAAGAATTGAACAACCGACAGCGTAGGTGGATGGAACTTTTGAAGGATTTTGATTGCACGATTTCTTATCATCCGGGTAAGGCGAACGTGGTTGCGGATGCCATTAGTCGGAAATCTTATATGGCTTCAATGATGGTTCGGGAATGGAAACTGTTAGAGGATGCTCGGGATTGGAGTCCCTGTGAATCGAGACATGGGGCTATTTTTGCGAATATTCGAATTTTACCAACTCTAAATCAACAAATAAAGGATGCCCAAAAGGATGACCCGGAGTTGAGGAAAATAATGGATCATATTGAAGATAAAAAGTATGTATATTTTTCACTTGGTTCTGAGGGGGTTTTAACCAATGGAGGTCGGTTGTGTGTACCGGATATTGAAGGAATAAAACGTCAAGTTCTTGATGAGGGTCATAAGTCTAAGTACACCATTCACCCCAGGAATACGAAGATGTATCAGAATTTGAAACAATATTTTTGGTGGAATAACATGAAACGGGAAATAGCGGAGTATGTATCAAAATGTTTGACCTGCCAACAAGTGAAAGCCGAGCATCAGAGACCCGCAGGTTTACTTCAGCCCTTGGAGATTTCGGAGTGGAAATGGGAGCACATATCGATGGATTTTGTAACCGGGCTGCCTCGTACTCAGAGAAAACACGATGCCATTTGGGTAATTGTCGATCGATTAACCAAGTCCGCTCACTTTTTACCGGTTGACAATAGATATTCGATGGAAAAGCTTGCGAGTTTGTATATGAGTGAGATTTTGAGGCTTCACGGAGTGCCGGTTAGTATTGTGTCAGATAGAGATCCTCGGTTTACATCACGGTTTTGGCAGGCATTACAAGGGGCTTTGGGTACCGATTTGAGATTCAGTACAGCATTCCATCCGCAAACCGATGGGCAATCCGAGAGAACAATTCAGATTTTAGAAGACATGTTACGGGCTTGTTCTGTGGACTTTTCAGATTCATGGGATGTTCATCTTCCACTTGTCGAGTTTGCTTACAACAACAGTTATTAGTCAAGTATTCAGATGGCTCCTTACGAGGGTCTTTATGGAAGAAAGTGTAGGTCTCCCATTTGTTGGGATGAAGTTGGGGAAGCTAAGCTATGGGGTGTTGACATGGTTCGGGATTCAGTAGAGAAGGTCAAGCTTATTCGGGACCGGTTGAAGACTGCCCAAAGTAGACAGAAAAGCTATTCCGACATTAGAAGACGAGACCTCGAGTTTAATGTGGGAGACTTTGTATTTTTGAAGATTACTCCGAAAGTGGGAATAAAAAGGTATGGTAAAAAAGGGAAGCTCGCACCGAGGTATTTGGGACCCTTTGAGATTCTAGAAAGAGTGGGGAAGCTTGCTTACCGACTTGTTCTACCGTCTTCTTTAAGTAGAATTCATGATGTCTTCCATGTTTCGATGCTTCGTAAATACATCTATGATCTGTCCCATGTGTTAGTAGAGATACCGAAGCATATTGAACCCGACATGTCGTATGTGGAGCGCCCGATCCGAGTAATGGATACTAAAGTTCAAGAGTTGAGAAATAAGAGCATTAGCTTGGTGAGGGTTGTGTGGAGAAATCACGATATCGAGGAATCAACTTGGGAGCTTAAGGAGGAAATGGAGCGGAAATATCCTTGGCTATTCGAAAATCTAGGTAAGTGTGCTTAAATTTCGGGTCAAAATTTCTTTTAGGGGGAGTGACTGTAGCGACCCCAAATCCGGACCCTAATTTAGTTATAAATTTTAGAAATTGTTGTGATATCTTTTCTTGTCTTGCATCATTTAATTGTGAATTATGTGTTAGTTCATTTAGGATTGTGTCTAACTCTATTAGAATAACATTTGTATGAGTGAGAACCTTTGGACATTAGTGTAACTTAGAATTTAGGGGGTCATTAGTCCTTACGCAAACTTAAGGGTGGAGTGTGATTCTTTGTGAATGATTATTGTGGAAAAATCCCAGCCCAAATAACTTAGTCATTATTCCCTTTTCCCTTCAAAAATTAGACTTAGTAGGAGTTCTTGAAAGGGGGAGAGCTTTCTCTTTCAATTTGAAATTTCACCTTCATTTCACCTCACATTCAAAGTCTTCCTACATCAAAGTGTTTTAGTAAGAATAGAGTAAGTGTAGTAAAAGCAAGATTCACCAATTTCCCTTGCTAGAACTCTAGAGAGAGAGAGAGAGAAAGGTTCATCTTCAAGTTCATCCTCAAGCTAGGCAATTGAAGGGATTTTGGCATCCAAGTGTTATTGAAGTGTAGAAGAGCATGTAAAATCTAAATTTAGGTCTTCATCTTCATCTTTAAGCTCAAATCAAGTAAGTCACTAACCCCCTTCTAATTTAAATTTGGTTCATGCATGTTTGAGTGATGATTCTTGTTAATTAAATGTTATTGTTGTTGAATTGGTGGATTGCATGGAAGATTTGAGCTATCTAGGGTGTAATGGTGTTTACCTTGTAATTAAACTAGTGAGTTTGAGAGCCTAGGTTGATTGGTGTTGGTTAATTTTGGGTGAAATTCGTAAACCCAGATCCTGGGAAATTTTGGGTCTGATCGTGTATTTGGGCGACCGCCCATGAGTGTCTGGGCGACCGCCCATTATTATTGTCAAGGGGGGAGATTGAACTGTTTAAGTGGGCGACCGCCCATGGAAGGCTTGGGCGACCGCCCATGAACCTGGGCAAAATCCTTGGGCAAACTGATAGAGTGGGCGCCCGCCCATAGAGGGGTTGGGCGACCGCCCACTACCCCTGTTTTGGGAAAGGTGTTTTAAGCATAGGTTTAAGGTTGGAAAACCCAGAGGGGTGATATGGGAGTCCGATAGCATCGAGCAAGGACCCGTAGTGACTGGTTATATGTTGAGTATGTTAACCTTAGGTCGTGTCTAAGGTATATGTTTTATTGATGTGATGATTTAATAAGATTTCATTATCCGCACTCCTTTGTGAATGATGTTTTATTGCACAATGTTGTTGAGTTCTTATGAGGTGTTCGACATGATTCCCTCTTTTGGAATTATGTACTGTTTGTGTAATAGTTTAGAAAAGTCCAGGTGGTGTCTTGTGTTGGGCGATGTTAGGGATTATAATGACACCGAGTCAAGTTCATTATAATACCTCATTGGTCCTTGTTACCCACTATTTGGCCATAGTTGGGTCGGCCTCTTCCCTTTGTGGAATTGTAGCCTTGTTTTGGGTTACGACTTTGTGACGTATTCCCCCCGTTGTTCTCATAGTTGTTTGGTTCCGGAACCCCTGCTTCAGCCGTTCGTGATGTTATTGAAGAAATGGAGATTTATGATTCCTGCGGTTAAACCTTGATTCAGTATCCTTTGTAACTTGTTTACTTCAGCTTTGTGTGTTGTTCGATGAGTTGAATCGTTCACTCATATTATTTGCTATGTGATTATTATTGATTAATATTATGTCATGATAGCATGAAATGTAGTTGCATATTTAGTAGCTTACTGAGATTTTATCTCACCTCGTTCCTTTCAAATTTGTTTTCCTTAGGTCAAGGCGAGACCGGGAATAGGCCACTTTGAGCACAGGGAGGACGACAAGTTGGTGTTTATTTTGGGTAGGTTTTGTTGTTAGTAAACATTATGTAAATGTGTTACTATGGGTAGTGTTCCCAAAACTTAAAGCTTAGTTTTTGGTGTTCTAAAAGTTGTAATTATCACTAAATGGTAATTTTAAATATTGTGGTGTGATCTAGTTTCACATCTAGACTAATGTATTTTCTTAAAGTAGTTTAAAGCTTCCGCAAGTGTTTAAGTTGAGTTGTGTTTAAGTCGTCCGCTCGTGATCCAGGCGTGGGACCAAGCAGGTCCACGGGTCGGGGTCGCGACACATTTCCGGCACTTACAAATAAGTGGTGTCGGCAATACTTTCTGGCTCTTTAAAAGTGCAGCAAAATTTCCGGCGCTTTTCAAAAGTGCCGCTAATTTTTGGCACTTTTCAAAAGTATGTACTTGTATCAGAATATCGTTTGTCACGCTTATGCATGATGTCCCTTAAACTCAAAGATGAAGCTAGCAATGGGGTAAATTAACCCCCCCCCCCTTCAATTTATAAATATTGCACATTTAGATCTTTAAATTTAACTTTTTACAGTTTGTATACAATTTTGACCCCCTCATTTTCTAAGAAATTGCAAAATTTTACCTTTAAATAAAATGTAAAATATTCTCCCACAACTGACCCCCTAAAAGTTATTATAGCATTAGCACTTTTTTTTTTCTCTTTACATATTATATACTGAACCCCCTCAGTTGGAATCCTGGCTACCTCCCTACTTAAACTCATTTTGAGATCCTCAAAGGAGTGCTTATGGGTCGTTGGCGTCTCACCCCAACTTATGATTTTGTTTTATTTAGAAGATGAGATATTCTTCGGAGAGGCAACAAAGCACTATCGCAGGAAGGCCACCAGAACAACTATTTTACCTTATGTTTCTTAAGGCCGGTCATAATAAATATCTTTCCCGTGCCTCCATATGCATTCAAAAATAAGAATCCACCACTTTCTCTATAAATATATAATAAGAGACAAATTTGTATTAGTAACAATCCTTCGCTCCTGAGTCAAATGTAAATATAACTTTGAGTGCTCAACTTTCATCTCATCTGTTTTATAGGATGTTTCTTTAAATATGAGCATATTTTCAACATTAGTGATGATAGATAAATTTGTTTTATACCCTCTATGCCTTTTTTATCTATTCGACCCTCGACCAAAACACGAATATTAAAGAAAAACGTTTAATATTAGCTGTGGAAAAAAACTTGAATTTATATTACATATTTATTTCATGGTTTAAAGTTGTTGTTTTTTTCAGTGAAGAAATTAAGAAATCATAAAAATAATTGGATGCCTATTTCTAATTGAAAATCATATATGAAAATTGGAAAAGTATTGATTTTTTTTTTTGGTCCTGGGTATTTAAATTCTGAAACTAAAATAAGAATGGATTTTTTTTATTTTTTTTGAAGCAGAATAGGATTTCAGTTAGACATGTTACCTTAATTAAAAGCTATCATGCGAAATTTCATCTGCAATTACTTGATGTTATTCTGAGAGTAAATACTTGAAAGTTATGTCATTCATGCTCAAATACATGTTTTTTTTAAAGGAATTAATAAATTTATAAAAAAATGTTACAAAATCTGGTTTATAAAATACTCCATCTTTCCCTCACTTTTCAAACTCATAATACCTACACCACAAACATTTGTTGATTTACGTGAAATAGTAAGTGTGAAGTTCCTAGCGTGACGGAAGGAGTGTGCACCAACTATCTTTTTTAGTTTACACCTAAAATCATATTTTTTATGGCAAGCTCATTATGAATATTACTTGATGTTATTCTGACAGTAAATACTTAAAAGTTATGTCATTCATGCTCAAATACATGTTTTTTTTAAAGGAATTAATAAATTTATAAAAAAATGTTACAAAATCTGGTTTACAAAATACTCCATCTTTCCCTCACTTTTCAAACTCATAATACCTACACCACAAACATTTGTTGATTTACGTGAAATAGTAAGTGTGAAGTTCCTAGCTTGACGGAAGGAGTGTGTACCAACTATCTTTTTTAGTTTACACCTAAAATCATATTTTTTATGGCAAGCTCATTATGAATATTTATACAAAACAGTACACCTATGTGATGCACGACACAATTAATATTTTAATAATAAAAAGAAATAGAATTAAAAAACAACTAAGAGAAAGGTAATACTTTAAAATTAAAAAATAGTGTTAATGATATAAAAAAAGTATATAATTTTTTAAAAAAACAAAATTGTCATTCATCAAAAATAGCTAGTACAGATATTAATAAAATTAGAAGAACTTATGTGAAAAAAAAATGTTCAGTATTCATTCTTTTAATTTATTCATCTGTATATATTTATTATTGAAAAATTTTACCCATTAATTTTTCTAAATTCATGTTTTTTAAATTATAAGTTTTAATTACATCCCTTAATGATACAGACTCAAAACAATCTCCTTTAACACTGTCTAATTATCGAGATTATGAATCAAACAATTGCAGTCCTTGATAAATGAAGATTGACCAAATGGAAAACCCTATTCGCTTTTAATGTAGCCCGGCAAGAATAAAGCATATCACCAAATTCTGAAAAAAAAAAAATCTCTACTATCCGAGGCAACACCATTGTAGACTATTTTCGAATCAATTTTATTGTTCACCCACCAAAATAAGTTCGAAAGTGTTCTAATTCATAAAAAAAAAGCGGTCTGGAAACTACAATTGAAAGTTCAAAATAATAAAATGCAATGGAGAAATATGTAAGCTACATTACTTATTAACTTAATTTAATGATATGACATGTAGAGCCCATAAAAGACAACCAATGAGAAAATTAGGTTAATTTGACCAGTAAAACCTTATTTACATTCAAACAAAAATATGCATGTTGCCAATGAAAGACACATACCTCCTCTCCATGTTGGATACATTCTTCCATATCCTCGATCAAAACATTATTTAATTACGTACTCAATTATCTAGAGTTTCAGCAAGTTTGATGTGGCCTTAACTCGTTTTAGAAAAACATAAAAAATAAAAAAATAAAAAATAAAAAATCTTTGAACGTAATTGTATTCAAAATATGAAATCTTCAGATATCAACACAGCCTAAAACCGTTTATGATTAAGATCCACATATCCATTTATTTAATTACTTTGTTATTCATTTAAAAGATTATTTTCCTATTTTGTTAAGGTACATATCTTATTTTGCATAATTTTAGGATAAACTTATTGAGATTTGAAATTATGTTGCTTACTTTTAGAATTACCTTATTGAAATTTGAAATTATTTTGCTTAATTTTAGGATTAATTTGTTGTCATTGATATTAAGTTATCTTTACACTTGTGCTGAGGCCTATGGAATGATGACACGCGGACTTCCAAGTCATAATTCCATGTGGCAAGATGTGGGAATATAATTTGACTTGCTTCTATACATTATATAGATTTAGATACCATTTTTCCGCAATCCCCATTTTCCACATTAATGTCAAACCCAAATCAAGAAAGTAATACTCCCTCCGTCCCAGACTAAGATTCTTACTTTCCTTTTTGGTTTGTCCCAGACTAAAGTTCTTAGTTGCTTTATTACTTAAAATGGATAATGGGACCCACTTGTCACTCTCACAACAAAAACTTTTTACACACTTTCTCTCTCGTACTTTCTCCTACTTTACTTTTCATACTCACAACATTTATCTTTTCTTAAACTCTGTGTGAAATCAAACTAATAACCTTAATCAGGGACAGAAGGAGCAAGAACTTGAAATTCATACTCGAAAATCACATCACTTACCCAAGATTTTTTTTTTTTTTTTTTTAAATTTTTTGGGTTAATTCTTTAATGTACCAAATTATGGTGTTCCTATGTTATCCTTTCAAAATTTACATGTGTGTATTATACATGCTATTTAACTGGATTAAAATGAATATCATTAGCCTCAGGTGCCATATATGCAACAAAAAATTAGGTGAAGTACTTTTTTTTAACAAAAAATAAGTTTAGGTGGCAAATCCAACAAACCAACAATTCGAATATTTTTCATGAAATTTTTCCTTATATTTAATATCTTATGAAAAATAAATCTAAGCAAAAAAATTAAAATCTTCAAAATTTAAAATTTAATCTTTGAATTAGCAGAATTATTTAAAATATAGGTTGTGTTTTTGAAATCATCAAACTTGTGCTGACGAATTAAATGCCGCCACATGGCTTTCCACGTCACAATTCCACGTGGCGCGCTGTGAGGCCTGGAAATGTTCCTGCTTTTATATATTATATAGATAGATAGATTATATAGATTATGAGAAGTAAAAGAGATTTAGAAAATTTTGGAGGAAACTAGTTTCTCTAAAAGTTATAAAAAGTCTTGTTTTTATAGGGTTTAAGGTTTAGAATTTGAGTTGGTTTTGGGGGAAACTAGCTCCTCCATAACTAATAAAAAATCCAGTTTTTAACCTTTAAACCTTAAACCCTAAACCCAAAATCCTAACCCTAAACTTTAACCCTTATAAAAACATGGCTTTTTATAACTTTTAAAGAAACTAGTTTCCACCAAAATTTTCTCTTAGAATTTAGGGTTTAAGGTTTAGGGTTCTAAAAGTTAAAAACAAGACTTTTTATAACTTATGAAAGAACTAGTTTCCTCAAAAACATACTCGGAGACGTACTTTGTAAAACAACCAATTATTTATGCTTAATTTTCGCCAGTCTTTTTCTTGTAACATGACTTCAAGGTCAATAGACAACCCAACTTTTTAATTAACTATAATTTTCCAAAATTAAATATTTAAAATATTAAATTTACTTTTTTCCTAATAAAATGTATATTTGATTTTTCTTTAAATATTTATTTTGAGACGGATAGCTTTCTAAAAGTTAAAATTTATGTTTTAGATCCACATGATGCACTTGTATCAATCATATACTCCCTCCGTTCCCGGTAAGTTGCAATAATTTGCTATTTTGGGCATTCCACTTAAGTTGCAACAATGCTAAATAAAGAAACTCTTTATTACTTTTATAATCCTCCACTCATTCTCTCTCTTCCTCCCAACCACTCATTATTCTCCACTCATTCTCTCTCTTCCTCCCAACAACTCATTATTCTACTTTCTTAATTTTTGTGCTTCCTCTTCCATGTTGCAACTTACCCGAAACGGAGGGAGTATGTGAAAAACTCGAGAAAAACTTGTTTTTACACTCGTTTTAATGTAAAAATAGTTTTCGTTAATTAATGTAAAACAAAATCTCTTTCACAAGACTAACTCATCATATATTAATTCAAGATAAATGAATTTAATTTCACATGCCCGCCCGTATCAAGTAAATCTACTCCATTATTCTTCATTCCAAGTTAAAAAGCGTCCCTAGTTGGCTTCACTCAAGCTACTGATCAATGATAATCAAATTATTCCTTAATCAAAAGTTATGTAGTATTTCATACTTCAACATCTAGTCAGCTCTCATTCTATCCATCCAACCATTATTGATAAATAAAATTATTTTTCCTACCTTTTCACCTTATTCTGCCGTCAACAAAATTATCTCTCGAATTTCAAGAAATTATCATATACTGTACTTTATTCGCTCAGTTATTGCATAATAGTCTCATGTTCATAATAGTAAATTCCATTGAATATTAAAACAATATAAAAAATATTTTTTTAATCAATTTATAAATTTTGTTATCAATATAGAATAAAAAAAATATCAAAATAGTCATTTTATTAGTCTATACTCTCCGTCTGAAAATAAAATACCTATTTTATCATGAGAAAATTACCATAGGGTCCCTCATCCTAAGCCTAACTACCACCTAGTCCAACCTAATATTTCCATCTACCATTTAGTCCAAACTAATATTCTTATTTACCACCTAGTCCATTAAAATTATTAAATCCCGAAACTACCCTGCTATAAATAAAACCCTACCCCCTCCTCCCTTTCACGCAGTCACACGCACGCACACACTCTCTCTCTCTCTAACATTCCACCTTCAGCAAGCCCTCCGGCGACCTTACCCCTCCCCTAACCCCGGCGACCCACACCTCCCTTAGCCCCGATGACCTATCTCCGGTCACCGGCGCACCCTTTCTTCTCCGTCATCGGCACCCTTTCTTTCAGATCTAGATCTAGATCTATCTCCCTCCATTTCTCTCTTCCACCTCCCAACCTCCGGCGACACCACCCTTCCCCTAACGCCGATGATCCTGTAGATCTGATTCTTCTCCGTCACCGGCAGCCTCTTCCACACATCCGGCGACCTCCTTAATCTCCTCCGGGAACCCCTACCCTACTGCCGGCGACCTCTCCCTTTCCTCATTTGACCGCCTCCCTTTCCTTCCCAACCTCATATTATCCGGCGACATTCCAGGTGCCCTAAAGGTTCCCAAATCTACTGCAGCCCCGTCACCGACGCACTGCTCCTGCTCCGACACCGGTGGGTTTTTCCCAGATCTTGCAGCTGCAGCACAGATCTAGCAGATCCAGTATATCTCTCTCTCTCTCCCCCTAGTGCGCATGACAGGAACAAGATTAATACATTTTGCTTGATGTAAAATTTTTGTTGAAAGTGTTATATTCTGTGTTTGTGGCTTAGATTCTAGCTGCTACATTTGGTTTAGATCTCAATTTTTTTTGTGATAATTGTGCAAATAATTTGTTCTTTGGTGGTGGACCGGTGGTTTTGAGTGTACCAAAGATTCATTGTTGGTATTGTATTGATTTGGTTTGCAAAGTTCACAGTTTTTTCTTTGAATAACTGTGAATTTCTTAGTTGTTCTTGGAACATCTGGGAACAACTGTGAACTTGTTGTTAGAACATCGGTGAACTTGTTCTTGGAACAAGTGTGAACTTACAATTGCGAACTTGTTTTTGGAACAAGTGCGAACATGTTATTGGAACAATTGCGAACTTACAATTGCGAACTTACAATTGTGAACTTACAACTGTGAACTTGTTCGAACAAGTGCGAACTTGTTCTTGGAACAAGTGCGAACTTACAATTGCGAACTTGTTTTTGGAACAAGTGCGAACTTGTTTTTGGAACAAGTGCGAACTTGTTATTGAAACAATTGCGAACTTACAATTGCGAACTTACATTTGCGAACTTACAATTGCGAACTTACATTTGTGAACTTACAATTGTGAACTTACAACTGTGAACTTGTTCGAACAAGTGCGAACTTACAATTGGAACAATTGCGAACTTACAATTGTGAACATACAATTGTGGACTTGTTCTTGAAAAAAATAGTAATTTTTTTTTTTGAAAATTGTGAATTTGTTATTGGAATAACTGTAAACTTGTTCTGGAACAACTGTGAACTTGTTCTTGAACAACTGTGAATTTGTTCTAGGAATTTTTTTTATTTTTTTTGAAAAATGTGAATTTGTTGTTAAGAGCTGTTAATTTGTTCTTGTAGAAAATGTGAAGTTGTTTTTTTTATATAAAGAATGATTCTTTTTTTCAAAAAAAAAAATGGACACCGGAAAATGGTCGTCGGAGGTGGTCACCGGAGAATGGCCGCCGGAAAATGGTCGCCGGAGGTCGCCAGAAAATGGTCGCTGGAGAACAGGAGGTGGTCGCCGAAGGTGGTCACCGGAAAACGGTCGCTGGAGGTGGCCGCCGGAAAATGGTCGCTGGAGGTGGTTGGGATGGGTGGTCAAAGGTGGTCATGGTGGTTGGAGAAAGAAAGTGAAATGATGGAGGGAGTGACATTAATGTAATTTTTCATTATTTATTAAGGGCGTGAGTGTCCTTTTAATGACCCTTAGACTAGGTGGTAATATTGCAAATGCCTTGGACTAGGTGGTAATTATCATTTGGTTGAGGGACTAAATGGTAGTTGCCCCTTATCATCATTTTGAACATCTCATTAGAAGTTACTTCTTAGACCAAAGTTTTTACTTTCTTTTTTATTTGCTCTAAATTAAAGCTTTTAGTTGCTTTATTAGTTAGAATAGACAATGAGACACACTTGTCATTCTCACAAAAAAAATTACCTACCCACTTTTCATTTCTCACGTTACTTTTTTTATTCACAATATTTATTTTTTCTTAATCTTTCTGTAAAGTCAAGGGTCAAACTAAGAACTTTAGGCTTAGACAGATGGAGTGCCGTTTCCTAAAAAGTAAAATAAATATATACTCTCTGTTCTCTATCACCTTCATACTCACAACAACTATCTACTCACTATTTCTTACCTCACTTTCTCTATCATTTCAATAACACTACCCTTAATCTTTGTTTTTAAGGTATATATTAATTTAAATTTAGATAAAATTAATTTGGAATAATACTAGAGGCACAAAAAAATCACAAAAACTTGCTCACAAAATCCTATGCGTAATAATGTTATTGGTGTTTTTAATTAAAATGTGACGGGTCCATTATCGATGCAACCAACAAAATATCAACACCTCATTTTGTAACCCAAGATTTTATAACCTTAATTTTTGTGCCTGACATTGCTCGTTAATTTGAGATGACAAGTGGGTATCGAGATATGAAGTATTTTAAAATAGAGGTGGTCTCCCATGAGAACAAGGGGATCCGTCTCATGCATGAGACGGGTCGCCCCATGACCCATGGGCCGAACCCGCCACGTGGCAACCCACCATTGGCCGATTTTTTTTTTTTTTTTTTTTTTTCGGCTTTTCAGTGGTTTAGCAAAAAATAATAGTTACCATCTCTTAAAGTAACATTGTTCATAAGTAAACGTAATACTTGTTTTAAAAAAACAAAAGCTCGTTTTTACCAATTTGAAAAGTAATAACTTATGTATATGAATGTAATAGTAAGTTTATACAAGTAAATGTAACACTTTGATTGACGAAATTGTAACAGATTTCTATAGATAATGTAATACTTTTACATGTATCATGATAAATTTGACCCCATTGTAACTTATTGTTTGAAAACAAATAGATATCTATACATATGTATTACAATTATTTACAAATACTATTACATATAAATAACACGTTTGTTACATTTTAGTTATAATAAGTATTACTTTTGGCAAACGAAAAAACATAGGAATATACACTATTACTTTAAGAGATGGTAACTATTACTTTAAGAGATGGTAACTATTACTTTTCACAAACCGAAAAAAAACCAAAAATAAAAATATAAAAAAAAAAAAAAAAAAAAAAATTTTTTTTTTTTTTGGGCCAATGGGGGGCTGCCACGTGGCAGGGTCCCCCATGGGTCCTGAGCAGGGTTGTGGGTCGGGTAATGGGTCAAAAAAATGACCCGTCTCACCCATGAGACGGGTTGGAATGTTCTCACACAAGTTTTTGTCTTAAAATATTATAGTCCATAAGAACAGAGAGCAGATCTTCTGTACCTATCCGGTGTGCCACTCCATGTGCTCAAAGTGATCCAACGGCTCACAGTTTTTAAGATTAACATTTTATTAATATTATTCAAAGATATTAACGGCCGGATCATTTGGGCACATGGATGACCCACCGGACGGGTACCGGAGATCTGAACAAGAGAATAAAGGTTGAAGAACAACTCAAATCAATTGATTTCTGTCTCTCTCTCCCCATGATTTGCCAAGTGCCAAGCAACTGCGGGAATCATCAACTTGTCAAAGTCGCCATGCCATTAGAGTTGGTTCCTCATCAATGTCAACAACACAAACAAGAACCATACACGCTCAACAAATCCCTCCACATTTATAGAATCATCTTCTTTTCCCCACTCTCACTCTCCCCTCCCTCTCCCTCTCTCTCCGATTTTACCTGATTCTCATCTCACCCCACCCCGGGAAATCAATCTCTCCGGGGATCACAAGAGAGAGAGAGAGAGAGAGAGAGAGAGAGAGAGAAAGGCGCAGGGGGAAGAAAATTAACAAAAAAGTTTCGATTTTGATTGATTCATCATCATGGCTTCACCGTCGTTGTTGAAAAAAATGACGAGCGAAGGAGGGTCATCGGAGAGTGGTGGGTCCGATAATGGCACCACCGATGACAAAAGTGGTGGCTCCTTCCAATTCTCCGGATGGGTTTATCATTTGGGTGTCAATTCAATCGGCGTCGAATATTGTCACCTCCGTTTTCTCTTCATTAGGGGAAAGTATGCTGAGATGTACAAGCGTGATCCTCATGAAAATCCCGGCGTCGTAAGTCTTACCCACCTCCCGTTCGACGAATTGCCTCTGTGACTCTGAATAATGTTGAAATTCCGTCTCCTTGGATGTTATTTGTTTTTCGGACCTCATTATACAAAAAGAAGAATTTACGGGTCTAAGGAATGTGTTTTTACTTGTTTTTACATTGCTTGTACAATGGTAGAGTCGTAGAATTGCATTTAGATTATTTTCTTAGTTAGAAACGCGAATTTATTTTGGGATTATTGGAAGGAGGGAGTATTTTTTTTTTAAAAATAATATAAATACCATTACTTGAGAATTAAACTAGAGCCATTCCCAGTTGCGATTTACTAAAATAGGAAAATTCATTTATCTGCTATTTGAAATGGGTCACTTGACTTGGAACTCGCGCCTATCTAGAAAATACCTTCAAATTTGACTTAAACCTCGAAATGGGTATGTAAATCATGTGATTAGTAGTAGTATATTCCCGCTGGTAAATGATCACAGATACTGAACAATGAATTCATTTCATATCAGTTCCTTTTCCTAGTGACCCTTGCATTGATCTTGCAAATTTACCTGTGTTCGTTGTGTACATATTAAAAATTGTAGTGAAAGTTAACTTAAAAATCATAATTGGTTAAGAGCTTCCTGCTTGTTGATTTAGAGTTAGATAGAACTTGACAAGGTCGTGGTTATTGGACCACACTAGAGCAAGGGGAGTTTTGGCCTAAGAAGGCACATAGCGCTAGTTTGATTTAATGTTATTAGATGTGAAGCCAAGTTTGGCCAGAATTATTTAACTAATTTCCACATTTGTTGATGGTATTTATGGATATTAAAGTCATTTCCTTTGAACATTCACTTTTAGTCATCCTTTGTTTCATGTTATGTATGATGCACATTACTTTCTTTATGTCCTATGGAAATCAGTTTTGGAGGTTTACCCTTTTTAATCTCGTTTGAGTGTTCAGTTATAGTTGCTTCATGACTAGATTTAATTATCGTTGTGATGAGAACATAAGGTGTGTATATTATTTTGTACATACAAAGATATGCATTCACAATCCATGCTGATCTTAATATCACCTTGCTACAGAAACCAATACGAAGGGGTGTTGTTGGGAGCACACTCATGGTGGAGGAGCTAGGGCGTCGGAAGCTCAACGACGGTGTAAGGAACTTTAGTCAAGTTCTTACGTTTATTTCATTTATTTTGTTCTGGTACATTTCAAATTATGACTTTCATCCTCAATAGATAGGTTTATTCATACATTGAATCACATGAAACTACAGTCTAAACTTAACCAACTTCAATTACTCGGGTTTTATGCCCAGACAGATTTCTCCTTAACTTTAGTTGCTTTTTTTTTTTTTTTTTTTTTTTTTTCATCTTTGCTAGGATGTTTATGTCCTGAGGTTCTACAACCGATTGGACGAGGAGAAGAAAGGAGAAGTAAGTGATTGGTCTGTTTGTTTATTTTTATAGTTTTCTAAAACAGTTGGCTTGAGTTAAAGGAGATAATAGAGTATGTTTATTCACTTTTTCGCTTCTAAAGACCTGTTTGAATGAATATGAACTCTTTGCTGGTTATGATTTGTGTCATGTCTTGTAACTGGCTTTCGATGCAATGCACGCTATTCAATATTCATAATCATGTTATCAGGGGTGCTGTACTGTCTGTGTTTCTATGCCTGTTGTCTACTCAAGTAATTCATTTGGTACAATGTAATGATGTCCTATTGTTTAAGTAGATAAAGTAAAACATGTTCTTTTCTCTTTCTGAAACAACCATCTCATCCCCCCTACCACATGGGGAGAAGTTTTAATTTATCAAAGAGAGCACTTCATTTACATACTTCAAATGGCATTTGTTCTAAATCATGTACTCATGTGAACATCAAGAAATGCGGAAAGATTAGTCATGTAAATTAGTTTACTTCTTTCTTTTGATGGTCACACTAATATGCAGAAAGAATTATGAAAAATGTTTTTGCAAGCTTACATATAAAGAATTTGTATTTAGTGTCCTTGTTTTCATGTGCAATAGCTTGTCTTTGAAACTTGTTTCTCTTCTGTGATGATATGCTTGTACTTGTTGTACTGTATTATTTTTAATTGTTTATTACATTGCTGCAAGATTGCTTGTGCTACAGCGGGAGAAGCACGTAAATGGCTGGAGGCATTTGATCATGCAAAGTCACAGGTATGAACGTACTGGTTTCTTTGAAGCCTTTCAAATTGGGATTGTAAGGAGGTGTTATTTGTGCTGTTGAGATTCTAGAGATCACTGGAATTAGTTTTGTCTTTTCGGGCGACTTTTATTAGCAGAGTAGTTGTCGACATTTTACTTTCTACATCCTTCACTTCATTTATAACATCTCTTCTTCCATTGGTAGAAATGTCAAGTTTTATTTTATTCCCTTTGTTTCAAGAATGTCACCTAATTTTCGTCTGGCCAAGTTGTCATGGTTTGTGAGAAGGGATTTTTACCAATAAATCCCTGAGATAGTGTGGAATTTGCCAATAAAAACAGCATTTTTCTCTTTTTACCATAGGGTCCCTGGGTTGAAATCAAAACTCCCATAGAGTCCTTACTATAATTTAAATGACAAAACTACCCTTACCTTCTCACACATATACCGTGTTTATTCCCGTCCTTCCCCAAATCGGTTCAAACCCTAGCCCCCCCTCTCTCTCGCTTTCTCTCTCTCTCTCTCTCTCTGCCCTCCAATCCGGCTAACAGTCGTCGCTGCGCTAATTCCGGCAGTAATCACAACCACACCAGTCAATTCGAAATAACACTTACCCACCGCCCAGTTTCAAATCCAAATTTATCAAACCTTTCAAATCTCTAAAATGCCAGAAAACCCAGAAATAATGGAGAGTTGTTCTAGTGAGTCGGTGACAGTGGACGGAGATCTTTGTAAGCGAAAATCCATAAATTCACGTGCCTGCTGCACCTCCCTTGTTCTGTGCACCTCCCTTGTTCTGTAAATTCAAAAAGTGTTTGGGTTCATTCATTGTTCTTTGAAAATGGATCTCCATTTTAAACTTGATGAAGAAATTTCATAGAAAAAGGTTTAAACTGATTTTGACTATTGAGAGGAGATTGAAATTGAATTCAGGGGGGAGACTGGGATTGTGGGAAATTGAAAGGATATGTGTAAGGGAATTCGTGTGTGTGTGTGTATGTCTCTGTGTGTGGGTATGAACTTAAAAGAGAAAAAGAAGGAATTTGGGAATTTAGAAGAAAGAAGAAGTTCAGAATTTGTGTGAAGAAAGAAAGAAAGAAGTGAAAAAGAAAAAGGGAATTAAGAATGAAAGAGAGAGAGAGACAGAGAGAGAGGGAGGAAAAATGGGTCACTTTAGGAAGAGGGAGGCTGGAGATGGTTGGTTTGATAATTGGAAAAGTTAAATCAAATATACTACAAGTTATTATTTGGATTTATCAGTTTGCTTAGTTTTTTTATCGTTTTATCAGTTATTTAGAGTTTATATGAGTAAATTTCTGTGAAACTGAGTTATCAGTTGTTCGAAAATGATGTAAAATCGAATTTCTATTCTTTATAAGCGTGAAATGAGACTTTACTTAGAGATAAATTAATTGAGAAATTGAGTTATCAGTTGTTCACAATGTGGAAATTACACTACTGTGAAATCACATAACCTTAAAATCAATTTATCTTTAAATAATAGAGAAATTGAGTATTAATTGTGAAAAATTGAGAGATGAATTTATCAGTTTTTAGATTTAGTTATGAACAAATGAGAAATAAATATCTTAGTTTTTTTTTTTTTTTTTTTTTTTAAATTTAAACATGTATGAAATTGACTATCAATTATAATAAATTGATTTCTCAATTGTTTAAAGGACATATAGCATCACACAACTGTGAAAATCACACAATTGTGAAATCATACAACTGTGAAATCAGTTGTGGAATGATTTTACAAGTGAAAAAATAATAATAATATAATACAATTTTGAAATCACACAACTGTGAAATCATACAACTGTGAAATCAGTTGAGAAATGATTTACAAGTGAAAAATAAAAAAAAATCACACAACTGTGAAATCAATCGAGGAATGATTTTACAAGTGAAAAATGAAAAAGACACAACTGATTTTGGGTTCATTCACGTGCCTGCTGCACCTCCCTTGTTCTGTGCACCTCCCTTGTTCTGTAAATTCAAAAAGTGTTTGGGTTCATTCATTGTTCTTTGAAAATGGATCTCCATTTTAAACTTGATGAAGAAATTTCATAGAAAAAGGTTTAAACTGATTTTGACTATTGAGAGGAGATTGAAATTGAATTCAGGGTGGAGACTGGGATTGTGGGAAATTGAAAGGATATGTGTAAGGGAATTCGTGTGTGCGTGTGTATGTCTCTGTGTGTGGGTATGAACTTAAAAGAGAAAAAGAAGGAATTTGGGAATTTAGAAGAAAGAAGAAGTTCAGAATTTGTGTGAAGAAAGAAAGAAAGAAGTGAAAAAGAAAAAGGGAATTAAGAATGAAAGAGAGAGACAGAGAGAGAGGGAGGAAAAATGGGTCACTTTAGGAAGAGGGAGGCTGGAGATGGTTGGTTTGATAATTGGAAAAGTTAAATCAAATATACTACAAGTTATTATTTGGATTTATCAGTTTGCTTAGTTGTTTTCTCGTTTTATCAGTTATTTAGAGTTTATATGAGTAAATTTCTGTGAAACTGAGTTATCAGTTGTTCGAAAATGATGTAAAATCGAATTTCTATTCTTTATAAGCGTGAAATGAGACTTTACTTAGAGATAAATTAATTGAGAAATTGAGTTATCAGTTGTTCACAATGTGGAAATTACACTACTGTGAAATCACATAACCTTAAAATCAATTTATCTTTAAATAATAGAGAAATTGAGTATTAATTGTGAGAGATGAATTTATTAGTTTTTAGATTTAGTTATGAACAAATGAGAAATAAATATCTTAGTTTTTTTTTTTTTTTTTTTTTTTTTAAATTTAAACATGTATGAAATTGACTATCAATTATAATAAATTGATTTCTCAATTGTTTAAAGGACATATAGCATCACACAACTGTGAAAATCACACAACTGTGAAATCATACAACTGTGAAATCAGTTGTGGAATGATTGTACAAGTGAAAAAAATAATAATAATATAATACAATTTTGAAATCACACAACTGTGAAATCAGTTGAGAAATGATTTACAAGTGAAAAATAAAAAAAAAATCACACAACTGTGAAATCAATCGAGGAATGATTTTACAAGTGAAAAATGAAAAAGACACAACTGGGAAATCACACAACTGTGAAATCATACAATTGTGACATAACACAACTGTGAAATCATACAATTGTGAAATAACACAACTGTGAAATCAGTTGAGTGCACTTGTTTGAATCATCTTGGCGATACGATTAAAACGGTGATTTTAGTGTATTTTTACGATTTTTAGATTTGAGATATTGCATTTTAAAAATTTGATAAATGGAAAATGATTTTCTTAAATCTTTACAAGTGAAAAATGAATTTTTATTTCTAAAATTCGAATTATGTGTCGAGCATACTTGTTTGATACGTCTTGGCGACACGATTAAAACAGTAGTTTCAGATTATTTTTTCGATTTCGAGATTTTGAGATATTCTATTTTAAATTTTTGGGTGGAAAACAAAAAGGAAGAGAGAGAAAGAGGAAGGAGAGAGGAAGAGAGAGAGAAAAACGTATGTTCTACGTGCGCTTAGCATTGGCTGAATTGCGCGCGCGCTAGAGAGGATCAGGGGCATTGTGGTCCAACGAAAATTCCAAGGACTTATTGGTGAGTTTAAAAAATGTCTGTTCTTATTGGTCGTTTATATTTAGCAGAAGGACTTATTGGTCAAAGCCTCTTGTGAGAATGGAAAAAACATGAGCGTTAATCAAAGTGATCTTCTTTAATCTTGTTTTCTCGTTGTCCCACTTATTCCTATACATACCCAAACTGTGTAATACACCCTCCGTCCCATAATAAGCGTTGCACCTTCCTTTTTGGTCCGTCCCAAAATAAATGCCACATTTCTAAAAAGGGAGGTATTCTTAGTGAAAACTGAACATGTTACAAGCAATGTACAAACTGAGGGAGCGCATTCCTTAAAGGAGGTGACAAGTCAAATGCGCTATTTATTACGGGATGGAGGGAGTATAATGTATGTGCAGGGCAAGTGCGTATATGTACATACATAATACGAATTCGACACACACAAACAAACACACATATGTATGAATGTTTGTGTCTGATATTCTTTTTCTTAAGTATGCTTTAATTTATTTAATTTTATTTATTTTTTATAAATCTAACTCTTAACTGTCATATGGACAGGCTGAGTATGAGCTTTCAAGAGGTGGTAGCACCAGGAACAAATTGAATAAAGAGACTGAGTACGCACACTGTATTTATAGCGTTATAGTATTTTGCTTATGATATTTACATTGGTTGTCATTTGTTTGTTAATTTTGGACATTATTTTCAAACATATGAATGGACTATGGAGCTACAGAGAGTAACTGTAAAGCTAAAGTCAAGGATAAAGATTCTGAATGTAAATAAAAATTTTGCTTATCAATAAAAAAGGATAAAATAAAATAAAAAATCTCAACTGGACCTGAATATGCTTTACCTTCTGTCAAACCTCTTTCTCTACCATTGTAACATATAAGTAATGAATGCGATTCCGTACTTCAATCCCATCTCTGGACATCTTTTTCTGATTGGTTTCTAATCTAATGTTTATTTTATAATGTGGTGTTTGACGCATAGTTGCATAGTCTAATGATAATTTTTCGCTTTGGTAGGATTGATCTTGAAGGGCGCCGGCCTAGGGTCAGGCGTTATGCTCATGGTCTAATAAAGCTAATAAGAATAGGACAAGGTAAGATGTTGTGGATGCTTGGGCTAACTAAGAAATAAATATTCAGTGCTTATGATTCGGTAGGCCTCACTAGACAATGCTTCATCTGCCAGCTCATAGTTCATTAATAAGAACTTAGACGTGACATTCATGAGCAGAATTTGATTTTAAAGCAATGTCGTATGTAAGAAGGATCCTAAGCTGAGTCCTAGCGTGCTGATCATCTGCCCATGCATTCAAACCTACTTGATCATTTGATAGGCTTATGTTTTTTTTTTTTTTTTTTTTCTGGTTTAGTATCCAACATGGTCGTTTGCATGGAGGAAATTAGCAAATGTACCAAATTAGTTGCTGAACTGATCTTTCTGGATAACAATTCATCTGATTGTTCTGAAAATGTTATTGTTTTCCTTTCCTCAATTTGGCATTTGTAGGCCCAGAAACACTCCTACGCCGCTCCTCCTCGACCTTGAGCGTGAAACTGACACCTGCTGGGTTTTTCGAAGATGATGCTGCCGATGTAGTTGAAGCACATGAGTGGAAATGTGTTCGAACGATCAATGGTATTTTTGCTCAAGTTTTTGTTCTTTTTAGCTGTCACTGAGTAGTCAACTATATCTCTTCACGGGCTTTATCTATTTCTTGATTTTCTCTCAATTTGATGTTCAAGTTAGAGCTTATATTTTCTTATGTTTGTTGTGTCTTCTCACTGCTCACATATCCAATCCTTGACCTTTTGCCGTGATTGGAAAGAATCTTAGCCCTTGACGCTGTTGTCCCCTGTTGTCATGAGTTATTACAGTTGCGTTAAGTGAATTTGGACATTACTGTCTCTAGTGAGTTTATTTTTCAAGCACCTTCTTGGCTTAAAGGTTTGTCTGCTGAAGTCTGCTACTAGTTTATGTTATGGTGATTCCTCAATCTCAATCCCCTCTTTTCTTCTTATCTTGAATAGGTTGCATAAGCGCATTTAAGATCCTTAAGCCTTTAGGTGATGGTTCGAAATAGGTCTTTGATGTTGTAGTACAAGAGTGCTTGTGTAGTTGTGTGATATGTCCTTGATGACTTTTCAACTGAGTAATATATAGATGTTGCTTCGGCATTCAGGAAGGAGTACTTTAAGTGTGGCTTCTGTCCTTTTATTTTTAGGTGGTGAAGAGGAGAGGATCGGCTTTTGTTTTGAGTTTTGAAGTGGTCGTAGGAGTTAAATTGTTGGACTATTTTCTGGTACTCAAGAGTTTTACTCCAGGGATGCAGTCTGGCAAAACAAGAAAACTGGGGGAAATTGAGGAAAGATAGGAAAGAGAAACAAAGAAATTTGAAGTTGCGATAACAGAGACAAATAATTGATAAAACAGAGAGAGAGAGAGAGAGAGAGAGAGAGAGAGAAAGAGAAGGGGGCGTTGATATTACTCCTAAGTAATCTGGGTAGAATACTAGTTAAATTGACAAGATTAAAATAGTGAAAGAACTAACTTTTAAAGAAGAACACAAAAGTGTTAATTAAACGGGTTAAAATAAAAAATATACTAGCTCTGTCCCGTAATAAGTGTCGCAGTTGACTCGTCAATGTTTTAATCATTATAAATTGAAATGGTCAATATTTTTCATTTAAAGATTGAAATGCAGTTAAGCTTGGACAAATTAGGTTCGAATCCTACAAGGCTATGCTGTATTTATGTTGTATAATTCAATTGTATGAGTTGTTATTTTCTGTATTTTGGTTGGGGTGGGTAATCTTTTCATAATTAGGGAATAATACCAGTAAGGACTTCTTTTTAGTAATACATCTTTAGAAAGTTTGTTATTGGGAATGCCCTCATGGGCGAGGTCGTCCCTCCACCCCCCACCCCCAATAATCAGATATCCCTCAAAGTGGTCCTATCACTGAAATCATTTAATTCTCCATCGAGTATAAGGACGCTTCGATTCCTGGATTTGGTTTTAATCAAGTTTATGTGAGATTACATTTACATGTTGCCTTGGGCTTCCCTGATAAAAACTAGCTGTTTTTGTGGTGAAAATATAACAAATCAAACAAAAAGTATGGACTCAAAATATTTCAATTGCCAAGTGTCCTATGGGCAATGCTAGGCTTACAAAAGAAGTTTACAAAATGAAGGATACAAGATGTGGTGGCGATATTTCATTGGCTACATCGATAGTGGACCCGGCACACTCAGGGGCGGATTTATGACCAGGCGAGAGTAGGCGATGGCCCACACTGAAATTTTTTAAGAAAATATTTACCGAGTATTTTTCCCACAGATATTACTATATATATTATTGATGTCCTTAAATAAACAAGTATGTGTCGCAGCCAAGCAGTAAGATTGCAGATAGGCTGTTAGGCGACCTAGGTTCGATACCTAGGACTCAGATGTTTTTTTGTTTTCTTTTCTAAAGCTACCACCTATTATCTTTTCTAAAGAAAGTAACAAAAACACAATGCCCCTGATCCTGATTGTACCCACCCACCTTAAGAAAGTAACAAAAACACTAAATTTAACACTTAAAAATTATTAATATTCAAAAAAAAAAAAAAAATCCTCATTCAAAACGAAATTGATTTTTCTTTCTTTTTTTTTTTACATTTTGAGACGGAAGGAGTAACATATGGAGTATTAGCACTTAAACATTTATTTATCGTTATTTTCTTTTACGTTGAATACTCACATTAAATAGGCAAAAAAATTGCCATAATAAATAGGCGGATATTTTTGGCCCACGTTGGATATACATCCTGGATCCGCCACTGGGCACACTCCAATTAAAAACATGGGTTAATGACAGATTAGGGCCTGAACTGAAGGGGGGTGCGTCTAAAAGGGGCCTGGTTTTTTTTTTCTCTCGCTAGATCAGGGCTCAATATCATAATTTTTCGGCAGTTAAGGGCTTTTTGACGGAAATCGTTAGAAAAGTCAGTTAAGTGCCATGTGCATGGCACGTGATCGACTAAATGGATGGATTTGAATTTCATACTAACTATTAAGGGGTGATATGTAAAAGTCTGAAACTAGAGGACAAAATTAAAAATATATCCCTCTAAAATATTACATCCAACCCCTTCTTCTTCCCAAATCAACCCCTTCTTCTTCCCAAATCAAACCCAGATCCAAGTCCAACCCCCTTCCTCCGGCAGACCACCATCTACTCCGACCGCCACCGCCACCGCCACCACCATCATCACCGATATACTCCACCAAACCCATTACCCGCCATTAAATATCAAAGCAAACCAAATCATCCAAATCAAAACAAAAAACCCATCCAAAATCAAAACAAAAAAATCATCCAAATCAAAAAATTCAACAAATGTTTTGGCCATGAATATCATATACAAACCCAGAGAAAAAAACGGACTCAAGGAGTTGGGCATTTCCCTCTGTTTTGGGAGTGGAATTCAGAGTCGTCAATTGGGTAGAATGTCGGAGGCGGGCTGCGGCGGCCATTTTCGAGGTTGAGGGATTACATAGATGATGAGATAATAGAGAGAGAGAGGCGAACTGAATCTGTAGGTAACGGCGGCGACGCTACGGTAGGCGGTCGTGGTGGCGATGGTTGAGGGGTTGGCCATGGTTGTGGCGGCGGCCATGGGTGTCGGGCAGAGGGAAGGTGAAGTGGGGATTATTTGTGATGGGTCATTGTGAAGATTCAATTGATTTCAAGAGACAGAATTTTGGAAAATTGGATATGAAAAATAAAATGGTCAGTGGGTTGGGAAGCCATTGTTGTTGAAGAAAACTGGAAGACAGGGGAAAGAGTGAGATGAAGAAGACGGGGGAGAGATTATGTTTGGTAATATAATACTCCCTTCCGTCCCAAAATGAATGTACATTTTTTTAAAAAAAATATAGTGTGATCAAATATATTTCTTTTTTTGTTTTTCCATAAAGATGAAATTTGATAGGGTTTTTTTTTTCTTTTTTTTGTAAATAGTGATAATTAATTTATGTAGTTTTAAATTTGGTGAATGTAAAAAGTAATTTATTATGTTCATAGAATAAAATTTAAATTTATATATAATTTTCTTTATTTTAAATTTATTATTTAGAAAATAATCTAAAAAATCCTTTTATATTTAATATAGCTATTAGATTAATTTGTTTAATAATTTTGATTTTTTTTAATAAATTTATTTTATATATGATAATTACTTATTTTATTATATACTTGATTATTTAGAATAATGATTATTTTTTTAGAAAATATATTTATTTCATTTTTAAACCTTTTGAGTTTCAAAAATTTCACTAAAACCCTTACTAACTAATATCATTACAAATCCATCCATTTAGTCGATCACGTTCCATGCACATGGCACTTAACTGACTTTTCTAACGATTTCCGTCAAAAAGCCCTTAACTGCCGAAAAATTATGATATTGAGCCCTGATCTAGCGGAAAAAAAAACCCAGGCCCCTTTTAGACATCAACACAATTATGACACCTAATCTGTCATTAACCCTAAAAACATCAACACAATTATGACACCTCATGTTGTAAGCCACATTTTGTAGCCATCTTTTGTAACTTTATTATTTCCCGTGTCGTATCTATCTTTTCTTTTTCCTTAAATGTTATCTTCTTTTCATATGAAAAAAATATCTAAAGAGAATCTCTCCCTCCTTTCCTTAATCAAGAGTCTCATTTGATTGGGCATGCAGTAAAAAACTAAAAATTGCCAATCGACACCATTATTAGTTGTGCATTATTTATTTCCAGTTTTACCCTTAAAAGTTTCATCAGTATGACTACTTCATCAAACAGTTGATCTTATTTCAATTAGGAAACTCACTTTGTTGGCTTGTGTTTTGATGCACAGAGAATTTTTTCCTGGTGATAATTCATTTCAAACTTTGTTTTGGATTTCAGGTGTTAGAATCTTTGAAGATGTTTCTGATAATAAGGTACTTACTACCATCACAAATTTCAGGACTGTCTTCATTGTTGTCATTGTTCTTATCTTAATAGTTCCCTCTCTCTCTGTCTCTCTCTCTCTCTCTCTCTCTCTCACACGGGAAAGCCCATTTTGCAGTCAATTTTAGTCAGTGTTAATGCCTACTGGCCTAAAACTGTCATTCCTAGATGTGCAACATTCTATGTGTTTTGGGGTTGATTAGAATCAGTCGCATCAATTTCTATTTGCAAGGTGGAGTATCCCCTCCTCATATATGGGAGAAGGTTTGTAGCTTGGCATATATTTGAAGCCAATTTGCACTCTGGGGCAGAAAGGTTGTGATAGTTTGAAAGGGTTATCAAATTGGGAAAAACATTATTATTTCTGTACAATGATCACATTCTGGGAGGGGAAGGACTCTTTCCATCATTCTTGCCATACATTACTTCTCGATCAGAGGAGAAAAGGGGTGGAAAAACAATTTTTTTGATTATTTATTTGTTTTTTCTGGAAAAAGGACTAAACGTAATGGAATGGATTGTGAGGTATTTGCCTACGGTACATTGGTTCGACCAGTTGAACTCTTCTTACGAAAAATGTAAAGATTAAACAATATGTTAGCTATATATTTACTTATGTTTCGTGTTTGTAACATACATAAGTAGGCTGGGGCTCATATTAGATTCTGGGCTTTAGATTAAATTACAGCTGTCTGTTGCTTTCCATTGAAGTGGTTGTTGAAACTTGAAAGAAAAGTATCTTCTTTAATCCATCTCGAGCAGTTAGCACAATTTGGTTTGAATGCTTAAAGGGGGTTATGTAAGATTTTTGTGTAGCCAGTAGTTGAACTGACCAATCCAGTGTGCTTGATGTAATATATGTTTTGCTAGATTGGAAATCTGTGTCGAGAGTCTATTTCCTGACAGATTTGCTTATAGAAGCTCAAAATATTGTATCTCCAAACAAGGGGATATACAACGAGTCCCACTACTTCTCATGCCTCATTCCGTTACTTATGTGTTTTTTGCTTTTCTTTGATTGCTGATGTTGTTTCTTCTTTTTCTTCAATTTTTCTGTGTGGGGTGAGGGAAGTGGAGACATTTTACATTAAGGCGCACTTTTTATGATGTACTATGTATTTGTCACAACATGGCCATTCAGTTTCGGTTTATTTTGTCATTTATCCTTTGGTGTGAAACCACGTTTCTTCTTCACCTTTTTATTTTATTAGCGGCAGTGGTATAATCTCTTAGGGATTGGACATATAATGTTTTTTCCTCACTTTATATGTTTGCAGAGTGGTAAAGGTGTTCTTGTCAAAGCCGTTGGTGTCGTCATTGCAAGTGCTGATACTGCTTTTGAGGTGGTTTTAAACCTTGATCGACATCGGAGATACGAGTATGCTTACTAAATCATGTGTTTGTAAAGGGTTATACTCCATACTACTTATGCATGTCTAACATTTGTGTTTGCAGGTGGGACTCATTAACGGGTGACTTGGAGCTTGTAGATTCTTTAAATGGACACCATGATGTTGTCTATGGAACTTATGACCCCAGATACTTAACTAGGTGAAGTTGCCTAACCTTACTATATTTGCTTATGGGTACTTTTATCATCTATTACTATCAGATATGGAAGTATTATTTGAACCTCAAACCTGTTAAACCTATTTCAAATTTTGCTAGATACATTGATCTTTTATTTCTGATTTGGAAATTTATCTACGAGCAAAAATGATAATGAACCCTGCCTGGCCTTGTTTGGCATGAAAACCGACTAAGTGCAAGTTAATCTATTTGGGTTACAATTGATTTGTTTATTTAGCTTTTCACGTCCTTAGAATTTGTTTCTGTTATTGCCCGAGAACAAGATGGTTATTCAAATCATCATTTTTTCCTCCATTTAATGATGAAGAAATTCAACTTATAATACACCAGACATGAAACTCTAGATCCGCCAATTAACGAATCATGTGAATTAAATTAGCTGCTTGAAAGAAAATTGCCTACCTCAAATTTCATCCCACTTAATGTCGGGGGTATTTCTCTATGTTCAATCTGAGGTATCACTATCTCACTTGACTACACCATACTGGCAGATGTTGGGTGTTGTTGCATGATTGAAGATTCAATTACAAGCTTTATCTAGTTTTGTGTTTGGCGATTTTAACTTTGACAAGGTAGCCATGGGTGGTATCTAATTCTTGGTTTAGCTTCTTACATACCATTTCCATTTTCCTCAGCCATAGAGAGATAGGAAGAGGGAGGTGGGGAGGGATATTTCTTAATTTATAACTCGCTTTGCATCTCCTGTTTTCTTTATAGACTGTTGTCTTTTGTTATCACCTCACAGTTGTTATGGTATACAGATGGCAGTCTAAGCGTGATTTTGTATTCTCGAGGCAATGGTTTCGTGGACAAGATGGAGCATATAGTAAGCGATTTATGTTTATCGTTTTTTTTTTTTTTGGTTGAATATTTTGCAACATTCTAGTTCATAGTTGTCATTCAATTGAAAGGGTGAAATGGTCCCTGGGGCTTAGTGTTTGTGGTTCAAATTAAACGCCTCTTACTGCTGATAAAATACTACTCACTGTTGATATATTTCTTCCTATTGTTTATATAAACAGATTCTTACTGCTTATTTTTTCCATGCTGCATAAGCATTAATAGAAGAGAAAATCTTACTGCACAAAGAGTAAAAGATATACAATTCCCCATTTTGACTACGCAACAAAGTTGGAGTGCTTTGATATCCTGAGTTCTCTCAGTTTTTGTTACCCATTTTCCATTCTTCATATCTATCTTTTGTAATTATCTTTTCTTGTGTACATAAGCTTCTTTTCTTAGACATCTCAAAAGTGTCCCAAATTTCTGTCACCCAAATCCTTCTTTAATTCTGATTGTTCCAATGCTTGGTCATAATACAAGCCTTACTTATTCATGTCCTTCTTCATTATAGTTTTTATGTTGATTTGGTTTTCCCCTACCCATAGCTTGGTTATTGATTTTGATACTATAACCCTTCCTAACTGATGCACCTAGGGAAGTGTGGCATTGCCTTTAAGGGACTAAGAGTCAGTACTATGCAGATACATCTGTTGAAACGATTCTACGTTTTGTTGTTTAAATGTAGAAAACCACGCTAAAGCCTAAGTCATCTGTAACCCTGCTTTTGCCAAGCGATTCTAACAAGTTTATGTATTTGTTTTCTTGGCTATAATTTCTCACATCCTTTTGGATTGAATAACCTTTATCTAGCTACAGTCATAGTTATTGTTGTTTAATCCATAGTTACCGGGAACTCCCAACCCCCCCTCGTCCCACGTCCCGGGAACACGCGTCCCGGGTTCACAGGGGAACTCGACCCAAAGTACTCAAACAATCGTACCAGAAAATAAACTGTTATCAACGTAGAATCTTGTTTGCATTTACAATCTTTTATGGTTATCCGCCTTTACATTATACTCTTTTATCTCCGTAAAAGTATATATAACTAAATATATGTAAATGTGTGTGTATATATATGCTATTATATTCAACTTAGTGATGTGTTTTCAATATAAAGCGTACCACGTTCCCAATTGATCCTACCCCCAAGCGTACCCAAGATTTACTAAGTCACGTTCCTCGTTCCCGTACCCGTCCCGCGTTCCGAAACGTCCCACGTTCCTGGTAACTATGGTTTAATCATTCTAAGAAGTACTAGTTAGTTCTGGTTTTGATACTCTTGCTTTTTTTTATATTTGTTGTTAACTCTGATCTTCATGTACTATCCAGTGTAGCTTAAATTTCTGCTACAAAGTTCTTTCGAAATTATGTTACTCTTTTGTCTCAATTAAATGGGTACACAATCATTTACTGCACTTGCAACGGAAAACTTTAATAACCTGAATTTGTGGTCACAATATGAGTTGCTCTAGTTAAATATGACATGATTATTCTCAACCACAATTTCAAATGGGATCAACGGCATCGTGTTAATATATTGTTTCGCAAAGAGGAAATTTACCTCTTCCGCTGGAACTAAATCAAGAGGAATATCTACCTCTTTAAAGGAAATGAGGGAGTAATTTTTTGGAAACACAAGTCATACAATTTTTTCTTGCACTTATTTTGTAGAGATGACCCAATGGTATTTTGGTTTTTTACTCGTCATAATCTATTTTGAGCCTTATGTTGGCAAACATATCTCAAAATTGATTTAAAGATTGAATCTTGTCAGAATCAATTCTCAAGATTAAGTTTTGCATAAATTAGAAGCAAATCCAGCTGGGTGCTACTGGTCTATTCTGTATATTAGTTTTTTTTCCTTTCTGGAAAAAGCAAGTAGCAAAGAAATAAAGAGGAAAGGATGGATATTAAGTAAATCTCATTAACTTTGAGCTGGTTTACGTTTAGTATTTACTTGATTTGTGCTTGACGGTTTAGCAAGTTGCAAAGATATTCATATGTATTTTTATGTTCCTCTGTGTCTGTGTATCATCAATGTTCCTTGTATAGGCTTTTAATCGTAAACTATGACTATGTAAGCCTATCTGAGCTTCAGCTGATTCATATTTAAGCCTTAACTTAAATGTTTTATCTACTTACTATAGATTTGCATTTGTTGATGCAGCTATCTTGCAGTTTCCAGCCATACATAAGAAGCGGCCTCCACGATCAGGTTATCGACGGACCAAAATTAACCGTAAGTGAATTCATTTTCTTATTCTATGTTGCATAGATTTCTTGTTTTATTATCGTAGTTCAGATGCAGACAAACTCTTCGTAACTTGTGTACCTTGAATATATGAATTATTTCTCAGAAATCAAACTTCAGTAACTAAGTTTGACCACCCAAACTGTTATGGTCATGTATTAAAGAATAAGCAACTCTCGAAAGGTTGAAGTACTTTAGCTGACTATACAAGGTGCAGACTATTGAACAAAATTTCTAATATTGGGGTTGCTGTTTCAAGGGTATGGCTTACGGATACTCAGATGAAATAAATATCGAATGATAACTTTGCGGGGTTGTTGACTGGTGTCATTGATTCAGATTGGCTGTCTTGGAGGTTGTAGTTTCTTTTGATATTGGCATAACGCGCTGACGTCCTGATTTGTTTCTGATAAGTCAATAATATTTGCTTCATCTTGCAGTTTGCAATTTATGATACAGTGATATGGGAATAGTACTTGGGGCAGCTTGGTTATGTGCTTTATGTTCTTTTAGAACTTCCACATATATTTTTTCTTTATGCTGGCATTTTGTTTATCTGGATTAGATATCTTTCAAAGCAAAAGGTAAATGCAGGGGGTGTTGCATTCGGAAGAAAATGTTGGATAACCACTTGTGAAAGAGGAACATTTGAAAAAACTTCTCCTTTGTATGGAGGCACTACTTCAAGAGTTGGAAAGCTGCTTAAAGATCATTAGGATAGTTATATATATTGATATGGTAAGAAATGTCACTAGAAGTTGAAAAATTTAAAAATTAGGTTTATGGAGTTGTTGATTTACTGATCCAGATGGGAAGCACTGGATTTCAGCATTTTCCAAATTAGTTTATGATACCTTGGTATTATAGTTGATTTTATTTGGGAATGAGTATGTTTGTCCCTGTCCCTAATTGATTGTTCAGTTTTAGTTTTCTGAGAATATATAGGAAGTTGACCTTTAAGCACCGTAGCCTTAATGATTACACCATATGACTACAAGTGCAAATTAGAATATGATAGTTGCAAAGGTGAATTTTGTAACTTAACTATAAATGGGCACTCATTTATGGATCCCAACGGCGGTCCGGGGGGAGTGGGGGCTTTTTTCTCGATGCATATCGCAACATTTGGGGTGCAGCATCTGGTGGAAATTTTCCTGCTAAACGATGTCACTTTCTTGATTTTTATATTCATAGGTGTAATGCTTAAGTTGCATTTTCTCTTAAAGTCCAGATTGTTGGTGTATTCTTGCCTGTTAATAGTTTCTGCATCTTAGTTTTGAGAAGTATTTTTAATTCTTTGTTCTAATGTATGAAATACTTGCCTACTTTGATTTCTATTTTTGGCTCCTTGCATACCTATTTTATGTTCGTCGCTCGCTATAATCATTGAGCTATGTTCAATGCGGTTCATCTCGACTTACTGAACTCTCTTGACTTTTTTTTTTTTTTTTTTTTTTTTTTTTTTAATGTAGCTTCTACATGGGAGATAAGGAACTTGACAACATCAGCATCGTCAACGTCTGGTAGAACTCTTGTCACTCATATGTTAGAGATACATGCTGGATCCTGGTTTAGATGGAAGAGTAATCAATCCTCGAAGTTTGAGAAGACTGTTCCTTATGCATTATTGACTCAAGTGGCAGGTTGGTTATGTTGTTCCATATAAAATTTCTGGTCATATTCTTTGTTGTACATAGTAGGCTCAAATGGAAGGTTTTCTGATGTTGCTCCTTAAGATCTATCCAAGTGTACTAGGATTGGTAACAATTCTGTTTGTTAGGGTTCCGTAAATGGCATCATCCCATGATTCACATGTATGATACTCTATTGAGGAAGTTTTCTCCTCAATCGATTCCAAACAGGCCTAAAAAAATACTCCCTCCGTCCCAAAATAAATGTCACGCTTCCCATTTTGGTCTGTCCAAAATAGATGTCGCATTTCTAAATTAGGAACGAGTCTTAGTGTAATTTTACCATTGTACATGCAATGTAGAAGTAAGTAAAGCACGTTTCTTAAAAACATTGGCAAGTCAACTGCGACATTTATTTATGGACGGAGGGAGTAATAATGAAGAAAGGATAAAGGCCGGACTTTTAGAATCATCTTGATGGTCAGCTTGGAAAATACGTCTTTTTTTTTTTGGAGGGGGGGATTGGACACCTCCAAGGCTCCAACTTCGTTTCAGTTGATTTTTATGTTGCCCTGGTTTTAAAAGCAAGAACACATTCTTAATATCACTTTGCCAAATTGATAAAGCTAATGAATATCTCATGCGACCATAAAGTTTTCAAGTCTACATCATACTGAAGTACTGTAAGAGCCAGTTAAACCAATAGGGGACTTTCTTATCCATTAAAAAATTAATGCGAATATCATATATGGATCAGAACAATTAAATTAATTTAAACATTGTACTCCCTCCGTCCCACTTGAATTAGGATTCTTGGTCAATCTAATTATTCTTTGACCAATAATTTGAAGAAAAATAATGATGCTAATAAAAATTTAAAAAATGTTATTGTATCACGGTTACTAATAAATTCAATAACTATTTTTAGATTCTCATTAAGATAATTATTTTTCTTCAAATTATTGGTCAAAGTATAATTAGATTGACCAAGAATCCTAATTCGAGTTAGACGGAGGGAGTATATATTAAGTGTCGTGCTTTCCTTTTCGGTCTGCCCCAAAATAAATGTCGCGCTTGTGAAAAGGAAAATAATAGTAGTGCGCAATTTGACATCTGTAAAAATAAGTAAAGCACCATCCTTAAAATGTTTGACAAGTCAAATGCGGCACTTAGTCTGGGATGGAGGGAGTAAAACTTAACTGGCCTTTTCTTCTCCAGCTATATAGAAAGGGTTGATAGCAGAATGCGGGCTATCACTCACATACAGCAGAACCTCTTAAGTATCTCTATAACTGGACCACGACAGAAGCGTATGCTTGCGTACTTTGTGTATGCTATTTTGCAGGAAACGTGATCTTAAATGTTAAAGTACTGACAATTATTTATGACAGTTTATTTATTTATTTATTAATCATTCTTGAATATTCAGGTCTAAAGGAATATATTGAGGCAAACCCTGCATATACGAGTGAATCATCCACCACAGTTATGCAGTCAAAAGTTTCTGATGTTTCTGTATCCAATAGTGAGTTTGAGGATGTGGAAGCTGCAGATGAGTTTTATGATGCAATTGCTGCTGACTCGTCGTCGGATGATGAAGATAGTGACAACGATGTTGAACTCGACAGCAAGGTTTGTTTCTTCCTAGACACTCTGGATTATTGTTAAGATCAGAAGACATAATGCTAATGGTTAGTATTATGTCACAAATGGACACCTCATTTCAAGTTTATAATGTGCATATTTATATGTCCAAATATACTTGGTGTGCCTAGGCAATTTCATGATCTTGCAGCATATGGGCACTAGGTGTACACCTTATGAAAGTGGATGGGATTACAAGAGTGAGGTGCTTAAGGGGTGAGCCTTGGTATTAGGTAGGCCCGAGGTAGCAATAGTCATGACAAAGAGGAAAACATCCCCATATTGGCTTAACATGGTTTCTATTGATTTGTTGATGCTTCCCTAGTAACGCCCCACTTTTAAGAGTAATTCCTTTCTGTGATGCCTCTGATGCTCGGACTCTTTGGTTTACCCCGCCGTACCCGTGTCCGACACTTGTAGTTTAGTTTTGTTGAGAAGTGTCCAGCGGATAAACCAAAGAGTCCGAGCATCATAGTGTGATGCTTCTTTGCTCTATGGTTTCTGTGGGGGGCTTAGAGGGTGTGTTTATATGCGCACTTAATAAGGTCTGAATGGGCTCAATATCTGATTCAATCAAACATCTAAGATTAAGGCTGTTTGTATTGCTTGAAAAAACAGATCTGAAAGCCAACTTAGCTTTGAAAGAAATAGATTTGAAGACAATTCTTTAAAAAATCAGTCCTTCCAACTTGTAGATTACAGAAACACAACATACACTATGTTTGTTTTATTCGATTCCTATCCTGTTCATGCACATATTATACTTCCTCCGTCCCAAATGAATGTCAAAAAAATAAAATAAAATTGAATTCACTCTTGATCAAGAGCAAATCTAATTATTTTTTGGACATTCTTTTGGGACGGAGGAGTACTACAATTAACATACTATTATTCTTTCAAACAATTTGACTCATTCAACACTACAAAAATAAAAAACAAAAATAAAAACAAGAATTGTAACAATAACAAAAAAAAATGAACTATAAAAATCAAATAATAAACAATAGCAAAAAAGAAAAACAATGTACCTCTTACTCTATTCCTGAAAGTCCTTAAGTGATAGGCCTTATTATGTTTTTTTTTTTTTTTTCTGGCGGGTTAGGTGGGGGTGTATGTAGCTTAGCTTGACTGATTGCTTTTGTAACATTATAATGCTTTTTGACTCTAATCACACAACCAAATCTTGTTTCTCAGCAACTTAGGCTTCATGGACCTTTTTTCATGTGTAATGTGTTTTTATTAAGTAAAGACAGAAACTATTCTTTACTGCATTCTCTCCTTTCCAATGTAGTTTTTTACTTTCTTTAGTAGAAACTTAAACGTCAACGTGCTCAATGTATTCGATTAGGGTAATCCAGTGAAGCTGAAAAATATCTCATGGGCTATTGCGGGCTTGGCTCTAAAGAGAAATGCAGGTCCCTCATCTTTGCTGATCTTGTTATTACAACAAGCTTTGTTGTTGGCACATGCATATTTGTGAAGATTTTTTTTTTTACTTACACCATTGTCAAAGTTTCAAACAATATTTTGTTTCAGCTCCAGATGCCAATAAGGAATTAGATCCACATGTACATCCGTTAGATCTTGATCCCAGCCAATTTCATGGCTCCATGAATCAAGGGAAGGACGAGGCTGACATTAATTGTTGGACATCTCCGAGCGGTAAAGGATTCATGATCAGAGGGAAGACATACTTGAAAGATAATAACAAGGTATGAAATGATGAGGTTGTCACTATCTTATGATGATTGCTGAATAAGTGTTTTAGCATATATTGGCCCCTTTGTCGGTGTGCTCTGAGATGTGAAAGATCAATCCCATTCTTCTTCCGAAAGTTTGTCTTTTTGAGGTAGCCTACTTTGGGTACTGATGAAGTAATAACAGTAAGCGATAGTTTGGTACGCAACCATGAAATTTCTTGATGGCGTAGTAGTACAAATTCCCTTCCATGAGTGTAAATATCATGGAAAGGAATCATGATTCTCTCTTACCAGACTAGCACCAAGTTCAGTTGTTTTTCTTTGAACAAATTTAGATACAAGCTTGGTAGAAGGCTGGTATCTAACATGGGACACACCATGGTCCAAAACTCTTGGTCATATCCCTGAAAGTTTAGAATTCTGTAATGATGTTAAATTTCCTACACAGGGAACACGCCTCAGAACTGCTGGGAACATGTGATGGGCCCCTTGCTTTTCCACAATATCCCCATAAATGGTATAACAAAAGGTCTTGCTGTAGCTGAAATGCTAGATTGCATCAGATGAACAAAGACACTGACGTATCAATTTGTGTGAGAGTTCAGTGTGTTCCTTTTTTGAAGGTGGTAGAGTTTATGCGACTCCCCCCCCCCCCCTCCACTACCACCACCCAAAAAAAAAGAGTTGAATTTGACAAGTCAAACTTTTTAATATCGTACTTTTGCTATTTTAAAGAAATATCCATCTTTATGCCGCTTCAGAAATGTTTCATGTTTGCAGAAAGAAACCAAAACATGATTTTTTTGTTTGAAGTTTTGATGCTTCGGTTTATAATATGCAACTCCTTTTGGGGATACAAGAAAATAGAAAGTACAACTCTTTTCTTTTTTTAGTTTGGGATGGAGGAATAATTATATACTCCCTCCATCCCATAACAATGTGCATAAAATGAAGGATGCTCGAGAATTAAGGAAGGAATAGTAGTGGATAGTTGTTGTGATGTGAGTATGAAACGAGAGGTAGCAGAGAGAAAGTGGGGTTATGAATAGTAATGCGTAGTTGTTGTGAGTATGACAAGTGGGTCCCATTGATTAAAGAAATATACAAAATTTCCATTTTGAGAAAGTGACTTATCAATACGACACCCAAAAGAGAAGTTTTTTGTGCACATTGTTATGGGATATACGAGTTAAGCACCTATTTGGTCACCTATTGAGTTGTTTTCCTTTTGGTCCTTAACCTATTTTGGTTTTCCTTTTGGTCCTTGATGTACCTAGTTGCAGGATAAAGTGGTCCTTAACCTATTTTAGTTTTCCTTTTGGTCCTTGATGTACCTATTGCCGGACAAAGTGGTCCTTAAAATCGTCGACATGGCTTGTTGACCGAAAGGAAAACCAAAATAGGTCAAGGACCACTTTGTCCTGCAAATAGGTACATCAAGGACCAAAAGGAAAACTAAAATAGGTTAAGGACCACTTTATCCTGCACCTAGGTACATCAAGGACCAAAAGGAAAACCAAAATAGGTCAAGGATCAAAAGGAAAACAAATCAATAGGTTAAGGACCAAATAGGTGTTTAACTCGACAAAGTGAGTATACTGCTTGAACCTGAAACATATTATTGAATGTGACCCCAGAGTCCATATGCTATATTTTGGGAAGCTTGCTTATTGAGCCTGTCTGTGGTTCTGAATGGTGTTGTCATGTATCTCATTAGTGCTGTTGTGTCAGGTTGCAAATAACCGTTTCAATATAATATCTACTATTAAAGGAGGGGTTTTCCAACTTATAATTGTTCTTAGCTTCACTGATTAGTAATTTAGGTCAACTCCATTCCGCAAGTTTTTTAATTAAACTATTAAAGGAGGGGTTTTCCAACTTATAATTGTTCTTAGCTTCACTGATTAGTAATTTAGGTCAACTCCATTCCGCAAGTTTTTTAATTAATAAAGTTGTGTGTTCACTGTTTTAAATAATAACAACTTGAGCCAAATAATATTCAAGGTTTACTTATCGGTCATTGTTCTTTTGCCCCCAACCCCCCAAGGTGCATATTATTTGCATCTTTATTTCATGTCCTTGCGTGATTTTTGGGAATTCTTTAATAAGTTCTTAATTTTCGTGGGGACATTGCTGCTCATTTATTTAACTATGATATAGCTGAAGCTCAGCGAGTGTAATGTGAAGCAAATTTTGACCTCTTCTCAGGTATCCGGAGGGGATCCCCTACTTAAGCTCATAGCTGTAGACTGGTTCAAAGTCGACAAATGCACTAGTAAGGTTGCATTGCATCCCAGATCCCTCGTGCAGGTCGAAAATTCTCCATGCCTGATTATTATGGTCTATCTTGGTGCACAAGAATTATTGTGTGTTTATGCATGTGAGAACGTGCATATCCACATTATTATATAATCTCTGTGAATTATGGCTTGTGCTTTTCATTTTTTGAGTGTTACATGGGTGTTACTTCCACAACTTTTCAGTGTTACATTTGGGAGTCTCTTATAGGCTTGCTTAACTGAAATAGGATACTGTGTCGGAATATGTTTTGATGTTTCTTTATGGGGACTATGTAATGACCTGAATATTTCACAAGCGTAATTTCTATAAATGTCACAATATTACAACTTACAACTCTAAAAGACATTACAAAGCATCACTAATTATCCCAAATGGTCTTAATCTGCTCCACCCCAATTTTGCCACCTCGAACCTCGATCAACGGTCAACTGCGAAACTACAAACTAGAGGGGGGGTGAGCTTAGGGGCCCAATAAAGAAAGGGATACACAATATCACATAGTCCAATGAAACACAATATCAAATAACCATGTCCATAAAATTATAAATATGGACATGTCAATAAAACCCATTTCATAAACCGAACATCAATCGAACATACTTCATAGTCGGATGCACTAATTATGTTTAGGCCCAGTGGCTTAATAATATTAACCGAATTGTTGGCCGCCCTCAACGGAGCTGACCCAACACAAATACAATAACCGAGTCCACTGCGACCGTCACACAATTAGCCCCATCAAAACTGTTCCATATAATAAATCTTATAGTTGAGAACCAGTAACACATATAGCATGCATTCAATATATCCATATACTTGATGGAGCAATTTCAATGACAAAGCTATAATCAAATGAGACAGAACAATTGATATACGCAACAATAAAATGGAGTACTACGATTATACATATATAAAAAGAAACGATACCTGACACGGAATCAATACTGTGTAGTCTCCCTTACCTCAAATAGTTCTAAATTGATATCACCATAGAACCATGAACCAGGGAATATCTTAGCAGAAGTTGGCCAAAAAGCTTAGAAAACATTAGTACCCACACGACGAATTATGGCCATTAATATTAGCAATGCACTCATGCTCCTATTGGTCAATATAGCAAGAGTCATCATAAGAAGGTCTAACAAAATTACACCTCTTTTTATAATGGTTGGCTTGCTGTCAATTGAATAGCTAAGTCTCCAAAGCAAAAGCCACGTGAACGTTATGATGACATTCAAAATTTCAAACCTCCCTTGGTAAGTAAAAATTACGTGGCCCACAATTTGAACTCAAAACCGGCACTTGAACTATTTTAATGTTGTTGGTTATTAGTTTTTTGTTTTTTTATATATATAAAAAGTTACTTCTAATTTTTGGGATATTACATACTATGGTGAATCTAATACCTTTTTCCTATTCCAGTCAGATGCCGGAAAAAAACTTCCATTCATCCTCATTATGAATCTGCAGGTATGTTACAAGGTTTAATGTCTCCTTGCTTTCATTTATCTGTATATGTGATTTCTGTGTCAAGTTATTGTCTGCAAATGTAAACGCATGTATAATGAGGGAAGGTGGTACTAAAAGCTTCACTCTGTCCCTAATTAAGCTAGAGTCACCATTTTTTTTTGGAAATTCCGCACTTGATGATAAAACTGGTTCTAGGTGAATCATCCCTTGACTTTCTAAGTAGACTTAAAATGGGAAAGAGGGCCGGTTCTTATTGAGTCTAGAATCATCCCTTGACATTTAAGCAACTTAAAAATATCCTAACGAAAATTTACAACTTGTTATTGATACACCATTATACTACCAATACCCATTTTTAGATTCTCATGGTCGAATTGTAATGAGCTAGACGAAAATAAGAAAAAAATAGACTACTTTTGATGTGAAGCAGCCTGATGATGGTTCAGTAGAAGCAGTCTGGAGGCTGGACTGTTGTCCGATGGCAGTGGAAGAAGCAGATATGTTGAGCTTTATTGGCCTGATTAAAACTAATTATCTGTTGCATGGGATGTTATTAATTCTTTTTTTTTTTTTTGTTACTTGCGTGCAATTTTTCATTCATTTACTTAGAAGGAAATCATATAATGTGTTATCAGGTTCCTGGCAAACCAAATTACAGCCTTGTTTTATACTATGCGGCGGACAGACCCGTAAATGAGAACTCATTGCTGGGAAAGTTCATCGATGGAACCGACACATTTCGGGATTCAAGATTTAAACTGATCCCAAGTATTGTAGAGGTATTTATTTATTCAGAACAGCCAGAACCATGCCTCGCTCGGCATTATAGTTATATATATATGTATACACACACACACTGAACAGAACTTTTGTTCGACAGGGATATTGGATGGTCAAACGAGCAGTTGGAACAAAAGCTTGCCTGTTGGGGAAAGCAGTAACCTGCCACTACCTTAGACAAGACAATTTTCTGGAGGTAATGAATTTTTGAACCAAAACAAAGTATATTTACTTTACTAGACATCTTGATAACTATCAAACTTTTTAGCTTCTCATGATCTCATATATCTTGTGCATTTGTTGCATTACACTCCCTCCGTCCCAAAACGATAGTCTCATTTCCCCTTTTTACTTGTCCCAAAAAGTTAGTCCCATTTCCAAAATGACGGCTTCAAAATCACTGAATTTTTATAACGTAACCTTAAAATGTTTGAAAAGTCAAACATAACTATCATTTTGGGACGGAGGGAGTATGAATATAAATGATGGATGTTTAAGGTTTATAATTTTATTTTTCAACGCCTTTTAGAACTATTGATTTGAGCAAATTAGAGAATGGGGCTGACCCCAAGCAAATGGGACAGAGGCGAGTTGAAATAAATAATAGGAAAGAGGGGGAAGGAGTAGCCACTAGCCACTTAGTGTACATCTGCTACTAACTCTGCAAGTTTGCTGAATTACTGGATACACTATTCTCTATAGTCGTTAATCTGGTTGACTCATGGGAATGTTTTTCGGGTGGAATTCATAATATCACATATTCTGTGTAGAAGTCGAATGGCCTAATAAAAAACTGCTAGATTAACGATTAAGCTGCTTCAAAATTAGTAAAAAATGTTTCAGATTAGGAACTTGCTTCATACTGTAACTCAAATTCCTCTTTGATTGGTTAAAATCCTCCTTTACAGATTGATGTGGATATCGGGTCATCATCCGTAGCAAGGAGTGTCATCGGCCTTGTCCTTGGATATGTTACGAGCCTTGTTGTCGATCTTGCAATCTTAATTGAGGTATGCCTACTTTTTTCTTTTTCTTTTCTTTTTCTTTTCTTTTTCCTCTTTGGAAGAGCAGAAAAATTATGGATTTCCTGGTAGGCCAGAAGTAAAGTTTGGGGTATTTACTATTTACTATTTACCCTACTACTAAAATGGGGGGAAAAAAGTAGCTCACACCAGTCACTCCGTGTACTCAATCACAACATAACCTTTCTTTTCTAGTGTGCTGTGTCGACTTCATCCCCCCATAAATTTCCCTGTAATAATCACAACATAAATTTCTACACTTTAAGCTTAAATGTGCATAAACACAACATGTCTAGTGAAGCAAGTCTTATAATCTTTAAAAAGTTTGAACAGTCAAATGGGAAGATCATTTTGAGACGGAGGAAGTATTTGCTTTTGTATTGATTCCATTCTAATTCCTCTTGTAATGCAGGCAAAAGAAGAGAATGAACTCCCAGAATACATTCTTGGAACTGTTCGACTAAATAGAGTGAAGCTCGAAACTGCTGTTCCTCTTGAGGATTGAGGTTTTGATTAATGCTTCAAATTTTCCATCCGTCTTTGAAATCATATATTGCCCGGTTCAACTCCAGAGGCTTCCATTTTTCCGGGAAACTTGGCACATTAAGGTTTTTGCCCTTGTATGAATGAGTAAACATGTTTTGTTTTAACCCAATCACAATCTAACCCCAAATCTTTAATTGTATATTCAAACACTCTTCTAGTTCCAATCTGACAACTCGGAGGAGACCATGTTCTAGGCCGCATTGTCAGACTGTTTCTGCCCATTCTGTGAGCCCGACTCGTCAGACTGTATCCATTGAGCAACAGGTTTTAGAACTTACAACTCCATCCTTAGCTAGGAGTTGATTTGTATTGAAAGTTACATTTTGGGATGTTATTTTTTTTTTTTTTTTTAAAAAAAAACTTTTTTATGGTGATTACTTTTTATCCAGTATTAAAAAAAAAAAAAAAGTTTATACTCTCTTGGTCCTAAAATCAGGTCAGTAGGAGAATGATTGAAACTTTTAGGTTAAAGTTTAAATTACAATCGAACAGGATCTTTTTTATCCTTAATAACTTTTGTACGTACACAAATAAAAAAATAAAAAAAAGTGGGGAATGAAGAGAGGAGGGATTAGTAATAAATACTAATGAAATTCTAATCACTTTCAGCTAAATTAAGAGTTTTTTCTCATCACTTTCGGCAACGTGTTTACGTCTTTTCAAAGAGCAGTTGAACACAACATTTTTTCACCTATATTCAAATGAACAGGTTAGATTTTGTTGTGGATATAAATATATACTCTCTTCGTCCCACCACAAGTAGGATTAGAGGAGTTTGCACACTAATTAAGAAAAACTAGTAAATGTGGTAGAAAATGAAGAGAGAGAATGAGTGGAGTAAATAGTAGTGTTAGTTGGATAAATTGAGTGGTGGAAATGAAGAGAGAGAATGAGTGGGATAAATAGTAGTGTTGGTTGAATAAAATGAGTGGTGGAAAATGAAAAGAGAGAATGAGTGAGGTTGAAACATTTCCATTTTGGGCAGTCTCACTTTTAGTGGGACGTTCCAAAAGGGAAAGAAGTCTCACTTGTGTCGGGACGGAGGGAGTACATAATATACTGGAAGGTGCTCAAATGAGAACCAAAATAAAAGGAGAACCGTGAGAATCAATCATAACTACTACGAGTAGATTAGACACAAAATCAAGGGTCCAGATTATAAATACATTGGATACATTTGGATACAGTAGCTAATTTTCAAAATACACTTGGATACAATAGTTATTTAGCTACTATATCCAAGTGTATCTACTATATCTATAATCTCGACCTTCAATTTTGTTTCTCATCTAATAGTTATGCTTGGTTCTCACGGTTCTCATTTTAATTGGTTCTCATTAATTAGAGTAAGACCCTATATAATATATACTCCCTCCGTCCCATTTCAAATTGCAAAACTTGCCAAAAAGGGTGTCCCAACTAAAATTGCAAAATCCAAAAATGGCAAGTTTTAACCCACTTGCACACTCACATCCATTAACCCACTAACTATTTTCTACCTCACTTTCTCTCTCTCACTCAACTATCAACACTCACAACACATCACCTTTTTCACTTTTCCTTTAATCCCCGTGCCAACCTAGTATTTGCAATTTGAAATGGGGCGGAGGGAGTATACATATATATACTCCCTCTGTTCAGCACAAGTAGGACTAGAGGGGTTTGCACACTAATTAAGACAAATTAGTAAATGTGTGGTAAAAAATGAAGAGAGAGAATGAGTGGAGTAAATAGTAGTGTTAGTTGAATAAATTGAGTGGTGGAAAATGAAGAGAGAGAATGAGTGGGGTTGAAACATTTCCATTTTGGGCAGTCTCACTTTTAGTGGGACGGCCTAAAAGAGAAAGAAGTCTCACTTGTGCTGGGACAGAGGGAGTATATATATATATATATATATATATATATATATATATAGGTGCTCAAATGAGAACCACAATTGCGTGAGAATCGTGAGAACCAAGCATAATCATTAGATTAGAATCAAAATCAAGGGTCCAGATAGATACATTGGATACACTTTGATACAATACATAAATTTTGATATTGCACTTGGGTACAGTAGGTTAAAAACTAATGTATCAAATTGTATTTTTGAAAATTAGCTACTGTATCCAAGTGTATCCAATGTATCTATAATCTGGATCCTTGATTTTGTATTTAATCAAACGGTTATGATTGGTTCTCACGGTTCTCATTTAAAATGGTTCTCACCGGAGCGCGACCCTATATATGGTCGTGCTCTTGTGAGAACCTAAATATCGTGAGAACCGTGAGAACTTTGATACATTAGGTAAGAACCTAATGTATCCAAGTAATATATCCAAGTGAACCATTGGATACATTAGTTTTTACCTAATGTATCAAGTAATGTATCAAATGTATCCAAGTGAACCATTGGATACATTAGATTCTTACCTAATGTATCCAAAGTTTTCACGGTTCTCACGATATTTAGGTTCTCACAGGAGCACGACCCTATATATATATATATATATATATATATATATATATATATATATATATATATACTCCTTCCGTTTCGGTTAAGTTGCAACATGGAAGGGGAAGCACAAAAATTAAGAAAGGAGAATAATGAGTGGTTGGGAGGAAGAGAGAGAATGAGTGGAAGATTATAAAAGTAATAAAGAGTTTCTTTATTTGGCATTGTTGCAACTTAAGTGGAAATAAGTGGAATGCCCAAAATGGCAAATTGTTGCAACTTACCCGAAACGGAGGGAGTATGTATATATATTTGTTTGGACTAAGGGAGTGTAAAGTGAAATACATTATGCAATAGAAATTAAATGCATAACCGTGTAGACACAGGGTGTGCAAAGGGGAGGACTCATAATTTGTTTTTGTGACGATATAATATCGTTAAAAGGAAAACTGAGGAAGTTGATCATGGTAAAATGTTGCGGCACTATATTTCACAGAGCAATAAGTAGCAACATTTTTATTTGGTGCAATTATAATTAATTCTGTAATAATCCTGCATCACTCAATCGCAAAATAAGAATGTGATTATATTCATGAATATTCATGAATTACAAATCTGCGACAATCTTGTTGGTGCAACGGACCTTTTTTTTTTTACTTATATTGCACTCACATGGACTTAGAAGTGATGCTACAAGTATATTTACTGCTCTCATGCTCTCAACAGTTAAAATTTGACCGCATCTTCTATATACATGGATAAATTGAGAGTTATATGTGTTACTTAACTCTAATTCATCTTGATTATGAATTTCATTAAAGAAAATATTTAAAAAAAATAAAAAAGTTGACAGTTAGAACATGAAACAACAGAAAATTCCAATTCACACCCACAAAATCCAATGTTTAAAATACAAATGATGTGTGTTTTGTGTGAGTGGATAATGGGGCCATTTTATTTTGTTGGGAATTTGAAAAGGATAGAAGTATGGGACAAGTATCACACGTTTTATTCCACACTCTTTTGTATTATGCATAACCACCCTAACCTCTTTTGACCACATTCTAAAACTCACCTCATATGAAGATTATCTTTATGAATAATACTATGGCGACAAAAAAGTCACAAAAACTTGCTCACAAAATTCTAGGTGTAAAGATTTTATTGGTGTTTCTAATTAGAGTGTGGCGGGTCCATTATCGATTCAACCAATAAAATATCGTCACCTCATGTTGTAAGCAAGATTTTGTGACTTTATTTTGTGCCCCTAGCATTGCTCTATCTTTATTGACAAAATCTATGTTTTAGATTATTCAATTTTGAACATCAAATTTAGAACAATAATTTGAATGTTAAAATTTCGCTATTTTTGTTCAATTGAAAAATAAAGTTTGAAGCTGAATTATCAGACATAATCTAAAAATGAATGCCGCTTCAAATGAAGATATATTGTAAAGGGAGAATATGTTAACGAGGTGTTTCGCGAAACTTTTCATTACGAATCGCGAAACTTTTCATTAAAAAGTAAATTATCATTATAATTTACCGAAAGGAAAAATCATGGGTGTCCCAGCTGAGGGTCCATTCTTTTCTTTGTTAAGATGTGAAAAATAGCGTTGGCATTCTTTATAATTAACATGCATGCATATTTTACCAATAATTGTTCATCATTTTAATTTTGGCATGCGTTTTACGTCATATAAAAAGGGAAAAGAAAGGCTTTTGCATGGTAATTATTCATCGAAATTACATTTGGTCTAGCTGTGTTTATATATGCGATTTTACGCACGCGTATGCATGATTATTTTTAAATATTATCTTACAAATCCATTTCAATAAGAACCATGCACATTTGCATACATCTTCTTAATACTCCCTCCGTCCCAAAATGATCTTCGCGTTTGACTATTCAAACTTTTTAAGGATGTGAACACTTGCTTCAATAGCCATGCTTTGTTTAAGCCTAAAATGTAGAAATGTGAAGAATATTTTGGGACAATGAGAAATGGCAAATGAGAACATTTTGGGACGGAGGGAGTATTACAATGCTAATTTGGTATAGGTATTGGTTTTCAAGTATGAGACTACATTTCAGTTTAAAAAAATGAGACTATAACTTAAAAACTTTGTGATCTATGAGATATTTAAATCACTTTTATCGTTGAATCAATATAAAAATAGTTGGGGGTGATATAATGATACTTGAATATTTTAAGAGTGATTTACTCAAGTGTATTTGAAAAACGATTTGGATTTCCTCATGCGATTGTTAGCTCCAGTGAGCTCTAACTGACGGCTCTGATTTTGACCCTTCACTCTATACTTTTTACTCTAGAGACGAGATGTTTTTGAGTTCGACAGGTTCCACAAATTTTAAATCAATCTCATATACACACAAATAAGATAATGTGATCAAATCAAAACAACAAGGAGCTAAGCATTGAAGAAATTTTTGGAACAATTTCTGGTCCATATGTTGGTCAAAGTTAGAGAGGGGTGAATATAATTAGTCAAACTCACGAGGGGATACTTAACTACAAACTATTGTCACCATCAATGACAGAATAAAACTTTGCTATCCCTCATTTCATGGCCAAAAGACTACGTATAGAGCCCACAACCCACCCACCCCCCCCCCCCCCCCAACTCGACTGCATTGCAGTAGGGTTTTTTTTAACGATGTCCACGCCAGAAGGAGACGGGGAGAGGGATCGATTGCATTACATTTATAATCCTTTTTAAACAAAAGAAAACTAATTTATAGCTTAATTTGAAACTAAACTCTTATGATATACAAATATTTTGAAATGAGATTCTTGTTTGTGTTTTTTTTTTTTTTTTTACTTGTCTAACTGTTGGTTGGTGAAAAATATTACTGTAATTGTATCATTATTTGGATATTCCTCGTTATCCATGATTCAAACTAGATTTCTTGACTAATAATTGCATGGAAAATTTACCCAAAAAGGCAACTTTATCCCACGTAATTTACTTATAATGCTTGTACTAAGTGCATTAGAAGTTGCACCTTGGTGTGTGAAAAGATATCACTCGCAGTCGCAGTGGCCCATTTCTGCTCCCTAAAAGCATCCTTATTTATATTCTGAACTTAATTAATCATGTGTCTAATGTTAAATTAGAGTGATACGCTCTTCCTTCCAAAGAAGTTGCAACATTTTGCCATTTAAGATATTTCACAAAAGTTGCAACAATCCAAAAATAGAAGCTTTTTATTACTTTTATAACCATCCACTAATTCTCTCTCTTCCTCTCAACCTCTCATTATTCTCCACGCATTCTCTTTCTACCCCCACTAATTCTCTCTCTTCCTCTCAACCCCTCATTATTCTCCACGCATTCTCTTTCTACCCCCACTAATTCTCTCTCTTCCTCTCTACCTTTCGTTCTTAATATAATATTACCGTCGGTCCAAAGCAAACGTAATCATCAAAATTGAAAAATGAAAAATTAAAATGACTTGACAAGCAATAACAATGAACTAGCTCCGACCCATCACAATAGACATCATTCTCTCTTTTCATTTCTTTTTCTGAAATCTTTCTCTAAATCCCATGCACTAACGCTGTACATTTTCTAAGTTTTTGTATGCCAAGGTGCTTTTAGATTCCATAAAAAAAGAAATTTATAAGGAATTTTTGTAAAGGTAATAAAATTTTCTTCATCATTATCATTCGAATTTGCAACCACATAGTGTTTCCTCTATCACTTTTTTTAAAAAAATAAAAAATAAAAAATAAAAATAAAAATCGGTCTCATTTTATATAAAATGATACATATTCAATCAAATAGTGAAATGTTAGATTATTCACTAAATGCAGAAGCAAAGTTAAAATCCTCAACACTGCCCACATCTTATATGTGATTCAATAGTTTACATATTTTAACGAATCCACAATATTATATCACCTTTAATAAGTATAAGTCGCTAAATCACTTTTTTTTTTTTTTTTCTGAACAAAAGTCGCTAAATCACTTTTAAAGTACATATTATTGTGATACATATTATTAAGCACAAAAATGATAAGTAATACTTCTGTCTAAAAAAAATCCTGTTTGTTTTAAATATGAATAATACTAGGGGCATAAAAATATCACAAAATCTTGCTCACAAAATCATAGGTGTAATGATTTTATTGGTGTTTTTAAGTAGAGTGTGGCGGGTCCATTATCGATGCAACCAATAAAATATCGCCACCTCATTTTGTGAGCAAGATTTTGTGAGCTTATTTTGTGCCCCTAACATTGCTCTTTAAATATTAGTTTTCTATTACAAATATTAAAGCTTTATCATATTATTTAAAATATACTATAAATAACAAATGGGAGTATCAATTTGAGACGGATTGGTTAGGAAAGATTATACTCTCTTCGTCTCAGTTTAAGGTTCTTACTTTCTTTTTTTGGTATGTCTCAGTTTAAGGTTTTTAGTTGCTTAATTCCTTAAATAACAAAGTATGAATCGTATTTTGGACAATCTTGTCCGCATAAAGATCATATATTACAAAAATACCATCACTCAATCACTCACCCATTTAATTTTCACCCACTTGTTTTATGAATTGACAATTATATCATTAACACACTACTATTGTTGATTCAAACTTGCATTGATTTCTTAATAAGCATGTAAAGTCAAACTAAGAATTTTAAACCGACCCACATGTTTTATGAATAGACAATTATATCACTACTATTATTGATTGAAATTTGCATTGGTTTTTTAATAAATATGTAAAGTAAAACTAAGAACTTTCAACCGGGATGGATTGAAGGAGTACTAGCTCGATGGAACAGTTGCAAATCATTTTGAAAAGGGACAAGTATTTAATGGATACCAAAAGCAGGTGACTACATTTGTCCCTGTTTCCTTCTCTACTCCACCTTGACTCTCTGCTCTCTACAATCCCAATGGAGTTTCCCTTCTTCAAACTCCTCACTCTCTTCACCATCTTCATCTTCATCTCTGTAAATTCCGCCATTGATCCCATTTCTGAAGCTCTCTTGACCTTAAAATCCGAGCTCAAAGATGAATCCAACTCATTGACTGATTGGTCCATCCCTCAAGGACAACAAATCCCACCTCAAAAAATTCAAGCTTGTTCTTGGTCAGGTATCATTTGCAGCAAAAATTCCACCATAATCACAGGTTTAGACCTCTCCATGAAAAATCTTGGTGGGTTTTTTTCAGAAAATAGTTTCAGTTTCTTGATTGATCTTGTTGATCTCAACATAAGTCACAATTCTTTTTCTGGAAACCTCCCTTTTGGAATCTTCAATCTTTCCAAGCTAACAAGTTTGGACATTAGTAGAAACAACTTTTCTGGCACTTTTCCAAGAGGAATTTCAAATTTGCAAAACCTTGTTGTTCTTGATGCTTTCAGTAATAGCTTTTCTGGGTTTTTACCAGTTGATGTTTCTGAAATTCCCACCCTCAAAGTTCTCAACTTTGCTGGAAGTTACTTTAATGGGTCAATTCCAGCTCAATATGGCTTGTTTCAAAGGCTTGAGTTCATTCATTTGGCTGGAAATTATCTTTCTGGGAATCTTCCACCTGAATTTGGGAATCTTAAAACAGTTTCCCACATGGAGATTGGGTATAATTCATACCAAGGAACCATTCCATGGCAATTTGGTAATATGGGTGAGCTTCAATATCTTGACATTGCTGGTGCAAATCTTTCTGGTTCAATCCCAACTTCACTCACCAATCTCTCAAAGCTTCACACCCTTTTCCTCTTTCGAAATCGTCTTTCCGGGTCGATTCCAAATGGGTTTGGAAAGATTTATCCTCTTGAATATTTTGATCTTTCTGATAATTTGCTCACTGGCCCAATTCCTGATAGTTTTTCAGACCTCAAGAATCTGAAATTGCTCAGTCTTATGTATAATGAGATGGATGGCCCTGTTCCTCAAGGTTTAGCAAAGCTTCCTAATTTAGAATCCCTTTTGATTTGGAGCAATTTCTTTTCTGGATCACTTCCAAATGATTTGGGAAAATACTCAAAGCTAAAATGGGTTGATGTTTCCACCAATAACTTGGTTGGTGCTATCCCCCCTGATATTTGTTCTGGTGGGGTGTTATCAAAATTGATGCTGTTTTCGAATAATTTTTCGGGTGGATTGCCTCCTTCTCTGTCCAACTGTTCTTCACTCGTCCGTGTTCGAATCGAAGATAATTCATTTACAGGTGAGATTCCTTTGAAATTTAGTAGTCTTCCTGATATATCCTATGTAGACATGTCTAGAAATATGTTTACTGGTGGAATTCCTGATGATATATTTCAAGCTCCAAATCTTCAGTATTTTAATGTTTCTAATAACATAAATCTTGGAGGCATAATACCAGAAAAGACATGGACTTTGCCTGCCATTCAGAATTTTTCTGCATTTTCTTGCAATATTTCTGGCAGTATCCCTCGATTCGAGTTTTGTAAATCTTTATCTGTTCTAGAGTTGCACAAGAACCAGTTATCAGGAATTTTCCCAGAAAGTGTATCCAAATGCACTAGTCTTGAGAAAATTAACTTAGCTCAAAATCACTTGTCTGGTCAAATCCCCTTGAAGCTAGGAAACTCAACAAGATTAAAAGTATTCAATATTTCATTCAACGACTTTTCCGGTTTAATCCCCACGGAGAAGGCTTTTCGATCAATGGACATTAGTTCATTCTTTGGAAACCCGAAGCTGTGTGGACCCCCCTTGAGACCTTGTCATCATGAAAGCAGAATTCCGGAGGGAATGGAATGGGGAAGTAGAAAGACTCAAAAGCTTGCTTGGGTTTTAATCCTCTGTGCAGTAGTAGTTTTATTAATCACAGTTTCAGTGTTTGGGATTCTTTACTTTCAAAGGCGAAAAGGGCAGAAATGGAAACTAGTTTCCTTTAACGCCCTTCCTCCGTGCACAGCAAATGATGTTTTGAGAAGTTTAGATTCGAATGAAGTCGAGTTTGAATCAGTTAAAGCCGTTTTGCCTACTGGAATGACAATTTTGGTGAAGAAAATCGACTGGGAAACAAAGTCAATGAGTAAAATGATTGACTTCATCAATCAACTTGGGCACGTGAGGCACGAGAATGTGGTTAGATTGTTGGGATTCTGCTATAATAAGGATGTCGCTTATTTATTGTATGATTATTTGCCTAATGGGACTCTATTCGAGAAGATTGGAGATAAGAGAGATTGGGCAGAAAAATGCAGAATCATGATCGCGATTGCAAAGGGATTATGCTCTCTTCATTATGATTATCATCCCGGGATTGTCCATGGAGATCTTAAGACGAGCAATGTTTTGTTTGATGAAAATATGGAACCACATTTAGCCGAATATGGGATCAAATCTCTTGTTCAGCTGAATAATAGTCAGTGTCAGTCCATTTCAACACTTTCCATGATGGAATCAGGTACTCTTCGTACGTTCAATAATATATCTATACATACATAAATATACATATATATACATAAATACATACATACATATATATATACACACACACACACACACACATACATAGGTAGGTGCTCAAATGAGAACCTAAATATCGTGAAAACCGTGAGAAACTTAATGTATCCAAGTGCACATTGGATACATTAGTTTTTACCTAATGTATCCAATGATGTATCCAAGTCAAGTAATGTATCCAATGACGTATCCAAGTGAACCATTGGATACATTAGTTTTTTACCTAATGTATGCAAGTTCTCACGGTTCTCACGATATTTAGGTTCTCATATGAGCACGACCCTATATACATATATATATATATATATATATAAAGATGCTGGTAAGAGATTTGAGTTGATGGTGCAGGAGACTTGGACGATACGTTTCAGAAGGAAATTTATGAGGATATATACAACTTTGGGGGGCTGGTTGTGGAAATCTTAACGAACGGGAGGTTGAAACACGTAGAAGGGAAGATTGAGAGCAAAGCAAAGGAGTCGCTTTTGGAAGACATTTACGATGATAACGAAGTGGCTTCTTCTTCAAAGTCTTTCCAAGAAGAGATAAAACTGGTTCTTGAAGTTGCTCTTTGTTGCACTGCTAGTTGCTCCTCTGATAGACCATCCATGAAAGAGGTTCTGAAGCTTCTATCAGACCTGAAACCACAAAGCTAATGATCATGGCTTTACATATTAGTACTAAGATTAGTATACATTAAGCAGCGATTAGCGAATAATACTATGGGTTTGGTCTTTTTATAATTTGTTGAATATAAAGAATGTTTTTTGATGTAAAATACTGTTAATGGAGTTTATGGATTCTTAAAAAAATTCTGCATCTTTCTTAATGAGTACTACCTCGTTTTTTTTTACCAAGAACAAAAATGGAAATTTATTTTGGGACAACGGAGCATCATTTTTTCTCCCATTTCTTTTTAGTATTGAAATTTGAAAGCAATGTATGGATCATTCTAAAAGAAAATATACACTTTTTATTCAATGATTTATTCTGAGTTTGATCTTTTATATCTTAAAGCACTTAAAAGGAGAATGAGAGAATACACAAAGATTTGAACTTTATAAAAGAAGTTGTAGGTCCAATTCTCAACATATTCTGGATAGAATTTGGATTGGAATTAAAAATGAGTGTAAGAACACAAAATCTTGTAAAAAACGTGTTTTATACTAACTGTGTGTAAAACGTGTTTTTCAAATAACGGCTTAAGAGGGATTAAAAGACGCGGTGGCAATTTTGAAAATAAGTGGAACTCATGAAAATCTCAGCAGGCACATTTTAAAACAAGAGGAGGCATTTTTCAATACTTCACAACAGACATATTTTAACTCTAGAGGAGACACTTTTTTAGAGCATGCATGTTTTAACTCTAGAGGAGGCACTTTTTTTTAACTTTTAACAGTGCCTTTTTTGAGAAAAAATAAGTGCCTGCTCTAGTTAAAAAATGTGCCTCCTGCAGTTTCAAAACATGCCTACTCCAGTTTCAAAACATGCCTCCTGAGATTTTTTTGAACTTTTAACATTGTCTTTTTTAAAGAAAACAAATGTCTGCTCTAGTTTAAAAATGTGCCTCCTGCAGTATGAAAATATGCCTCCTCCAGTTTTAAAACATGCTTGCTTTAAAATTTAGAAGTGCCTCTTTGAAAAAAACGCCTGTTATAGTTTTACAAAGTGCCTGATGTGGAGTTTCAAAAATATGCCTCCTTCAGTTTCATAATATGCCTCCTGCAGTTTTAAAATATGCCTCCTGAGATTTCATAAGTTTCAAATATTTACACTTATGCCACCGCGTCTCTTAAACCCTACTTGCCGTTATTAATAAAACACGTTTTACACTAAGCCTAGTGTAAAACGCGTTTTACAAGAGACTTACTCGTGTAAGAAATCTAGGCCTGAGTTTAGAAATTACTTAATTGAAGATTGAACTTTTTAGCAGTAACATGCAATCAATTGACTAGCTTAATGTTTAATTAAAAATAAATTTAAGCAACTAAGATTAATTGCCAGAACATAAAGTAGCGGGACACTCCATAAAATTTGAAAGCTCATCCCAAGTTTTGATTAGATTTCTAAATGTTCTCAAATTCCTCATGTTATAAGTTAAGACTTTTAATCATAATTTCATATGTAAGCATCATTAAAAGTGTAAACCTCCAGAAAAACGTGTTTTACACTCTTCATAGTGTATAACGTATTTTTCATATGCGAAGTGACATTTTTGTAAATAAGCGGAACGTTTTTACAAAGCGCGGTGACATTGTTGTAAATAACTGGAACTCATAAAAACTCAATAGGCACTTTTCGATACTGTAATAGACATTTTTCAATACTACAGTATACACTTTTTAATACTAGAGCATGCACTTGTTTTGGAACTTGTAAAAACTAACGTGACACTTGTTGAGTCTGTAAGAGGCATGCTTCAATACTACAATAGACAGTTTTTAACACTAGGACAGACAATTGTTAACACTATAACCAACAATCCTTACACTACCACTAAATGTCTGTTTAAATGTTTATAAGTGTCGATTTGAATGTTTTAAAAGTGATGTATGAAAACAGACACTTTATAACTCTAGAACAGGCATATGATAAAATTAGATGAGGCAATTACGAAAAACCGGTTTTTCCAACTCTTAGTGTAGACCGCTCAAAATAAAAATATAAGTAAAACTACGTTCTACAACGCTACTGTAGAAACCGTTTTATATAAGAATGACTTTTTTACTTCCTCGTCTTAAAATAACTTAAAATAATGGCTAATAAAATATTTGTAATCTATCTATATATATAATATAGGAGAGTTTTTATGAGATCCCACAATAAGCCACGTGGATTTATGACGTGGAATTCCATGTGGCATCATCTGATTGGTTTATCTAGACATCTTGATTTTTTTTAGAATAATTCAAAATTCAAAATTTGAAATTTCCTAATACTCCCTCTGTCCCACCCGACTTAGGATTCTTGGTCAAGCAATTTATACTTTGACCAACAATTTGAACAAAAACAATTATCTTAATGGAAATCTAAAAATAGTTATTTAGTTTATTATTAATCGTGATACAATAACAAGTTTTAAATTTTTATTAGCATCATTATATTTCTTCAAATATTTGGTCAAAGTATAAATTGTTTGACCAAGAATCCTAAGTCAGGTGGGATGGAGGGAGTATATATTAGTAAATTTAACATTTAAAGTTTTAAATTTCCTAGAATATAGCATCAAAATTAAAAATTATTTTAAAGAAATTAGATATGTATTAATTACTTTTTTTAATATGTATGATAAGTCCAAAACTTCAACATTCTGAGAAAAAATGGACTAATAAATTACGAAATATAATATTAAGGCCACTCAATTTGATTAACCTATAAGAAATTATGCAAAAATTTAAGGCGCAATACAGGTTTGATGAAATTAGTAAATATTGTTAGCTAAGCGTAAATAATCTGCAACATATAACACAACGTTAATATTTTTGTTCAATTTTCAATGAAAATTTCACAATGATGGAAATTTTACCATCGAAATACAAGTGTTTAAGGACATAGTTGCGAAACATTGGCTTTAGAGCTTACATGAATATAATCCTTAAACACATGACTATATTTATGATATTCCAAATTTTAAATACACTTTTTTAATTTTATTTATTTCAATATGCCCCGTCGAGTATCGACGGGCTACTAACTAGTTTGTATATGATCAAAAGCAAATTTAAGTAGCCCCCCGGGGCATAGCTGAGTTGGTAAAGGAGGCAACATTGCTGGGCTTGCAACCCAATGGTGCGGAGTTCGAACCTTGGCACGAGCAACCGTAATGTCTTGGAGAAAGCTCCCTTTAGGCCAGGAGTATAAGGGGCGTTGCTACCCTGACCATCTCGGGCACATCCCGCAATTTACCGCCGCCAGTCAAATGAGGGGCCAGATGCTGGTGGGCCAGGACTAGTCCAGCCAAGCTGGGCCGAGCAACCGTAAGTCCGGCGAAGCTGCTTTAGGTCAGGAATATAAGGGGCGTCGCTACCCTGACTATCTCGGGCACATCCCGCGATTTACCGCCGCCAATCAAATGAGGGGCCAGAGGCTGGTGGCCCATGACTAGTCCAGCCAAGCTGGGCCGAGCAACCGTAAGTCCGGCGAAGCTGGGAACCTGGGAATCAAAAAAAAAAAAAAAAAGGTACTTCTCAATACATCATCATTAACTGAGGTAACACATGCAACATTACTTTTTCCCCCATAATATGTGTTTTTTTAATTTTCTTTGTATGTTAGTACGAAAGAAGGTTGATCAATAATTTTAATTTAACTTAATTGTCTTAATAAAAATTTAAAATTATTATTGATGATGTTTATAGTAGCGTATCAATAAAAAAAATTATATTTTTTTATAATTAAATTAATTTAAATCTATTATTCAAAGTTTACTCGTATTAACGTATAAAATATAAAAAGGTCAAATATTAGTAAATATTAGCAGTCTGCAGTATTCATCACTATAAATACTTACAGGTCAACCTTAAATTTTTTTATTTATTTTTTTTAAATCGAGAGCGTATCAATGTTTCCTCGTTAAAGACGTCATACTTGTCTACCTTCTTCAAACAAAACCCACTTCGCCAAGTTTTCTCAATTCCCTCTCTCTTCACTTTTCAGTCAACTAAGGTCAAGGCTACTCCGATCACTATATCTCGCCGGACGGCGGTCTCCACCGCCATGGGAGACTCAGGTTGCACAGATAATTCCACCCAGACTTTGATCACTCGACAAATTTCAAGTCTTTCTCTCAGTGACGGTCAGCAATTGAGTGTCGCCCATGAGAAAGACCCGCGAAAAATTGCAAGAAAGTATGCATTGATTTCAATTACTATTTCTTTACGTGAAATTTTCCGGAATGGGTATCTGCTTAATATTTTGTGTATGTGGGTTTTCTTAATCACTGTACATTTCTTGATTATTTGAAATGTGGGTTTAAGAGTGTTGCTAACTGGCTGCTTGAATGATAAATGATTCCCAAAATTGAGGGAAAAGGGAGGAAATTTGATAAAATTTTACTTATGGGTTTCCTTTCCCTTCTTGAATTTGCCTCTTTTTTCATTTATATTCAATTCCAAGATAATAGATTTCGTAAAAAGGAAGGGGCAAGAGAATAAATATTTATTGTTGATTGATGATTTATGATCTCAGTTTCCTATAATGCATATTTATGTTTGTTCCTTTTCTGGTTTGGTTATCTTTAGATTCATTTAATCTGAGTTGTTCCCTCTTGTGATCGTGTAGATTTTAATATACAGAATGAAGTAGAACCAATGTCCCAACAAAATTTGGATTACAATCTTTTCTAATTTCTTATGTCTCCTGTATTTGCTTTATACTTGGTTTGGCCATATCTATGACGTGCGTTAGGTTTTAATCTGTTGGCTGTTCTGCATTGAATTGTCGGTCTGCGTAATAATAAGTTTGTTGATTGGGTTACTGTTCGCACTATTTTGTCCTTAAGAAAATAATCTAATCACACTATATTCATAAGCAGCATTCTTGTAGTTGATTTTTAATACATGTTTTGCTCGTTCTTAGACTTATTCTTATGGAATTGCTTTGTCTTAAATGGAGAGATTGAGTGAGAAGTTTGAGAATTCTTGATCGTCTCCTTTCCTTGACTTTATAAAGCAAGTTTTCGTATATTAAGAATCAATCCTCTCCCCTCGTTATATCAGGTATCAATTGGATCTTTGCGAAATAGCCTTGGGTGAGAATACCATAGCTTATTTGGGAACAGGTTGTGGCAAGACCCACATTGCTGTATTGCTGATGTATGAGATGAGATGCCGGATAAAGAAACCAGGAAAGGACATATGTGTGTTTCTTGCTCCCACAGTAGCTTTGGTTGAACAAGTGAGCCTGTATATTTATTTTACTTTATACATACTCGGCATACTATTTTGTCATCTGCTGATTTTAATTGAAGATAAGTAATGTTCTTCTTCCTATTGATATTCTCTTCTGTAATGCTGCATATTACTTTGTTAACTACAAACACGTGGAAAGATTGTTTTGTAATCAATGTTTTATCTTGCCTGCGTTTTTTTTACTCAGGCCATCATCTTTGTCTCAAGATTTTTTTACCAAATACTCCCTCCGTCCCATTGAGAGTGAGACTAGAGGAGTGGGCACGATATTTAAGATAAAGTGATATATATGTGGTAGAAAATGAAGAGAGAGAATGAGTGGGGTAAATAGTGGGGTTGGTTGAATAAAATGAGTGGTGGAAAATGAAGAGAGAGAATGAGTGGGGTTAAATAGTGGGGAATGATGAATATAAGTATATTAAAACATTTCCATTTTGGGTAGTCTCACTTTAAGTGGGACGGCCCAAAAAGGAAAGAAGTCTCACTTCTAGTGGGACGGAGGGAGTATATGTTTTTGTTATCTGTTTGGAAAGAGCCATAGTAAGTTGTGGGCACTCCAAATAGTCCAATGTGCAATTGCCACATCTGTCTTACTCTCTTTGACCAAAGGCACATACTATCATCTCGTAAAACAAGGGTATCTTGACTATGTTTTCCTAAATAACTGCACACATATTTGTCGCTTCTTCAACTTACAACTGTAACTTGAAGAAACCACAAGACTTGATCCTTTTTTTTTTTGGCAACGTGGCATGTTTCATTAATGACATAACTCGTGGATGCTCAAGAAAAACAAATTTGATGCTTCCTTTTCTACTTAGAAAAGGAACTCGCGGCTTTTCTTATATAGCTTATGCATACTAGTGTCTTTTGTAATCTATTATCTCTTATGTGGTGAAAGTCTGATTGCTACCCTTTATCTTTTGCCACCTGATATTGCAATTATAGTTTCTTTCACCTTTTTGCAAAGAAGAAGCAAGTTTCGCTATTGATTTTATTGATTGGATCTTAAGGTATATAGTATTGTTGCTTCTTTTCTCATGTGCTTTATCATCTAAAATCGTCTTATGTAGCAAGCCAGAGTTATACGAGAGTCGATAGATTTTAAAGTTGGGATCTATTGTGGAAATAATAAACGTCTAAAAAGTCATCATGATTGGGAGAAAGAGGTGGAACAATACGAGGTTAGTTGATGTGACTTTATATCTTATTCTAAGTTTCGTGATTTTTCTCACCCGCCCTTTATATAACATCTCATGTCACTCAGTAGGATGTTTCTTTATCATCAAGAAATGGTTAAATAATTAACTGAAATCTGCAAATGAAGTATGATTACCATGAGAGCTAAATACTTCAGATCTTATACTTTCTTGTGCAGGTTCTTGTTATGACCCCTCAGATACTGTTACACAATTTATCTCACTGCTTCATCAGGATGGAGTTAATTGCCCTTCTGATTTTTGATGAGTGCCATTATGCACAAATAGAAAGCAATCATCCTTATGCTGAAATTATGAAGGTGAAGTGCTAGTAACCAAGTGTATATAACTAATAACTCTTATATTACTGCTTTCAATTAGATTCTTTCTGATTCTTGACATATAGATTTCGTTGTAATTTTCCCAGATTTTCTACAAACCTAATGTCGCAAATTTGCCCCGTATATTTGGCATGACGGCATCCCCGATACATGGGAAAGGTATCATTAATTCTGTACATCTCAGGCCGGCATAATTCAGGAGTGTTTATATATCATGTGATGTATTTTGAGTCAATGGTCAAAGTAAAGGAGAGCTTCTAAGTATCACAACCTATGGGATCCTTAGTATCTCATGTGATGCATTTAAAGGTTTTAGAGGTCCGCTGCTAAGTCACAAGCCTGATCTAACTGTTTTGATATTGAGCATGTTACAAATGTAATTTCTCTATGCAGAATGGAGTAAATAAACTGTGCATTACTCATATACTCCCTCCGTCCCAGCACAAGTGACACTTATTTCCTTTTCGGTCCGTCCCAGCACAAGTGACACTACCTAAAATAGAAATGTTTTAATATATTTATATTCAACCAACCCCACCATTTAACCCCACTCATTCTCTCTCTTCATTTTCCACCACTCATTTTATTCAACCAACACTACTATTTACCCCACTCATTCTCTCTCTTCATTTTCTACCACACATATACTACCTTTTCTTAATCCCTGTGTCCCAAAAGTTGGTGTCACTTGTGCCGGGACGGAGGGAGTATTTTGTATAGCTGCGCCTTAGTCAAGTTGAGGTCTGCTACTGAGAATTTCTAGAATATTGAAGGTTTATCATACACGCTTATGTTGTTTGCACAGAAAAATAATCTGTACATTGTAAATAGGCATACTTACATTGCATCAGAAATTTTTGCTGATTTCACCAGCGATTTGAAAGGAGTAGGTGCAAAAAGAACAAAATATTCGTAGTCCTTGAACTGATATCTGTATTCGCTTTTGCCTTTACTATTTCAGGTGCTTCCATCAGTTGTCTTGAGGCCTTACTTCATGCTAAGGTGGGTTATGACTACATCTTTTGACGCAGTTCCTGATGATGCTTCTTTTTCTTCTTCTTCTTCTTCTTCTTTTTACAAGATAGTGAAGACCTTCTTAATAGTAAATGAGTTCCAAAAAGGGTACTTTATTTTAGGGTCAATGTCGCTATCTGATGTATCTGTTGCTATATTTTCTCTCCCATTTCAAAGGTTTATTCTGTAGAAGACAAGGAAGAACTAGAACAATTTGTATCATCTCCTGTATTAAATGTATATTACTATGGCACTGCCACGAACCCCTCGCTCTGCCCGATGCATTTGATAAAACTTGAGGAGATAAAACAGCAGGTAATATGATTTTAATTATTTTTATTTGTGAAATTATATATCATGCATGTGGAGCTTTACTAATGGTGATTTTTGTGATATGATTAGTGTTTTTCAACTTTGAGCATGAAGACTGATGATCATATTAGCCTTATAAGCACCAAAAAGGCGCTCCGGAGGCTGCATGGTAATCTGGTCTTTTGTATGGAAAATCTCGGCCTTTGGGGAGCTTTACAGGTAAGCTAGCATGGCCCTTTTCCTATATAATGCTTTTGATGAAAATGAACTATTCTTCTTCATTTGTTTTGATTTCTTCATGCACTTGCAAAGACATAACAAAAAATATTGGATCTTCATTTAGTTTTTATTAGTTTCTTGTGGATGCGATGCTTGTTACTTCGGTCATGTGAGTTATGTTTACATGTTTAAAGCACCTGCAATTACGGTATTGGCACATCCTCGTACAATTTAGAATTAGAGTACGACTACCTTCTTTTGTTGGACAAGATGAAAGGCACAAGTCTGCTCAACCTTTGCTCAAATCACACGCGTCCATCTACACGAAATCATTTTGCTATTCTGTTTGGTTAGAAGCAAAGTCATCACACCTGGCACACTCATTCATATCTTTCGTTATTATTTTGCATGATAATGTTTCTTGTGCCTTGCATGTTGCTTGGTTACTGTTTATATGATCACACTTCATAAGTGGTATACTAAGCAGTAAAAGATGTTCATGTATAAACCATCTTAAGTAGTTTTGTTGCATTTTGTATGCTATTGGGCCAACTTTGTTTCCTCACGTGTTTGTTCATTACAAATTTTATCGTTTCTAGTTTTACCTCGTATCCATCTTAATATTCGCATTCACATACATACATTCATTTGTAAATTTGTTCTTTTTTAGTTACTCGTTATTTGGTTCTATATAGTAAAGAGGTTCTCGTGGCTATTATTAATTCCAATGTAATGAGTATATGTTGATCACAATGACTCCGTTTGTTTAGTAATTGATCCTAAATATCTAGATTGTTTCCTTTGTTGTATTTCTTGACTATCTAACCTAACTTTGTCTAACTTAATACTCCTGCCAAATTTGTGTCCCGTGTACTCAAGGACGTAATGTCAGTACTTGGTTTAACTCTATTGTAATTAAGACCTCACTAGTCTCTCTTGTTTAGCTCTAATTAAGGTCGTAATACCATCATACATATCTACGATTACATTAATGTATCTCACTTTATCCCTTCCGTTCTCTACCATTCACCAAGTTAACTCTCTAAGTATCGTATCATGCGCCTACTCTAAGTCAATAATAAGTGTTTGTAATCATTTTTTACATCTCTAAATATTTTCGTCAATTACTAAGTAGATATAGATAGCTTCCATCGTTGACCCTCCTCGGATGAAACAAAATGATTTTCCATTATTCTTGTCCTCCGTCTTAATATAAATTTTCCATTGCTGACCCTCCTTGGATAAAAACAAAATGATTGCATACATGAAGGCCTTTCGGGGACTTCATCAAAGTTTTTCCTAAACAAGCCATTCCTCATATGCATCGAGGCTTAATCAATATCAATTAAGCAAAAGCAGTACTCTTAGTAAGGCATGTCATGAGAAAGACAGTACTCGTCAGTGGATAAGTTTGAAATGCTTGAATTTGCAGGCGACACATAAGATCCACATGCACAAGCTTTCTTCAGTGTTTGGTTAAATCAACCATTTATGACATTTTTCTGAGCTATATATAATACTTCTCGACTCTTACATGATTGACATTGCATGAGGGTTTACTGGTATTGTAGTGTTACAAATTATTTTTTTGTGTTCTTTGTCAAAGGCTTGTCAGATTCTTATAAAAGGCGACAACTTTGCGCGGAATGAATTGATAGAGGAAGCAGAAGGGGAATGCAGTGATGATGCTTTCTGTGGCCGATATCTGGCTTGGGTTTCCTCGTTTTTTGCCTCTGAGTGCAGGAAAGGTATCATGATATGTTCAATGCTTCTTGGTTGTAGCATAAACGATCTAGTCATCTTTTTTCTTTCTCTATGGTCATTAGTACGTGAACATAGGTATCATGCTGCTCCTATTTTTGTTCAATTTTCATTATTGGAGTTTCCTTTTTCAAAAAGATTTGTCTCAAAATGAGGGTCCATTTTCTAATGAACTTTGTCTTAATTCTGTACTGCTAAAAGTGTTTGAAAGTCAGCTTCCTTAATTGCTTTATATGGACACTCATTTGGTGACAGATCGAATCCTGAGTTTCTCATTGATATTCCACAGTGCTGCTTTTTTTCTCGTTAAATTGAGCACCAAGTTTGCTAATCGAAATGCATGTAAACCATGCTGTTCATGTAGGTGACATTGAAGCTGACTTATCCCGTGTGGAGACATTAAAAGTGCCGTTTTTCTCATGGAAGCTTTTAGGACTTGTTCAAATTCTTTCCAGTTTTAGGTTGGTACCAGTACATACCGTACTTGCTTGAGAAATATAGTCTGTTGTGTTAATTCTCTTAAATAATTCAGAAAGATTGCATGATGATAATGTATTTGGTGTTACTGATCCATTTGTATAGGCTCATGTTACAGTTATAGATAAGTATGCTGCTGTCATATGGGGTTAATTTTGCCTATGAGTCGTTGCAAGTATGGTCTACAGTTCCGACATGATATAAATATGATACAAGATAAAATGTAAAAAATAAAATGAATACGATGTAGCTCCTGTACAGCAAGTACTCATTTATAATGGCACATCTCACATCTTTTAAGAGTCCTTTGAAAAGATATTGATGCACAAAAGACCCTTTCCTTTAAAGCACCTAAAATATTTCCACGAGTTAAATGAAATTCCATTAGGAAAATGTCAAAGATTAATACTTTACATCTCAAACAATGTGGCGAGGCATGTGATTGCTGAGTCTGTGTTCCCACAGTTAGAACTTATGCGCCTTGTCGAACCAATCACATGCCTTGGAACATAGATTGGGATGAGAAGTTGGGATCCTAGCATGATTCTAAAGTTATTATTCGAGTCTCCTTAGTAGACTTGGAATCTTACTCCAGAGTGTTTGAGTTTGAGTATGACTTGAGTCAAGACGGACGTATCAGGGTTTAGTGTTTTTTATACGTTTGATTTTAGTCAAAATGGATTTCTGAAAGAATCTTATATTATGTTTACATCTTTAATGTAAAATCAATAATTTTTGCAAACGTCATATTAGATTTTGCAATGCTAAATCTGAAATCGCATAAAAGTATGTAACTCACAGACACACTTGAGTTACAAATTATAGAATTGTTTGAACTTACAAGCTGAATCGGGTCGAGTTTGAGTCGGTTTGCATGCGAGTTGTGAGTTGAACCTCGAGGGTTAGGCGAGCGAACTCGGTCGCTTAATTGAGACAAACCTACCTGCAGAACTCAGACTTGATAAATTCAAACGATCCGAGCTGAGTAGAGTCGAGTTGGTTATTTGTTATTTAAATTAGCGAATTTGATTTACATTTACACTCCTAGTATATACAGTAAGTTCATAATTGCTGTTTTCTTGATAACTTCATCTGTCATTTTTATTAGTTGTGGCATGAGTCTAAAAATCTTTTCTGTTACTTCTCAGGTTACAACCAAATATGAAATGTATCATATTTGTTAATAGGATTATTACTGCAAGATCCTTGGCATATGTTCTCCGGAATCTAACAATTTTGTCATCATGGAGGTGCGATTACCTAGTAGGAGTCCACTCAGGACTAAAAAGTATGTCGCGGAAAAACACAAATGCCATTCTTGAGAAGTTCCGCTCTGGAGAGGTAATACTTTGTAAAAGTTTATTCTCCATTCCCCTGAGGTAGTTATTTGGAAAGTCAACATATAAGAGCTATATTAACACCTTCAGTAGTTAGTACTCCCTCCGTCCCAAAATGATTTTCCCACTTCTTCCGCCGTTATTACGAATGAACTTTGAGCAATAATGTTAGGTTGATTTAACTATCCTAATAAAAATCTAAAACTTGTTATTGATAGTATTGTTGATGGTGTATCAATAACAAGTTTTGGATTTTAATTAGTATAATTAAGTCAACTTAAAATTATTGCTCAAAGTTCTAGTAACGGCCAAAAAAAGTGGGAAGATCATTTTGGGATGGAGGGAGTAGTATCCACATCACAAGATTAATTTTCAAAAGGGTCTCTGACAGTGTAACGGAGGGAATTTTTGTTAATATCTATCCACCCAATAAAAAGAAAAAAAAAGAATAATAGGTTTCTAACATCTGCAAACTAAATCTTTATTGGCTGGTATCCATGATTGTTTTGTTTGGCAGCTGAATCTGTTGGTTGCAACTAAAGTGGGTGAGGAAGGACTTGATATTCAAACATGCTGCCTTGTTATAAGATTTGATCTTCCAGAAACTGTTGCAAGTTTTATTCAGTCCCGAGGGCGTGCACGCATGCCCCAGTCTGTGTATGCATTTCTGGTGGACAGGTGCTTTCTCAAAATACTTTGTTTTTATGAATCCATTAAATTGGACATTTGAGAAGACTTTGATGAAGTACAATCTGTAATAACTTGCAGAGGAAACCAGAAGGAGCTAAATCTGATACAAAATTTTATGAAGGATGAGGCTCAGATGAATGATGAAATTGTATCACGAACATCTAGTGCAACGACAACAACGGTTGATTTTGAGGAAAAAACTTATAAAGTAGATTCAACTGGTGCAACTGTTAGTTCTGGAACTAGTGTTCAATTACTTCACCGATATTGTTCAAAGCTTCCACATGATGAGTATGACTTCTCTTTATCCCCCAAACAGTACCTCTGTCTTACTCCTTAAGTATCGGAAAGTTAGTCCCCATTGATTTTAAGTGGTCAACCCAAGTGAACATTGACTAAGCATTAATGCCAATCTAATAGTCCTTATGAAATTCTAAAAATCGTTATTGATAAATCACTTAATAATTTATCAGTAAGAACTTTTAGAATTTTAATGGGATGATTAGATTGACATTAATGTTTGGTCAAAGTTCACTTGGGTCGACCATCAAAAATCAAATTGGGCAATCTTTTTGGGACAGTGTAGTATTTGTTTTCGATACCAGATATGTCGAGTTGCTCATTGACAAGTTGATTGGTCATGCAGATATTTTAAACCCAAGCCACAGTTTTATTTCTTTGATGATGTCGAAGGAACAGTTTGCCACATAATCCTTCCTGCTAATGCACCACTCCACCAAATAGTGAGTGCCCCAGAATCCTCCCTTGAATCAGCAAAAAAAGATGCATGCTTGAAGGCATGCAAAGAATTGCATGAAATGGGTGCTTTAAGTGACTTTCTCTTGCCGGGTCAAGATAATGAAGAATTAACTCATGACTTCTCTGACTCAGACAGTGATGATGGTTAGGGGACGGAGAAGTTAATTTCCTCTTTTAGATATCCTCTTTTGGCCGCGTATTCTCATCATTTACATTTCTGTTTATTGGCAGAGGAAGATACACGAAGAGAACTGCATGAGATGCTTGTTCCTGCTGCTTTAAAGGAATCGTGGACTAGCTTAGAGAATACTGTCTATCTTAATTCTTACTTCATAAAGTTTAATCCTCATCCGGCAGATAGGGATTACCGGAAATTTGGTCTCTTTGTGAAAGCTCCACTCCCGGGGGAGGCAAACAGAATGAAACTTGATCTCCTCTTGGCTTGTGGTAGATCTGTAATGGCAGAACTCATGCCATCTGGTACTGCAAAATTTGCTAAAGATGAGGTAAGCAGACACTTCCTCTGTCCCGGAAAGATAGTCTCATTTGACTTTTGATGGTCAACACCAGTGAACTTTGACCAAGCATTAATGACAATCTAATCATCATAGTGAAATCTAAAAATTGTTATTCATCAATCATTAAATTTATCAATTGCGATTTTTAGAATTCCATTGCGATGATTAGATTGACATTGTTTGGTCAAAGTTCACTTGTGCTGACAATCAAAAACCAAATGGGACTATCTTCCCGGGACGGGGAGAGTAATCTTAATCAAGTAAATGACATTTTTACTTAATTATAAGTACTTATGCTTCAAATGTACACAGATATTACTGGCAGAAAAGTTCCAAGAATTATGCTTGAAGGTCATCCTTGAGCGATCAGATATGATTGCTGATAATGTTCTGTTGGGAGAAAATGGCATCAGTTATTCAAAATCATCCACGTTTTACTTAATGCTTCCTGTCATTCTGCATGATAGAGAAGACAAATTGGATGTAGACTGGAATCTTGTTAGAAAATGTCTCTCATCGCCAATGTTTAGGACCCTGGGTGAAGCAAGAGATGATGGAGCTTGTCATCTGAACAACTACTTGCATCTTGCTAATGGTCCTGAAAGCATAGATAATATAGTAAATAGTTTAGTGTACATACCATGCAAGGGTATCTTTTTCTTTGTCTCGGATATTGTTGTGCAGATTAATGGATATAGCATATGTAAAGAATCAACAAATCACGTCAATCACTACGCCAAAAAGTAAGTATCTTGTTTCCTCTTGTTAATTGCATGTGCATGTTGGATGGTTTTCCTTTTCTCCTTCCCTTGTACAATTATAATGACATTTCTCCTTATCTTGACTGCACTTCATTTTCAAGTAATCTTAATATTTTCATTAGAGCCTCACTCTAGTGATCAAGTATTATATTGTTAGTATGCAAAGGCAATCGTTTGAACTAGCTGTACTTCATTTTCAAGTAATCTTAATATTTTTGTATGCTAAGTTGGGTTACTGAGACGGCTCCTATACATTTTAAAGCTGTAAATCTTTTTCTCGAGCTGTATCCTTGAAGGATTACGAGTGCTAACCTCATTTCCCCTGCTCTTAGCCTTCTTTGGTATGTTCTATAGCTCTTATATGCTGGAAAGGCGATATTCATTCGTATCCTTTTGTCCATAGGCTGCTCTTGTCCTTTTCGTTTCTTAATCCTGAAAATTAGGTCCATTGTGTGAACTGTGAACCAAGATGATCTGTTTTCGCTTGACATTTTTGTCCAAGACATAAACAGCCAAATTGAACTTCATATGCAGTCCTTGAATATTCCTCCTTAATTTTTTTGGTAATAGTTCTGTAGGCTCACTGGTGGGCAAAAGTCCAAAAAATCTGTTTTAATTATTCATTGGAATGTGCAGGTGAACTTGGTAGTTTGCACAAGTATTTCAATTATACCTGCTTAAAAGTTCACCTGAACTTATAATGAACATGGTCTTTTAAGAATGTTACGAAAAATATTCATCACAGTTTTTGTATTCATCTCAGCAACTTTATCCATTATTTCTTCATAAATTTGTAAGGTTGCGCTAGCATCAAATACTTGAGCGTTGATAATTAATGTAAGATTACCTGCACATGATTGGTTTGTCTGAGCAATCCCATGCTGGAAAACAAAATTGGGGCATTTATCCGTCAATGATACTTTTTTTACTTGAAATTGATGTATGTGTTGATATGATATACCTATGAATAATTTTTTTAACTGGTTCGTTTGTGCTGCATCTGGATGCTTCTATAGAAAATTGTCAGTTTTCATGGTCCTTTTTTTTGTACTTTCTTAACAGATTTGGTATTCATCTTAATTATCCCAATCAGCCTCTTCTGAAAGTAAAACAGCTTTTCTGTTTGGACAACTTGCTAAGAAAGAAAGGTCATGCAGGTAAGTATAGGTACCAATTATTCCAAAGTTTCGATCCTGTCGTCAACTTTTTGGTGGTCATATTAGGAAAGACCGAAAGATAAATTACTTGGCGATGAAATAATTACATAGTGGAACATTCTCTTACTCCCTCTGTCCCTAAATGAATGTCCATTTTCAAGAAATTTTTGTCCCAAAATGAATGTCTTTTTGAAAAAAACTTTCTCCCTATATGTTTTTTTTTTTTTGCCAAATTTTTTTCACCAGTCTCTTTATACTTGTTAAAATAAATGTTTGGAAAGAGGATTATAAGAATATAAATAATCTTTGCTACTGAATTGTATAAAAAGTAGAGATTTTCAGAATGTCCCTTAAAAATGAAATTCGGACATTCATTTAGGGACAAAGGGAGTACAATTTAGTGCTAGAGTTCGTCACATGCTCTTCCATTTTGGTTGATAGTCTCTCTCTCTCTCTCTCTCTCTCTCTCTCTCATCTGTTGTTTTCATTGATTCCTTTTCTAGAAAAGGAATAAGGGTTTTCAATTTCGGTAATCGGCCCACAACATTTAGGGACTGAGATCAATTTTCTTCCTCAAACAAAGTTCATGACACAAATAATATTTTCCCACTCACACACCTATAAATTAGATGATTATCATCACAGATCATCCAACAAATATATCTCTCGCATGCCCTAAAATAAAAACTGACGAATTGGATGATGCAAAAGGATACCACCTAGATAACTTAAAATGTATGGATCAGTTTTGAATTATTTTGAAAAGGTGATCTCTCTTTTTCAACTAGAAGACGATAAGAGTCCATATAACAAATATCTAAAAGAATTCACGTGAGTTAACCGAATAAGTCGATCTCTTTGAACATTGCACTCATTTAGGGTCGAATTTGAGCGGAGCTTGTAACGACCAAGCCCGAAAGCTTGAGCTGGTACACTGAGCACCTTCAAGTAGGTCCATTGATGATATTGATGCCTGATGGTAGGTCCACTTCCAGTCCACCTAAAAGTACATACTTTCTGTTTTAGTGTTTCCCGTAAATTTAAACTTTAAGCTATTAGTTTTCATTTTCATTTTCTTTTTTCTTTTAAAAAATATAGTGCTTTTTTGTTTTGATGGCAGTCGGAGAAATCACTTTTGTATTAAAGTATGCTATGTTGACTGTTTGGCCATATTCCGTCACATATGACTGATTTATCTTGCACTAGCTTAATGACTCGTTTGTTTTTCCTTTTACCTAAATGTTTGAAACAGAACCCCGTGACAAAGAGGAGCACTTCATTGAGGTACCTCCTGAGATATGTCAGCTGAAGATAATAGGCTTTTCCAAAGATATTGGCAGTTCACTATCTTTATTGCCATCAATTATGCATCGGCTGGAAAGCTTGCTTGTTGCAGTTGAACTAAAACAAAGACTGGCTGATTCTTTCCCCGAGGGAGCTCAAGTTACCGCTCATCGTGTAAGACTTATTATTACTCCCTCTGTCCCAAAATGATGTTCCCACTTTTTTGTCGTTGTTACGAATGAACTTTGAGCAATAATTTTATGTTAATTTAATTATATTAATGAAATTCTAAAAACTTGTTATTGATATACTATCAACAATACCATCAATAACAAGTTTTAGATTTTCATTAGGATAACTAGATTAACCTAAAATTATTGCTAAAGTTCATTCATAGTAACAACAAAAAAAGAGGGAACATCATTTTGGGACGGATGGGGTATATTGATTTAACTTTGTATTTCTGTTCACTTGATGCTGGTAAAAGCGGGCCAGTTAGATTCACCCTCATTATAGTTGATTTCTAATTGCAGGTTCTAGAAGCACTTACAACTGAGAAATGCAATGAGCGATTTTCTCTTGAAAGGCTGGAAGTGCTTGGTGATGCATTCCTCAAATTTGCAGTGGGCAGACACCTTTTTCTTTTGCATGATGCTCTGGACGAGGGACAGCTGACTGGAAAGCGTTCCAACATTGTGAATAATTCGAACTTATTTAAGCTAGCTGTATCGAGCAATTTGCACGTAAGTGGTTCAGTTTCAGGAGATCATTTTGAGTGGCAAAATATCGTTAAAAAATAAAATTTCTTAACTTCATGAGTAGTTTGTGCCATGGTTGTGTATTTTCTAAGCTTACTTCTATCTGAAATTAAACATGGGGTTTTCAAGAAACTTTGTAGTGGAATTTTATAATTTGGGCAGATAAATTTATCTCAATACCTTTGTTAATTCTACTGTAATACTTTTAACATCTTGGTTATTTATTAATATTACAGGTATATGTGCGGGACCAGTCATTTGACCCCTGCCAATTTTTCGCACTGGGAAGACGCTGTACAGTAATATGTACTGACGAAACAAAACCGAGCATTCATTCTAAACAAGAAAAGGATCGCGAAAACGACTCCAATGCTGAAATTATATGCATCAAGGGACATCATTGGCTACATAAGAAAACGGTTGCAGATGTTGTTGAAGCCTTAGTTGGAGCATTCATAGTCGACAGTGGCTTCAAAGCAGCAACTGCATTTTTAAAATGGATTGGCATAAAAGTTGACTTTGAGGCCTCCCAAGTTACCAATATATGCTCTGCCAGCACAATATTTATGCCTCTTTCTGCCCAAATTGACATCCCTGCCCTTGAAAAATTGTTGGGATATCAGTTTCACCACAAAGGTCTGCTTTTGCAGGCGTTTCTTCATCCGTCTTACGTTAGTAATTTTGGAGGGTGTTATCAGAGATTGGAGTTTCTTGGGGATGCGGTCCTGGATTATTTGATCACGTCCTATTTATATTCGGTATATCCAAATTTGAAGCCTGGTCAGTTGACCGATTTGAGGTCCGTGTCTGTGAACAATAATTCATTTGCTGATATTGCAATAAAACAATCCTTCAACAAGTTTTTACTATGTGGTTCAACTGACCTTCTCAAGGCTATTGATAAGTATGCTAACTTTAGTGGACTCTCTGCATCTGAGAAAAGTCTGGTTGAAGCAGCCCCTTGTCCAAAGGTACTTACTTTAGCAGTTAGTCACTGTCCCATAATAAATGTTGCATTTGACTTGTCAACATTTTTTAAGGAACGCGCTTTACTTGTTTGCTTTGCACAAGGACTTTTTCCTTTTTTAGAAATACATCTATTTTGGGATGGAGTAAAAAGGAAAGTGTGACATTGATTATGGGACGGAGGGAATATCTCAATATTGTCTCGACAATGTTAATACTCCCTCTCTCCCAAAATGATCTTCTCATTTGCCATTTTTCATTGTCTCAAGAAGTTCTTCCTATTTCTACAATTTAGGCTTAAATGTACAAAAACACAACATGGCTAGTGAAGCAAGTGTTCATATTCTTAAAAAGTTTGAATAGTCAAATGTGAAGATCATTTTGGGACTGAGGGAGTATTGTTTTGCTTCTTTATTATGTTTTTTGGAGGTCTAATTAATGAATATCAAACGGTTTTTGCAGGCTCTTGGTGATGTGGTGGAATCTTGTGTTGGTGCCATTCTTCTTGATTCAGGGTTCGATTTGGACCTAGTTTGGAAAATTATGCTCTCCTTTCTGGAACCCGTGATGAAATTCTCTAGTTTGCAGCTTAATCCCATTAGGGAACTTCAAGAACTATGTCAGTTTTATAACTGGAATCTGTCATTTCCGTCAGTAAAGAAGGACGGAAAGTTTTTAGTTGAAGGGAAAGTTGAAGGAAAAGTTGAAGGAAAAGGGGTTTCTTCAACTGGTTTTGCTGCCAGTGTTAGCAGAAAAGCTGCCAAAAGGATGGCTTCCAAACAATTAGTTTTGGAGTTGAAGGCATGAGTTCCTCTCTCTCACTTTATATATATATATTCTCCCTCCGTCCCATTCGAAATAGGACGTTTTGCCATTTTGGGTGTCCCACCCGAAATAAGACATCCCAAATAATCTTTGTTAAAGGGAGCCCAATTGTCATACTCACAACAATTTTTCACTTACTATTTCCTACCCACTTTCTCTCTCCTCCATACTCACGACACCTACTTTTTAAACCACTTTTTTCAATAACATATTAGTATTCCTTAATCCCCGTGTCGGGACCAAGAATCCTCTTTTGGGTGGGACGGAGGGAGTATGCATATATATCTCCTTGCACAGCTATATTTTATGCTTATCTGTTTCTCATTCCAGGCTCAAGGTTATAAATCCAAGGCAAAATCATTGGAGGATGTTGTGAAGTCGAGCCAAAAGATGGAAGCAAAACTGATTGGTATTGATGAGAATCCCTTGGATATTAAAAAACATTCCCTTGTCGGGCAATTCAGGAACTTAAAGATTCCGGAACCTTCCATAGGAAATGGATTCCGAATTGTGGGTCCAGATACTGAGGAGGCAACAAGAAGCACAAAACCAAGTATTAGACCTGTAAGACAGTCCACGTCTCAATGTGAGTCTTCAGGGTCCCAACCTAAGGTGAGGGCTGAAAATGATAACTGTAATAGTTATTCAAAGACCAAAGGTAATTAACTTTTTTTAAAACAGTGTCATTATTATATTACTTCTATTCCGTTCTCTTACATCAAACTAAATATTTTAGGTTTCCCGCTTAAGAAAACAGCGAAGGCACATTTGTATGAAGTGTGTGCTGCCAATTGTTGGAAACCGCCACTGTTTGAGTGTTGTCAGGAGATGGGACAAAGCCTCATGAAAGAGTAAGCTCAAATTGTTCCCTTCTTCATTGTTTTTTCTTGTTTTTCTGTTAATAATTGGACCCCCTCCGCCCGAGAAATTTAGTCCCACTTTTTCATTGTTAGTTTGGATGAAACTTGAGCAATAATTTACTTACTTTTAATTATCCTAATGTAAATCTAAAACATGTTATTTATACACCATTATACATATAACCAATAACAAGCTTTAGATTTTCATTAGGCTATATATATTTATAAGTAGCTTAAATTATTGCTCACATTCAATTCAAACTAACAATGAAAAAAAGGGACTAACTTTGTGGGACGGAGGGAGTAATAAAGGTCTTATATGCTCCTCATAGTATGTCGAACATTTTGGGAACTTGGATGTTATGTTGTAAAATGGACTAGTCAACTTCATGAATGATCTCTAAATGACCCAAGCTCGAGCTTTTCTCAAACTGAGCACATAATATACTCTTGTCATATAAAATACTCCCTCAATTCCACGTTAACAATCCATATTTGAGAGTCAAACTTTTTAATCATCTACTTTTACGCTTTTGTATTTCTCGTGATTTATATTAAAGTGTTTTTTTTTTTTGTTGTTGTTTTGTTTCACCTTAATGTGATTACTGATTGTTGAATCCGAACAGATTTGTGTTCAAGGCAGTTGTAGAAATTGAAGACGCTTCAAATACGATATTGGAAACTATAGGAGATGTAAGATTGAAAAAGAAAGACGCAGCAGAACATGCAGCTGAAGCGGCTCTTTGGTACTTGAAGCACTTAGGATATTTAGGGGAGTAACAAAAAACCGAAGAAGATGGATTGAAGCTTTTGAGCGGACGAACGGTTGTTATATTCTTCTTGATTTTATCTAACTATATATAGGAATCCGTATGTATGTATGTATGTCAGTTGATTAATCAAGAACTTTGAGTGTAAGTGTAATAGGAGTTGTATGTCATGTTTTGTGAATGGGACAATTTTGTATCAAATGGATACAAAGTGTCTTCCATCGGTTTCTATCGCTATAAATAGCATATATTACCCTTGTTCTAAAATGTATGGTCATTTTTATTTTTAAATCCTAAAATTAATGTTGATTTTCATTTTTAGATTCTAAAATGTGTTTCATTTTCTTATTTGGATTCCAAAAATCAATGTCTATTTTGTTGTTGATCTAAGAATGAAAATGGACCAGTGACTCAGTGAGGGTTTGAGTTTCTCTTGTTATATACTTGGACTTTGACATATCAACACAATTTCTATTATATCTATTCTGAAAAAAAAGGGTGATATTTTCCTTCAATGTTGCAGTATATGTACATGTTGCATGATATTTGAATTCTAGGAGGGATATACGAGATCATCTAAATTGATATACTCCCTCTGTTCCTAAATGAGTGTCCATTTTCAAGAAATCTTTGTCCCTAAATGAGTGTCTTTTTGAACATAACTTTCTCCCTAAACGTTTTTTTTCGAATTTTTTTTTTAAACTAACAACTAAATGATAAGCAAAATCTAAACTAAATGATAAATATATACATAAATAAAATAAGTGAATCTCATATGAATGTGTCCTAGAAGTAGGAGATTTGGTGAGATGCTCAATATATTTTTGATAAAAATATTTTTTTTTATAGTTATTTTGGTACGAAAAAAGTAGTTAGCTAGCGATGATGCAAGCATAGTCAGTCTAACGGCTACTCGAACTCGATCACACGTAAGTGTCCTGTGTTCCGCATCACACACAACCTTTCCTCTTCCTCCGCACTGATTTCCCGCCAACTCCTTCCCGCTAAAAAAACATTGCATACACACAAAAGAAAGAGCAGATAGAGATTATCTCCGCCGCCGCCGCCGAGAGAGGGTGAGAAATCGAGAGTTCGCAACCGCCGACGAGAGAGGGAGACGAAAAGATGTCTGGGTGGGATGAAGGCGTGATCTACTACAGCGACCAAGCTCAGTTCCCCGGTGGCACGGACCCCGATCAGGCGGCGAGCCGCCACACCATCTTGAGGAAATTCAAGGAGTTCATCCGGAACTTCGCTCGCCAACACCAGCCGAATGTATTCCCTTACAGAGAAAGCCTGGTCCAAAACCCTAAGTTTCTCCTTGTCAATCTCTCCGACCTCCTCACCTACGACAAAGACCAAGATCTCCGCCATCTCCTCCGCAAAAACCCTGCCGTTTATCTTCCCCTGGTAATCAATCCATACATTTCCATATTATGATTTAAATAAAAATTTAGGGCTTTATTAGTTCTAGTGCTCAGGGTTCTTAAATTCAGGCGGTTATATATATATATATATATATGGATTTGGCTTTTGTAATCTATAGCTGCTCATGTGTGTGTTCTGCTGTTATGTAATTGTAGTTCCATTCTTTCGGTTGATTGCATATTTGTGGCTTGAATTGTACTATATCTGTGGCTTAAATTGCTTGTCTTGATATGTTTGGCGGTACCTGTAAGGCTGTAGAACATCAGCTATTCTGCATATTCTAAGAATCTTTTTCTTTTCCTCTTTGTATCATGTCTTAAAATATTGATGTAGGTTTACAGTCAGTTTTTCAAGCATATTTTGTGATTTGTTATGAAATGAATGGAGTATTGACTCTTTTTTTCATTTGTGGACATTTGTTAGTTTGAAACTGCAGCTGCGGAAGTCCTTGCAAGTTTGAGGTCAAAGGTTGCTGGAGAAATTGGGGAAATGGAGGAGCCAGAGACTGGTGAAGTGCAAATCTTATTGAATTCTGAGGAGGACCCAGTGTCAATGAGATCACTCGGGGTTGGTTAATCTTTTTTATTTTTCTTCTTTCATTCATAGACTTTTTGCTGCTTAGGGTTAGATGTTTTGACCTTTTTCGTTTAATGATAGGCACAATACATATCAATATTGGTTAAGATATCCGGGATTACAATTGCGGCATCTCGGACTAAGGCAAAGGTGGCATATGTGACATTATTGTGCAGGAACTGTAAAAATGTGAAAGTTGTTCCATGCCGCCCAGGGTTAGGCGGGGCAGTTATCCCGCGTTCATGTGACCATGAGGCTCAGGTTTTCCTTTTCACAAACATATTGTTACTGATATTATTTCATTCTACCCAATAGTTATTGATAGAATGTATTTGGGTGGAATTCTTGCAGACAGGAGAAGATCCATGCCCCCATTGATCCGTGGATTGTGGTTCCAGATAGAAGCAAGTATGTTGATCAGCAGACTTTGAAATTACAAGAAAACCCTGAGGTAGGAGATGATCAACTTAAACTGCTATCTTGAGATTCTGATCCTAGTATTAGCATCTTTTCTCGCAATAAGAAAACTTAGCTCTAATATACTTCACACTGTTCTTCTTACTGAAATGAAGGATGTACCTACTGGAGAGCTACCCAGGAGCGTGCTCCTGTCAGTTGATCGGCATCTCGTTCAAACGATAGTACCGGGCACACGATTGACCATAATGGGAATTTATAGCATCTTTCAAGCTGCCAATTCGTCCTCATCGTAATACTTTCTGCTCTATCAATCCTTCTCAATTCTAATGTTTCATATGCATCATTCTCTCTGAATGTGTTTGTTTTTTGGTTATAATGCAGGCACAAAGGAGCAGTTGCAGTTAGACAGCCATATATAAGGGTTGTAGGAATAGAAGATTCAAATGAATCCAATTCCCGTGGTTCTACCAATTTCACAACAGAAGAGGTGAATTCAACAACTCTCGGGAATGAAAATTGCGTAGGTTTGAAGAATCGAATTCCATGCAGTAGGATGTGTTTTGACTTGTTGTTTTAATGTTCTTGCAGATAGAAGAATTCAAAAAATTTGCTTCCGAAGGCAATGCGTATGAAAATGTATGCTCCAAAATTGCTCCCTCCATATTTGGCCATGCTAATGTGAAAAAAGCTGTGGCCTGTCTCCTGTTTGGAGGATCGAGGAAGGTATGTCATGATTTTAATTTGAAGTGTGATTTGCATTTCTGATTTTGTGAAATTCTCACTCCTACTGTTTATACAGACTTTGCCAGATGGCGTGAAGTTAAGAGGTGATATCAATGTTTTGCTCCTAGGTGATCCATCTACTGCCAAATCACAGGTTAGTTCAATTGTTGTTGGTTTGTCCATGTATTGGGTGGCCTCCAAATAAATGCTTGATGCTGCTTTCTCTTAATTCTGTTAAAACAGAAGCCTCTGTTCAATTAAACGATTAATTCTCATGCTATCCTTGCCCAATTAAGAAAAAATAACACTAAATTTCTGGTAATTTTTTTCTTTGAAGTTTCTTAAGTTTGTCGAGAAGACGGCTCCTATAGCTGTATACACTTCCGGAAAAGGCTCATCAGCTGCTGGCCTTACGGCTTCTGTAATTCAAGACAACAGCTCTGTAAGTGTGTATTTCTTAAGAGCTTATAGAAATAGTTTCGAGGTCTTAATTTTTACATTGGAAGACCTTCAATTCACCAAGTATATCCTCATTCCTAGATAAGTTTTTTTGTGCTGAATGTCAAACTTAAAATGGTCCAGCGCGAGTTTTATCTGGAAGGAGGAGCCATGGTCTTGGCTGATGGAGGTGTTGTCTGCATTGATGAGTTTGACAAAATGAGGGCAGAAGACAGGTTGGTGCAGATTGGATTCACATTTTGTTGACCCCCTTATTTTATCTTTTCCAAGGGATTTGATCTTTTTATATTTATGAATCTTAGGGTAGCAATCCATGAAGCCATGGAACAACAAACTATTTCCATTGCAAAAGCTGGAATCACAACCGTTTTAAATTCACGTACCTCCGTACTTGCAGCAGCTAACCCTCCATCTGGACGATATGATGATCTTAAGGTCCATATTTTTGTTAGCAGTGTTCAATTTGTGTTTGGAAGTTTCTTCTTTACACTTTTTAAGTCGAATAACAAGCAACTAACAAAATGATTGCATTTCAGACATCACGGGACAACATTGATTTGCAGACTACAATTCTTTCAAGATTTGATCTGATATTTATTGTGAAAGATGTCAGGAAGTACGATCAAGACAAGGTAAATAGTTGTATTATCAGCCATGTGTCTCCATTCTATGGCACATATCCAGTGTGAGGCATGTTCCTTTCTGGATAAAAAAAGAAAATGGATGCCAGCAAAAGTTATTATTGAAGTCGATTACATATTCTCTCATTTATTAATTGAAAATTCAAATGCAACTTATGTCTATATGACAATATGGGATCACGTGTTTCTGTTACCTCTCCATGTTTAGCACATTAATCGAATGTTTCTTCTTTGCAGAGTATCGCTAGCCATATCATCAAAGTGCACGCATCTGCTAATGCTGCCAGGGATGACACCAGAACTACCAAACAAGATAATTGGCTTAAAAGGTTGTTATCAAAAAGAGTAATACTGAAGTCAAACAAAAAAAAATCACAAAATTTTGGACACTGATTTGGCAACAACTGATTGGCTAGTGTTGTTGTACGCCCTAATGCTCATTAATTAAGTACCCAATCAGTGAACGTCAACTCAATTTGTAGCCTAAATTTTGTGAATTTTTTTTTGTGCCCCTAGCATTAATCTATCAAAAAGCTCCTCAAATTTTTTTTGTTAGAAAAAGGCTCCTCAATCATATTATGTTTAAAGTTACTTTGTTTTCTAAGGTGAGATGTTAATGACTGGTTATACTTGTGCAGGTACATTCAGTACTGTCGTGAGGTATGTCATCCTCGCCTATCAGATTCGGCAGCCAAAATGTTGCAGGAAAACTACGTTAAGATTAGACAGGTATTGGATAGCGGATCGTAATACAAGAGACAATGGAAGAGTTTAGAAAATTTCTGACTTTTCCTGTTGTAACAATATGATTTTGTCTCAGATAATCATTGTTCTTTTTCTTATATTCAGATCTGTTTATTGAATCTGCTAATGAACATACACTATCAATTGGTTCGTTTAGGAAATGAGGAAACAGGCAAATGAAAGTGGGGAATCCTCTGCAGTACCTATTACTGTGAGGCAGCTTGAAGCCATAGTTAGATTGAGCGAGTCATTGGCAAAAATGAAACTGTAAGTTTCTCAAATTGGTTTTTTTATCTTGTCATTGAACTCTATATTACTGTTTGCTTGGCATGTGGTCGATGGAATTTGGTTGCAGTGGCATTTATAGTGGTTTTAGTCCTCGTCTGTTAAGAACTGAGTCATCCAATCTGGTGATACAGATTACTAAATACTACCTCCGTCCCAAAATGATCTTCATATTTTTTTTTCTCCGTTACTACAAAAGAACTTTGAGCAATAATTTTAAGGTGATTTAATTATATTAATGAAATTCTAAAACTTGTTATGATACACCATCAGCATTATTAAGTTTTAGATTTTCATTAAGACAATTAAATCAACCTAAAATTATTGCTCAAAGTTTCTTCACAATAACAGCAAAAAGAGTTGGAAAAACTTTTTAGGACGTAGGGAGTACTAATAAATATATATATATATATATATATATATATATATATATATACAGAAATTGCCATTTACTTCAAACATAAATGTGTTTAATGAAATCGAAAATTTAGTCTTTGTACAAAGTAGAACTTTTTTAGCACAAGATAATCTAATACGGAGTATTTCATTTTCATTGCACTATGATAGGTCTAACATTGCAAATGAGAACCATGTGATGGAAGCTATTTGGCTTTTCAACAATTCTACGATGGATGCTGCAAAATCTGGAATTAATGAGCATATTAATCTTACACCCGAGATGGCAAATGAGATCAAGGTTTGACTAATGAACCGTGGTTTATTACTACTGTTTTGACTTTTTTAGTGTCCGGAAGCTGATGTTATGCTTTGACCATGAACAGCAAGCAGAAGCTCAAATAAAGAGAAGAATGGGGATTGGGAGCCACATATCTGAGAGAAGGCTAATTGATGAACTTGCCCGAATGGGCCTCAATGAATCTATAGTAAGACTCCACTTGAAGTCTCTCTCTCTCTCTCTCTCTCTCTCTCTCTCTCTCATATATATATATATACTCTCGCGCGCGCGCACACACACATGAGATCAAGCTAACCAACTCCCCGCTGTTTAACTAGTCTAATAGTTAAAACAGTTGCAGATACTGATAGGAATAATATTTGACAGGTGAGAAGAGCTCTGATAATTATGCATCAGCGAGATGAAGTTGAATACAAGAGAGAAAGACGTGTTATTCTTCGGAAAGCATATTTTTTGTCGTAAACAGCAATTAACTAATAGAATGTTACCAGCACATATACCCCGGATAGGAATGTGAGCATATTTAGTCGATTTTATTTTTACTTTTTTTCATTTTTTTTCGAATGTAAATGTCATTCATGGTCTCCCTCATGTTCAGTGCATGTGAATTACAGTTTCTTAATGCTACTGTAGTCACGAAATCGAAACCTCTGATTAAGCTATAATGCCCTTTTACCAGGCAATCTAGGTGCTTGTTGGTCCATTGTTGCTATGTATGTACAGTCTCGGTCAAGGCCTCCAAATTCGCTTCAAAGAATGTTTGACGTACTATGTTTTTACTAAATCAGAACTCAATATGCAAATGATCTTTGAAGGAAGCCAATCAAAATAATCTGATATTAATCCTACAAGAAGCAAAGTCAATTGAAAAAGATTTACATGAAAAGGCCTCAGTATATTACTACAACATAACTAAGGAATTTTCTCCTGTCAAAGCTGACAGAAGAATTCAACAGAAATTGTGCAAAAGACTTCATTCCTCTTATGTGTTCCATATATAGACCTGGCCTCCACTTGTGGCCCCCGCAAGCACCCCGACATTGAAAGGATGAGCATCAAAACGACATGGGATCGCAGACATGTTTTGGCTCTGAAGGGTAGCAATCTCTTTCTTTGCAGTTGCAGATATAACGTCAATCTCTCTTTTCATACTGCCAACAAATACATACGAATCATCCCAACCCCATATGGCCCTGTCGTAAATCAACAAAATACAAACCAAATCACAATTTTAACGGGGGATTATAACGAAACACGTATATTTCAACAAATTGATTTGCATATGTAAAATATATTAGGGTAAGCACTTATGTCAACATTTGGTATGACGGTCTCAAAGAGTTCCAGTTCTTGTTTTTCTACATTATATGCTGTGGGAGGGCTTTGATATAGTAGTACTTAATATTCATCCAATGTGCCTTAAAATATGAACATTAAAACACCTTTTTGCGACACAAGTTTGAGATTGGAAATACTTCTTACATGGTGCATCGGACAAAGGAGATTCATTTTCAAGACAGGATATGCAAAATACTGCATCGTAAAAATACAAGGATAGGCTCTTACGCTTGAAAAGTATGGTTTTACGATTTAGAGAAATGGATTTGAATTTCAAAAGCCAAGTATATTGTTGAAAGAGTCAAACTGAAAGCAAATACTTGTTTCAAAAGAAGCTGAATGTATTGCTGCCAAAACGAACAACATACCTGAAAGAAGAAAGCCATCTGCCAGTGTGATTATTGTGGGGTATCATCGAAACGTTGTCATAATTAGCTCCACTTGTTATCCCAATCTTGTCGTCAAGACTGTGTGTACAGGTTAAAGCATGAAAAAAATCAATTAGATGTCACTAAACTATGCATCTAAACAAGTAACTTCTGCCCAAAACAAGTTCTCTGGTAAATCGTACCCAGATATGCCAAAAACCTACTTAGTTGCAACAACATGCTCCACTTTGGTATATAGTACTGCCTCTGACCAATAGAAAGGGTATAATTTTCGAGTTTTAGATTATCAACCCCCACCCCCCCACCCCCCCAAAGGTCATAATTTCTAACTTTAAGCTATAAAATGAATGGCTTTCCAAATTATTGCAAAAAACTGTTCGATTAAATGCCATATACAGTACTAGCCCAATTTAGTGGATACCTAAGGAGGTGAAAACACTACTACCTCCGCTACACTTGAAGACATGGGTATTCTTTTTTTGTTTGTCCCGCTTAAAGAGTTAGTATTCTTCAGAGCCATCCTTTTTTCAACCAATATACTCGTACTATACTAACCTTCCCTTCCCACCTAACTTGGATCAAACGTTTCCTCCTTGTTTTGAATTCAAATGTTTGGAGGCAAATTTGTAAATCGCTTTCATTGATTTGCATGTTTGGTCAAATGCCAACTATTCAAATGGGACAAAGGGAAAATTAAAAAGTTGACTTTCTAAGTAGGACTCTGCTCAAGTGATAGATAACATGCAATCATTCTTGCAACAGGCTCTGGAGAAGACTATTACTTGTACCTTCTTGAATTGTACTAAAATCTTTACCACTGAGACTACTCCCTCCAGCCCAAAAATAAAAAATAAAATCAAAATGAGACAATTGTTTGGGACCGAGGGAGCATTTATTTCACCAGAAAGGAAAGAGGGATTAGTGTTTTTTTTATTAGCGGAGGCAGTATGACATACCTTGTAGTGGCAAGAAGACTTCCAGAGGGTGAAAAGAAAGCTGAATGCACAGCCTTCGAATGTCTAACCACCTTCAATGCTTTTGGCTTTTTCGCATCAATTTTTCTCAAATCCCAAATGCAGGCAGTTCCATCTGTAGAACTTGTGGCCATTAAGTTTGTGTTCTCCAAACAAAAATCTATAGTATTAATCCTCTTATCATGTAAAGTCCATGACGATGATATTCCAGACTTCTCATCCCAAATACCAAGTTCTCCAGCACCCTCACCAAAATATAGAGACTTCACATCATTAGGCCGGTAAGAAACTGAAAAAATAGCATTAGTGGTGGAATATGCCAAATCAAAAGTCTCCCTTTCAACGTCCATCAATCGGATAAAACCATCATAACAGCACGTTATTATCTGCATCGGGAAAACATACATTCAATAGAATTAAACACATGCACACACACAATATATAAATATATCTTGAGCAGAATGGCACAGTTCTTAAGAGAGAGAGAGAGTACAACTTAAAATCAAATTCAATCTTTCCTCATCAAATATGTCCAATGCGAAGGAAGGCTAAAAAACACAATTATCTGAGAATACAAGAATGTAGGTACACAACTGGTTCATTTATAAGTTTCTGTATTTAATCCTATATGTCAAGACCATAGTTACCGGGAACTCCCAGCCCCCCCCCCCCTCGTCCCACGTCCAGGGAACACGCGTCCCGGGTTCACAAGGGAACTCGACCCAAAGTACTCAAACAATCGTACCGGAAAATAAACGGTCATCAACGTAGAATCTTGTCTGCATTTACAATCTTTTATGGTTATTAATAAGGATAATGATGCTGATCATAAATCTGTGAATTGTAGTCACAAAGTGCTAAATGCAGAAGTAATAAACTGTTTTAGCAAGTCTAAATTGATTATGTGTCCTTATGTAAATACTTAGCATTAGAAGGGTACTCTGGTAATTTCATAGACTGTTTGTTAGTTAGTCGGTTAGACAGTTTGTTAGTCAGTTAGACTGTTAGTGGGCGAATCAGTTAGAGGTGTCTACATATAGACTTGTAAATATGCTTTGTAATTCATTCAATCAATTACAGAAATTTTCCCCAAATTATTTCGCTCTCAATTGTTCAATGTTGCTCCTGATCAATTCACAATTCTCGATGATCACCATCTCTAATCATGAGATGGTATCAGAGCTGATGATCCTGATCAAGTCTTCCGCTGAATTTTCCCATTGTTGAAATCGAAGAAGGTAATTCGATTCATTCTTCGCTCTTCTTCCAGATTCATCTTTTGTTTTCAATCGATTGAATCCTCCCATTATTTGATTTGATTCTTCGTTGAATCATTTCTCCACGATTTTCAACTCATTTTGATTGAAGTCGTGATTCCTCAACTTTGATTTGATTTTCCCTAAAAATTAGGGTTCATCGTTCTTCTCTAAGTTTCGTATCAATTTTCGTTTGATTCATCTTTAAATCATGCCTGATACTACTGATTCTAGTTCGAATTCACAAGCTAATGGACGCACTAGTAGCACAATTGATCCAATTAATGGTCTGTCAATTGAATCGAATATGCATCCGTTGTTCATCCATAACAATGATCATCCTGGTTTAATACTGATCTCTAAGAAGCTACTAGGATCTGAGAATTACAGTGCATGGAGTAGATCTCTTAAGATTGCTCTTTCAGCCAAGAATAAAATGAGCATTGTTGATGGCAATTATCCAATGCCTGCTACTAGTTCCATTTTGTATCCTCTTTGGGCCAGGACAAATGACATGATTATTTCTTGGATATTCAATGTTGTTAGTGATGATATTGGGAATAGTCTGAGTTATGTTTCTACTGCAAGGGATGTATGGAACCAATTGCATGATAGATTTTCTGCCATTAATGGGCATCGATTGTTTCAACTGGAAAAGGACATTCACAGCCTTGAGCAAGGGAACAATTCTGTTGAAATCTATTTTCATAAGCTCAAAGGATTGTGGGATGAAGTATCATCTATAGATACCATTACCACCTGCAAATGTCCATGCACATGTGGTATCAATACAGCTGATGCAGTTGATAGAGATCAAAGAAAGAAATTGATGCAATTTCTCATGGGGTTACATGAAAGCTATGTTGGAGTTAGAGGTCAGATTCTGCAGAAGAAAACCTTACCAACCATTGATCAAGCCTTTTCAATGGTAAAGAAGGAGGAAGCTCAGAGGCAAGGTTATGTTCAGGGATTCAATGGCTCCAATTCAATGATAGCTAATATTAACCATACACAGAGTTCTAATGAGATCATAGCAGCAGTTCAGTCCAAGCCCTATGCTAAGGCACCATTCAAGAAAGGGATTTATTGTGAGTACTGTAAACTTGAAGGTCACACTAAGGGAGAATGCTATAAGATGGTTGGTTATCCTGTTGGTCATCCAGCCTATGGGAAGAGCAAGGCCTTCAAAGGAAAGTATACTCCAAATCAATTGAAGTCTCAAGGGAATCCTAAGGTGATGAACATAGTGAATGATGACAACAATTCAAAAGAGGAAAGCAGCAACCCTGTTACAAGTTTGGAACAGCTTCAAGTCCAAATGAATCAGATGATGAGTATGATGAATTTGATGCAACAAAGATCTCACAACTCACCAGAAGATCATTTTGCTGGACAACTTTCAGGAATTCAAGACCATACTTCAGGTACCTATGCTGCCAATTACTCTTTTATTGTAGCTTCCATTCATAATAACTATGCATGGATATTAGATTCTGGGGCTACTGACCATACTTGTTCCTCCATCAATCTAATGCATCACATCAGAAACTTAATCATTCCCATTTCTATCTCTTTACCAAATGGTACTCACATTCAAGTCACTCAAGTGGGTTCTGTTCATATCAATGAGAAAATGACATTGCATGATGTCTTTTTCATACCTAGTTTTCATTTCAATCTCATCTCTATATCAAAACTCATTTCTCAATTATCTTGCCATGTTCAGTTCACCAAGACCAAATGCATTTTTCAAGACTCAATGCAGCAGGTCCTAGCAATTGGGAACATGCATAAGGGTTTTTACATCATTCATAGCAATGAAAACAAATCTGCATCCCTAGCCAATAATGCTGCAACATCCTCTTCAATCATTCCTTCAGCAATCATTTGGCATCAAAGACTTGGACACTCTTCTTTGTCCACTTTACAGAAACTTGTTGATTTTCCTTTCAATTTCAGTAACAAATGTAATGATGATGTTGATTCTGTTTCCAAATGTACTACTTGTCCTTTGGCTAAACAACATTTATTACCTTTTCCCATTAGTCAATCCAGATCTCATCATTGTTTTGAACTCATTCATTGTGATCTTTGGGGACCTTATAGAGTTTCTACTTTGAATGGTTGTAAATATTTTTTGACTATTGTGGATGATTTTTCTAGAGTTGTTTGGACATTTCTTTTGTCTACAAAACAGCATGTTTTTGCCACCCTTAAAACTTTTCAATCCTATGTCTTGAATCAGTTCAATGTTTCAATCAAAAGATTTAGAACAGACAATGGTACTGAATTTGTCAATCAAGAAGTCATTCCTTTCTTATTAAATCTTGGCATCATCCATCAAACTTCTTGTGCTGGTACTCCACAACAAAATGGTGTTGTGGAGAGAAAACATCAACAACTTCTTGATATGTCCAGAGCTCTCAGATTTCAGTCTGGATTACCTATTCATTTCTGGGGTCATTCCCTTCTCACAGCCACATATCTCATCAATCTCTTGCCAAGTAGTGCTATTAATTTTCAAACTCCTCATTTCTTGCTCTACAACACCAAACCAACATATACTCATTTAAGATCTTTTGGTTGTTTATGCTTTGGTTCTATACATACTCCTGACAAATTTGCTCCTAGAGCCATCAAAAGTGTATTCCTTGGTTATCCAAATAATCAAAAGGGCTACAAGTTATACAACCTTAAAACAAAACAAATCTTTGTCACTAGGCATGTTATATTCCATGAACATGTTTTTCCATTCTTAGAGCCTTCTAAGATTTCTCCTGTTACCTCCTATTCTGATTTACCTTGGCCTGAGACAGAACACATTCCATCTAATCCTACTTCTTCTCCCACCTTTCTTAATGATTCTTCTCCAGGTTCTACATCTACTCATTCTCCCATGTCAAACTCTGACTCTCCTCCATCTTCATCAACTCATATTTCTGATACCAATGTTCCATCTAATCCTTCCCCTTCACCTCTTCCACCTAGAACATCTTCTAGAGTTAGAGTTCCTTCTACTAAACTCAAAGATTATGAAGTTTTCTCAGTTTCCAAAATTCAATCTCATCATCCTAAATATGCCCTGTCCAACTTCATGTCTTATGATCATATTTCTTCTAGCAATCTGTCTTTCATCAATTCCATTGGTCAAGTCCCAGAACCTAATACTTTTGCACAGGCTATTAAGGATGTTAGATGGACTGAAGCTATGAACAAAGAGATTGAGGCCTTGGAAAATAATCATACTTGGGATATTGTGCCATTACCTATTGGGAAAAGACCTGTTGGTTGTAAATGGGTGTACAAAATCAAATATCATGCTGATGGTACTATTGAGAGGTTCAAAGCTAGATTAGTGGCCAAGGGTTTTACACAGACTGAGGGTATTGATTATCAAGAAACTTTTGCTCCTGTGGCCAAAATGGTTACCATTAGGAGTTTGTTAGCTGTTGCTGCAGTAAGGGGTTGGGAAGTTCATCAATTAGATGTCAATAATGCCTTTCTACATGGTGATCTCCCAGAAGAAGTTTATATGGAAATTCCCAAAGGTTATCCCAAATCCATCTCTCCAAACATGGTTTGCAAATTAACCAAGTCTTTGTATGGCTTAAAGCAAGCTAGTAGACAATGGTTTGCCAAGCTTACTGAAGCTTTGATTCAGCAAGGCTATGTTCAGTCCTTGGCTGATTACTCTTTATTCACTCTTTCTCAAGATTCCAAGTTCACTGCAGTTCTTGTTTATGTGGATGATATTGTAGTCACTGGCAATGATTCCCTCCAAATCACTACTCTGAAAGCATACTTGGATACCAAATTTAGCATCAAAAATTTGGGTCTGATAAGATATTATTTGGGTATTGAAATCATGAGATCTACAGATGGCTTTCACTTATGCCAAAGGAAATATGCCTTAGACTTACTGGATACTGCTGATATGAAGGATTGCAAACCTTTAACCATTCCATTTGATCCAAATTGTAAACTCAAAGCTGATGATGGAGATTTACTGGATGATCCTTCCATATACAGGGTTCTAGTTGGGAAATTATTATATCTCACCATCACCAGACCTGATTTAGCCTACTCTGTGCAAGTTCTAAGTCAATTTGTTCATTCCCCAAGAGTACCCCATCTTAAAGCTGTTCACAGGGTTCTCAGATATCTTAAACTATCACCTGGCCAAGGACTTTACTTTTCTTCCAGCTCTTCTTTGCATCTGCAGGCTTATTGTGATAGTGATTGGGCTAGCAATCCAGATGATAGAAAATCCATTACTGGTTATTGTTTATTCTTGGGCACTTCTTTGATTTCTTGGTACTCAAAGAAGCAATCTGTCATTTCCAGATCTTCAGCTGAGTCTGAGTATAGATCTATGGCCACTACTTGTTGTGAGATTGTTTGGTTAACAGCTCTTTTGAAAGATTTGCAAGTTCCTATTTCTCTTCCTGTTCCTGTTCATTGTGACAGTACCTCTGCTATAAGCATTGCTGCCAACCCAGTCTATCATGCTAGAACCAAGCACATAGAACTGGATTGCCATTTTGTCAGAGAAAAGGTGGCCCAAGGATTGATCTTGCCTAGATATATTCCCACTTCTTCTCAGCCTGCTGACATCTTTACTAAATTTCTTGGCAAGACTCTCCATTGGAAGTTCATACACAAGTTAGGGGTCCTCAATCCTTTTACCCCTTACACTTGTGGGGGGGGGGGGGGTAATAAGGATAATGATGCTGATCATAAATCTGTGAATTGTAGTCACAAAGTGCTAAATGCAGAAGTAATAAACTGTTTTAGCAAGTCTAAATTGATTATGTGTCCTTATGTAAATACTTAGCATTAGAAGGGTACTCTGGTAATTTCATAGACTGTTTGTTTGTAGCGACCCCAAAACCCGTTTCTATTTATTTTATATTTTTGGGGATTTTTATTTGACTTATATGTGCATTTTTATGGGTTGCATTATATTTTATGATTTGCATATCATAGTTGATTATTTGTGTTATTTACTTAGTTAGTAAAAATAATGATTAAAGGAGTTAAATGATTAAGTTGAAACTTTAGGGTCCTAGTTGAAATTATAAGTTTAGGGGTTAAAGGGTTAACTTGGAAAGTTGGTATCAGAGCTAGGTTGTAGATGGTCTAGAATGACTAAATGACCTAGGAGGGTAGTAGAGTATAGAGTGAGTAACGTTGAGTGTTTGATGCAGGTATTCATTAAAAATGGGTGAAACTGACGGAGATCAGGCCGGCTCTTCGGGGCAAGGGGATGCCAGAGAAGAGGCTCGAATTATGTTCCAAGGAATGTTCGAAGCAGCGATGAAAACTATAAATGATCAGAGGCAAGAAAGGGAACAGGTACCACCAAGATATGGCCTAGAACAGTTTCTGAAAATGAAGCCTATGGAGTATGATGGAGAGCCCGATGTATCTAAAACTGAAAGGTGGATTGAATCGATGGAAAAGATCTTTGATGCTTTGAGATGTTCGGAGGAAGATCAAGTCAGGTTTGCTACCTATAAATTGAATGGAGCGGCTGAGCATTGGTGGAAAGCTTTGAAAACAAAATGGGATGAGACTCATGTACCTTATACTTGGGAGAATTTTCTGGGAAAGTTCAAAGAACACTTCATTCCTCGAGTAGATCAAGACAGGAAGGAGATGGAATTTCTTAACTTGGAGCAAGGTTCTATGTCAATTGCTCAATATTCAGCTAAATTTTCAGAGTTGTCCAGGTATTGTACTCACCTAGTGGCAACTGAGGAGAGGAAGGCTTCGAGGTTTGTGAAAGGTTTGAAAACCGTGATTAGAACTCAGCTAGTATCCCATAAGTTGCAAGATTTTCAGCGATACTTTTTCCGGAACTAGGTAAGTTACTAATTCCTCTTTTAATGTTAAAATAGTCATATATGCTATATGTGATACTTCTACTGGTTAATCTTGTGTTTTGAGTAATATTTGCTATACTTGTAATTTTGGGACAACGGGAGTAGATGAACTTAGTTATAGCTAGTGTTGAAATGGTTTAGAAACCATATTGAAATCTTAATGAAAGTTGCTAATGTTGTGACTAATGTTGGGTAGTATCTTGTGTATATATGTTATGCTTGTGAAACAAAAGGAGTAAACTTTGGTTAAGTTTTTAGGCCTGCCGGGTGATGTGGGCGGCCGCCCAAAAATGGGTGTGCGGCCGCACATCTATCTGAAGGGTTTTCTTCTTGGGACAGAGCATTTTGGGCGGCCGCACAGCCCTGTTTGGGCGACCGCCCAGTTGTCTGAAAAAGTTTAGAGTTTTCAACTAAGGGGTTTAGAGATCAACCTTGGTCTAGTTTTTTGGTAGTGTCCTAAAGTACTTAGATGATTGTTGTGGAATGTTAGTAATGGATTAAATGTCCTTTTTATGGACTCTTTATAAGGATTCTTTGTGTGCATCTTGTGATGTATTTGGCTTAGTTCCTTCTTGGATTAAATGCACCGGGTTTTGTTTAGCAAGTATTCATTATTGTGCTTTTGTAAAGGTCCAGCTGGTCTTGTTGTGGAGTCAGCCAATGGAAGAATTATAGTGGTACAGGTAAACCCACTATAAGGTTTTCCATTGGAGCTTGTGAGTCAGGCGGTGGGAGAATTATAGTGGCACACAAGCCAAGTTCACTATAAGATGTCCACTGTGCCTTTTAGTTTCCCCAGTCCAGATTGGCCTTGGATGGGATGAATTGCTCCCTTTGGTGAGTATTTGGGTTATGACTTTGTGTCATATTTCCCTCTCTGGTTACTTGGTTCTATTGGTTATGGTTTGGTTTTCGGGATCCCGACGGCTTCAGCTATTTATGCTGTTCAGATGGTTTTCTCTGATGGGTTTCTCAGATGGTATTCTCATCAGTTATGGTTATTGGGTAAACCTTGGCTTGGTATCCACCGGAGTGTGGGCAATGTGATATATAACATGATGTTATGTGCTATATGCTATATGATTACTGTTGATATTGTTTCTTTATGATCATCACATCAGCATGTAACGTAGTTGCATTTTAGTAGCTTACTGAGATTCATTCTCACCCTTATTTGTTTACTGTTTTAGATAAAGGCGGGTCCAGGGGATAGGACATTTGGCACGGGAGGACGTTCGTTTGGTAAGAGTTGGGACTTGTTTTGTTGAAGGTTACATTATGTAAATGTAAACCCTTTGGGGTAGAGTACCCGTACTTTCTTATGGTCACATCTATTTTGGTAAATGTTGATGTATGTATATTTGTTTAAAAGTTGTAAGCCTTTGGGCTAAATACTTTCATTGTGAAAGTGTTTGTAAAAGGGTTGTTTCAAGTTAAGTGAAGTCTTTGAACTTCAAGTGTGTTTTGTTTAACTTTCTAAAAGTATATTTCGAAAATTTTCTAAAAAGGTTTTATAACGTCTTCCAATCGTGTCCCGAGCGTGGGGCCAAGTAGGACTACGGGTCTGGGGCGCGACATTGTTAGTTAGTCGGTTAGACAGTTTGTTAGTCAGTTAGACTGTTAGTGGGCGAATCAGTTAGAGGTGTCTACATATAGACTTGTAAATATGCTTTGTAATTCATTCAATCAATTACAGAAATTTTCCCCAAATTATTTCGCTCTCAATTGTTCAATGTTGCTCCTGATCAATTCACAATTCTTGATGATCACCATCTCTAATCATGAGAGTTATCCGCCTTTACATAATACTCTTTTATCTTCCTAAAAGTATATATATAAATATAAGTAACTGTGTGTCTATATACTCCGTATATGTTATTATATTCAACTTAGTTATGTGTTTTCAATATAGAGCGTACCACGTTCCCAATTGATCCTAACCCCAGCGATGGGCGGACCCACCAGTGTGCATGGTGTTGCCCAGGCAATGCCAAAAAAAATGTTTGTTTGTTTTTTTTTTGCAAAATAATGTTGTTTTTATATAAAGAGCCTCAGACTTGAACAAGACAACTTGTGTGGTATAGTGGTTAAGTTCTTTGTCTGAGAATCCAAGGGTGTCTGGGTTCAAACCCCTTTAGTAGACATTTTTTTTTCTTTTCTCTACACTCCTAGCTTTCCTCTCATTCTTTTAAATGTGGCTTTTCCCACTTATTAAAACTTAATTAGCCTAATTTGAATTTTTCTCTCTCAATATTATGAGCTTGATTAGTAACAAGATTTTTCTCTTATTCTTATTGGCTTAATTAGTAGTAATATCGATTTTTTTTTTACTATTATTACAATATTTTTTGGAATATATACATTTATCACTAGTTTCGGTGAATTATTTTATCGCTTTCCTGTTATATTTATGTATGTAAACGTATTGAATATTAGCTTCGCGCTATTATTATTTTTTTAAAGAAGAGGCAACACCAAATATTTTGGTGTAAATCCGCCTCTGCCCCAGCGTACCCAAAATTTACTAAGTCACGTTCCTCGTTGCCGTACCCGTCCCGCGTCCCAAAACGTCCCACGTTCCTGGTAACTATGGTCAAGATGCAAGTAGTGATCCAAAAGGGAAATGCTATAAACAACCAAGGTGAGGCTCGGTATATGGTACACTAATAATCAAGCCATCACCATATCATAACTGGTACTCCCTCCGTCCCTAAATGAATGTCCAAATTTCAATTTATGGGACATTTTGAAAATCTCTACTTTTTATAGAATTTAGCGACAATGGTCCATATATATATTCTTGTATTTCTCTTTCAAAACATTTAGTTTTGCAAGTATAAAGAGACTAGTGAAAAAAAATGTAAAAAAAAAAAAAATAGGGACTAATTTTTTTCAAAAAATACCTTCATTTTGAGGGGGGATCTTGAAAATGGACATTCATTTAGGGATAGAGGGAGTATCAACTAAGTCAATGACTAGTGTTATGATATAAAAACAGTACCTTGGACATGGAATTTGGTTGGATCAAAATCCCTCCAACCGGCCCTGAATGAGGGTGATACACATAAATCCCATCTTCATCTCCCTCCTCAACTCCACAATCCACATTCCAAAACCCCACATTTCCAGACTTATTTCCCACCACAACCATTCTCCTATCCCTGATTGGAAAGAACTTCAACGCCATTATCCTCCCCGGCACAACCCTAGCAATATTCTCTGGTTCCAACTTCATTGTGTCTAAATCAAGTGAACCGGAATCCTCACTTTTCACATTCCTAAACCCAACTTCCTCATTTTGGGAATTCTTTGAAAACCCCAAGATAGTTTCAATTAGTTTTTCATCCGAACCAGAATCCTCACTTTTCACATTCCTAAACCCAACTTCCTCATTTTGGGATTTCTTAGAAAACCCCAGTATAGTTTCAATTAGTTTTTCATCCGAACCAGAACCGCTGTAGGCCTCTTTCGTACTCAAAGGACCCAAATGGCGGATCGATTCCCGAGGGGTGGGTTGCAATTTCGGGGTTTGGATTTAGTTGGGGTTTCATCATCATCGTCTTTTAAACCCTGTAAATCTGGTTTTATGCCGCGTGCTCGGAGTGACCGCCGAATAACAACGGGGGTTTCGGTCTTCTGTTTCTTCGCCGGGCTGAGTTTGAATGACTTGGGCCTGTCATTACAGAGGAGATAAGAAATGAAACATCAAATTTTACGCAAATCGAAGTCAAAATTTCACATTGAAAAGTTAATATAATCCAAGTTCTTCGGGAAATTGGTACCTTTGAGGCTTAGAAGAGGAGGAAAGGTCGGCAAGAGCGGAATGGATCTTGAGAGAAGCGATCAATTCGCCATTGCGCTTGATGTTTTCAAGCCGGCGGCGCTCGTACTCCGTTAGTTTTGTCGACGCCATTAGAGGGGAGAAAAATTAGGTTTTGGTGAGGGTGAGGGGTCGGTTGCAGATTATGGGGCGGGAAACGTAATTGGCGGGAAGGGGAGGCAAGGCTCTCTTATAAAAGCGTCGGCGACATTGTCATTTCCAATTTCACCCTTTTGTTCTCACTTTACCTTCTCTCACACCATTTAAAAAAATATGAAAATAATTGTACTGGAAAATAAATACATTTCATAAATTAAAATTTTAAAATATAAATTTATTTACTTAATATAGTCAGTTACTTTCATTTTCCTTCCCTAAAAGAATTTTACTTTTCCTAAAAGTTGTATTCCCAGCCAAATACTCCCTCCGTCCCAAATATATCCTTTCAAATACTCCTATGTTAAAATTACATTAATATAAGTTTTGATTATTTAATAATTTTGAAGCCTTAATTTAAAAATAAAACTAACTTTTTGAATTTCATAGATAAATAAAAATTATTTTGGGGCGGGTGAGTATTTATTTTATGAAACCATCAAATTAAAACAAGTTTGAGATTTGTTGCAAGGCAACATAGTAGAAGAACAACAAAAGTAAGCCTATATACAGACAATGAAACTGCAAGAACAATCTTTACAAATAAATTGATCATTTTATTTCATTTTACTCCTCAGTACAAATACCAGAATATATTTTGAACTCCCAAAACCTCAGAAATATTAGGTCAAAATCGAATTTTAATTCATATAACTGAATCAAGAGGAAGGATAGTACTTATATACTCCCTCTGTCCCAAAATGATTTCTCATTTGCCATATTTCATTGTCCCAAAAAGTTCTCGTTTCTACAATCTAGGCTTTAAAAGTGCACAACCAAAACATGGCTAGTGAAGCAAATGTTCATATTCTTAAAAAGTTTGAATAGTCAAACAGGAAGATCATTGACATTTTGGGACGGAGGGAGAATATTATATACTGTATGCATATTTTTCAGTACAAATTCAACCCATTATATTACCATGTTCTTCCCCCTTTCTTCATCCTTCAATACTATAGTTCAAACATTCCTACAACATCTACCATAAAAAAAATAAAAAATAATAAAAAAAAGTTTTTTTTCTTATTTTTATGATCATTCTCCCACACTTCTGTAGCATGCAAATTTGGTTCAACCCCTTAATTATACGGTGTAATGTTGTTGAATAGTATCAATATCCAACCCCTTGAGCTTCACCACGGACTCGACATGTCCCTTAAGTGTGTGTAGTTCCCTTAACCTGTAATTTCCAGTCTTGTAAAAATACAAAACGTGTTACTAAGCGAATTATATAGAAAAAATAAACAACATTGTAAAGAAATGTAAGTACTAGATGCTAATTAGGTATGCACCTTGCAACTTCAGCACGCCTCTTGGCTTGCTCTGCAATCTCAGAAAGTTCCCGATAGTTCTTGTCTGCAAATAGGTTAGCTGCTGGCTCTGCCGTCTGAAGGCCGTGGAGTGTGCGTTGAGCTACGGCCCATTGTGCTTCTCTCTCCCCCTTTCCGTAATCTTTCTTGGTAGTGAATGCAGTCTGGATATAATATATGATGATGAATTAATCAAGTTAGAAACAATCATAAAGTTGATTTTTTGAAAAAAAAAAAAAAAGGGGGTTATAATGAGGTTTTTTACCTTGTTCTGGATCATGGAATCCCAGGCATGTCCACTCAAAGCGAAGCGAATGATGAACTTTAAGACATCAAGAGGGAAGTAAGTAATAATGCTAAAGATCCAGATAACTCCAGCCCATCCCCATCCGCATCCTTTGATTCTGGCAAATTCCCAGTTTGCATATACAGCAATAAGTGTAGCCACCTGTAGATTTTGATCATTCATTTAACATTAAACGCCAGCGAAAATATATATAAAAATTCTCCATCCGTCCCATTTTAAGATTGAGAAATTTCTCTTTTGAGTGTCCCATTTCAAGATTCAAAAGCCCAAAAAAGAGAGTTTTTTTATACTTCTTTATTTAGTGGACCACACATGTCATACACATAACAACTACCCACTAACTATGCGCTACCCCACTTTCTCTCTCCTACCCACTTCCTATACTCACAACACCCTACCCCACTTTCTATATTTTATGATAAAAACATTCATTTCTTAATTCTAGTACCCAAAACAAAATGAATCTTAAAATGGGACGGAGGGAGTATAGATGTATATATTTTTGACAGTGAACTTTAAACAAGACTTACCATCTGAGCAGCAAAGAAAGCTGTGACAAGCAACAAACCAGGTCTCTCAACAAAAGACCAACTTCGCGACCTGGTCACGAAAATGAGTGCCTGACTCACAATGCTCACTTGAAGGTAAATAGCTGCGTTAAGCTCATCAGCGTGACCCCTGATTGATTTAACACCAAAAGTGTCCTGCAAAACAAGAAATTATCATACATTAGTGAATTTTTTAAAAAAAATAATTTTATCTGTAAGAAATTTAGGCACGTGGGACCTACGGTGAAGAAGTCGGTTTCAGCTGCGAGCCAGAAGAAGACAACTGTCATAATCGCAAGGTAGGCCCCAAGGACAACCCCAGTAGCAAAGATCTCATTGAGCTTCCATGAATCAGGAACAGGAGAGGGTTTCACCCTATCCTTAGAGATGGTCATAATGGTTCCATCATTAAGGATGGCTATAATGAGGACCATAAAAGGCGAAAAGTCAAACTTCCAGATAAGAGCAATGAGCATGAACCCTAGAACGATACGGATTGTGATAGAGACTGCATAGATGGTGTAGTTCTTCATCCTCTGAAAGATGGCTCTGCTTGTCAGAACAGCACTGACGATCACACTGAGCCCCGGCTCGGTCAAGACAATGTCAGAAGCACTCCTGGCTGCGTCAGTGGCATCTGCGACTGCAATACCGATATCTGCCCTTTTAAGTGCGGGGGCATCGTTCACACCATCTCCGGTCATACCACAAATGTGCTTCCTTTCTTGTAGCTTCTTGACAATCTCGTATTTGTGTTCTGCAAAAAAGTCAAACCCATGTTAGCGTTAAAAAGTCAAACCCATGTGGGCCCGGCTCTTACCTGGACCTTACATATAGTGGAAGGAGCTCTTATAACACCATGTTGTCTTTTTTTGTTTCTTACCTGGGAAAACTCCGGCAAAGCCATCAGCTTTCTCGATGAGCTCATCAATGGGGATACCGGCAATGGATTCATCTTTGCACTGGCCAAGAAGGGAGGAAGAAGGGTACATATTGGTGCCCATTCCAAGTCTTCTGCCTGTCTCTTTGCCAATAGCAAGCTGATCACCAGTAATCATCTTGACATTGACACCAAGGTCAAGAGCCTTGCGGATAGTCTCTGCACTATCGTGCCTTGGAGGGTCGAACAAAGGTAACAAACCAACAAACTCCCATGGCTCACCAGCACTCTCCTTTGTCTTTTCTGATACAGTCTGTTTGGAAATGGCCAAGGAACGGAGCCCACGGTTGGCAAAGTTGTCGATGATTTCGTGGGCCTTCTTAAGCGTCTCGCCCTTGAGATTGCAAAGCTCGATAATCTGCCATAATCATCGAAGAGTTAGATACAGAATTGACTAAATATGATCTTTTTGGCATATTATGATGAAAGTGTGAAGGATTAGGCCTTACTTGCTCAGGGGCACCCTTGCTGCTTCTATGCCAGTTGCCGTTTTCATCAATGTAGGTATTAGCTGTGCGCTTATCAACTGGGTTGAAAGGAAAGAAATGAACTTCTTTGATGCCATCTCTTGCCTTTAATTCCAGAATATCAAAAACGAGTGATTAGCAAAAATATTACTAAAAAAAATAAAAATTACTCCCTCTGTCCCTAAATGAGTGTCCATTTTCAAGAAATCTTTGTCCCTAAATGAGTCTTTTTTGAACATAACTTTCTCCCTAAACGTTTTTTTTTCGAAAAAATTTTCACCGGTTTCTTTATACGTGCAAAACTAAAGGTTTAGAAAAGAGATTACAAGATTATATATGAATCGTTGTTACCAAATTGTTCAAAAAGTTGAGATTTTCAGTGTCCCTTAAAATGAAATTTGGACACTCATTTAGGGACAGAGGGAGTACAAGAAATGGAAATGAAGATGAGTACCTCTTTAGGATCACTCAACATGTTAACAATGGAAGCATCAATGGCATCTTGATTTTCAACTCTAGAAGCCCTAGCAGCATGGAGAAGAACTGCATCCTTGTCACAGTCCTTTGCAAACACCTACATTCATGACAAATTAGAAATGAAATTGAAACTAAAATTATAAAAAAAAAAAAAAATAATACAGATAATCGCAAAAAAATAAAAAATGAAATGAAGTTTGACAAACCTCGATCAAATTCTTGTCGACAGTGAGCTTGTTGAGGGTGAGGGTCCCGGTCTTGTCACTGCAGAGGACATCCATACCAGCCATTTCTTCAATAGCAGTCATCCTCTTGGTAATAGCACCTTGCTGGGAAAGGCGGTGAGATCCGATAGCCATTGTCACGGACAGAACAGTGGGCATGGCAATTGGGATACCTCCAATGAGAAGTACCAACAAGTTGTCAATACCTTCTCTGTACTTCCTCTGTTGGATTGGGTACATAACCACAATCTCGATCACCATTCCCACAGCAATGGAGCAGATACAGAAGTTACCAATGGCGGTCAACACCTGGTCAACATCATCAACATGAATAATCAATGAGCTGAAATGCATACGCCTTCCTATATGGGTGCAAGAGCACCCATTTAATCTAACATCTTGCCGAGTTAAAGTGGGTAAAGTTCTAAGCTTATAAGCTTCAAAAAAAAAAAAATATATGGGTACGTCACCATGAAGAAAATGAGGAAGGGAGAAAGATTTATATACACACCTTTTGGAAATGACCAACTTGGTTGGTGCTATCGACAAGGTGAGCAGCCTTTCCAAAGAAGGTGTGGACCCCGGTAGCAATAACGACAGCCTCGAGCTCACCTTGCTTGCAAGTGGAACCAGAAAAGACTTCAGCCCCAGGGTGCTTAGTTACAGGCAAGGACTCACCGGTGAGGGCAGATTGGTCAATCTTTAAAGGATCGCCTTCTAGGAGACGTGCATCAGCAGGGATGATATCACCCAACTTGACACTAATCAAATCACCAGGTACCAAGATTGAAGCATCCTGCTCGCTCCATTTTCCACCTCTCAAAACCTGATCAAGAACGAATAATTCAAAATGATTATACATAGATAAAGATCTTAAAGATTGAATCTTTTTTTTGTACGTTCTAGCATATAAGAATTATTGCCTTGGTTTTGGGAGCTAGACCAGCCATAAGGGCAGCAGCAGCATTTCCTGCATTGTTTTCTTCAATGAAACTGATGGTTGAGTTGATAATGAGCAGCACAACAATACCAACAAAGTCTTGCCAATCCGGAGGCTTGCCCTGCATGCGCGCAATTAGAATTTCCAGTACATGTATGTATGTATGTATGTATAAATAAGCGTGAAATAGAGTTAAATCTTACCCCTCCATTGGCCAAAGCAATGGCCATGATGGCAGCAGACTCCATGACCCATGACAATGGATTCCACATAAAGCCCAAGAATTTAAGGAGTTTGCTCTCCTTCTTCTCCTCAAGCTTGTTGGGGCCAAAGATCTCTAGCCTCTTTGTTCCTTCCTCATCGGACAGACCTTCCCTCGTACATTTCAGCTGCTCAAAAACCTCCTCAATCGGTATTTTCTCCTGCATTATTCATTCATCAATCTCCAAATTCATTTTTAAAAAAAAAATGCATAAAGAAAAGAAAAGGGTACTTACGAGATCGACTTGCTCATTCTTGATTTGCTCTAGGGAGATATCAGAGGCCATGGTGAGAAACAAGAAAAAGAGGAAAAACTTTTCAACAAAATTTTGTTGTTGTTTTTTTACAAAATTAAGGAAGAAAGATAAAGAGTAAAATCTCTATCTTCTTCCTTAATAAAAAATATTTTTTATTACTCTAACTTATTTTCCTCTATTGTCTGAGTCCCATATGCATGCTACAAAAACAGAATTATGTGCAAGAGAGATTGACTTCGGCCAAGCCTTGTTCCCTCCTTTTTATAGCAGGTAACCTGAGATCTGTACGCGTTGCTGGTCGGTTTTCCTGTTAGTTTGGGACTCCATTTTTCAGGCTAGCCACCAGATTGATTTACGGTGTGCCCTTCAAAAATGGAAATCCTTTTATTTCACATGATTTTCACCCCTATCATATTCTTTTTACTTCTATTTTTAGCCTTATTTTGTTGACCTCTCTTATATTTCTTCCCTTTTTTGGTCCCATAATTTGTAATGATCCTGAATTATTGCAATTACTTGTCCCAGATTCTATTGACCAAGCACAATTGGATTGAAAATATGGGATTTAGTTACAAATGATCTTTATGCATTCCATTTTTTCCAAGTGTGTATCACTGCTTTAATGATTGTCTCCGATTAACCATTTACTTGAAATTTGTTTTACAATTTGTACCTTGTAGTCTTGTATTTTGCATTGACACTATTTCTTTATTTATTTAAACATAAGGATAATTATTTTGGACAAACAAAAAAGAAAGCTTTACGATCAGAGCGGGACTCATCTTCCTGCAAAGCGATATTATCTTATTAGAAAGCGGGCTAGGAGCAGAAGGCGCATATTACTCCCTAGTCCCTAATCCCTCCGTCTCAATATGAAAGTCTGAAATTGCTTGGAGGACAGGTAGTATAAGACGAGATAGTTTTAGAGTTTTAGTATAGGTAAGTGCAACATGGATGGTAGTTGTTTCTCTTTGTTATCCATGTCGAATTCTACTAAAGCTGTGATTTTAAGGACAATGGCTAATGAAACAAAACCATTAGTTACATTTGAGTAAAGAGGAAGTCTTGTGTGAGACGGTCTCACGTATGAGACGGATCTCATCCATGAGAGATGAAATGGGCTTGCCCCACCCCGCCCATAGGGAGGAAAACGATTTACTCACTCAACGAGATCCGTCTCACGTGTGAGACCGTCTCACACAAGTTTTTGTCTTGAGTGAGTAAATATGGAATCAACAACAGTACATTATAATAACATGAGCCCAAACTAATGTCAATGGTCAGTCAAGGGCATCTGTTGATTATCACCAAACAAATTATACATGAGACAATAATGAAGGTGAACTTGCTTCCATAGTTTCAGTCCCAAAATGAATTTCTATTTTCCATTCGATACAAAAATGGAAAATTCATTATGTAACAATGAATAGCTTGTACACTATCACTTAATTCCCTGGATATTGCTTCAGAACATAAACGATATCCTACGCACCAAAACAGCAATCTTAATATCTACAAAGAAAAACAAATGCATCCTACCCCTTATAATCTCGCATAAACCTTAAATGGTTGGTAATTCCCTAGAAACCATATATTCTAGATACGCAACTAAAAAAACACACAACTCCAAGATTCAGCCTCTAACCCCCCCCCCCCCCAAATAACCACGGGATGTGCTAAAAAAAACACAACTCCAATCAACATACATGATGAACATGTGAATAACTTCAGATATCCAATGCACAAGCTCCTCGGTTTCAAAAAGTCAAATATTGTTTACCAACTCATCTTCGGACACGAAAACTGCACCTAATTCTCAAATACAGATCCCATATAAATGGCAAACAAATGGTAACATAGACCAAGATCACATCAGCTCACACTAGAATACCTAGCAGCTACTATCGCAATAGGTGATGCAAACAACCTGACGAGATCATCACACATACAGTTCAAAACTAATACAGGAATATTAACAGCACCCGTAAGCAAAGCTTTTTAGGTTTTCGAGAACTCACCCCTTTTTACGGCAAAAGGATGCATTATCTACATACTAATGTTTAGAATCTTGATAAAGAGATGAGAATACTCCAATGAGCATATTCAAGAAACAACCATGAGAATATACAACCACTCTAAAGAACAAAATTTAGCAGTCATAGTCGAAATTATACTAATAAAGCCTTCAAAATATATATCAAATCAACCACAAAAACAACATTAAACTCAAATAATAGGTCTAACCCATAATTTGTCAATTCAAATTGAAATTAATCAAAATCTTGAAACAGAATCCATTTAAAAGTCTCACAACAACTATCTCAAAACACTAGGACGATAAAATTAAAATAAAAACCCACACAAATGTCTTGGTGTGAGATTGAGAAAACTTCAAAGCGAAAAGCTTTTCAGAATCCAAGCTTAGTACGGCGCCAGTGCCTGCGCTTTGCGTTGTACCTGATTCAAACCAAGAAACAAATCAACTACAATACTGATTTGGGATGGGTAAAAGAAGGGATTTTTCAGGAGATAAAAGAAACTGAATCGGACCTGATGGTGTTGTCGGTCCTCATGCGAATCCAGTGAGGAATCGGCCTGTTCTGCCTCATCTTCTTCGCCAGCTTCTTCTTGATCCTGAATGTCTTGTGCGACGGCTGCAAAACAAACATCATCGGATCAGATTAACATAATCCAGACAGACAAACAGTCAATCAAACAACTGTGTGCGTGCGTGCTAGTACGTGAGAGAGAGAGAGAGAGAGAGAGAGAGAGAGAGTCACCATTTTTGCGTCGGAGGGGGAGCTCTGCAACGAGGCTGGGAAATGCAAGCAGAAACCCTATACGATGAAACCCTAGGTTTTTTATCCTTATAATGACATCTTACTATATGTATGATTGTGGACTTGGGCTGTAAGTTTCAGCCCACTACTACATAGCTAGATCATGAGTCCATATCGTGTAGCCCAGTCCGGCCTTCTGGGCCTTGAGATCAATGTGGGCTCAGACTTTTATTTAAATAAATACTCCCTCTTCCCAACTTAAATGAATTAAATGATTATTAAAAAATATATACTCCCTCCGTCCCAGCTCACTTGACACTTATTTCCATTTTGGTCCGTCTCAGCTCACTTGACACTTCCCAAAATAGCATATTTTTTATAATTTTATATACACTCTACCCACCACTCATTCTCTCTCTTCATTTTTTACCACACATTTTCCTTATTTTATTCTTTTTCCTTAGTATTGTGCCCACCGCTTAGGTGTCAAGTGAGGTGGGACGGATGGTAGTATATATATATATATATTATATGATAAAGAGCAAATTTGAATTTTTTTAGACATTTATTTAGAGATAGAGAGAGTAATACTAGTGTTTGTTATTCAAAACGATATTTCTATTTTTTTCTTAATATTTCATTTAATAATTTTACTAATATCTTAGTAAAATTTTATTTACGTGTGAATAATCCCTTTTAGTTTAGTTTTTTATTTTATTTTAGCAAAATCCTTTGTTTCCAAATTTATCATTCTTACCCAAGTAAAAGATTCAATCTTCAAGCCTAGAGTCTAGAGACATTTATGAATATTTTCTACAATCTTTATGGATTTATGGTTGGAGATGGGGCAGGGACACATCAATTCACTAACATGTGAATATTGGTGTTAATATTGGTGTTGCGGGTATGTTTTTTAGACACTAGAGCAATGTCACTATACCCTTGTTCTTATGGTTGGCTCAAAGATCTTATTTCATAACACCCTTGTTCAAATTATATCTATGTATAAAAATCATAACCCTAAACATGTTATTTGTAATATCCATAGTCAAACTCTTATAACTAACACATAATCATATAAGAGTAAAAAAAAACATTTTTTTATTTTTTTTAGAAAAATAATAATATTATTTGGTCAAATATGGTCAAACTCGGTCAAACAACAGTCAAACTCTTATAAATGACATATAAGACCAATAATTAACATATAGGAGTCGATTTTTTCAACTTTTAAGAAAAAAAAAATAATATATTTTTCGGTCAAACTCTTATAACTGACATATAAGACCAATAATTAACATATAAGAGTCGATTTTTCAATTTTGAGAAAAATATATAATTTTATTCCGTCAAATCCCGGTCAAACTCTTATAAATGACATAAAGACCAATAATTAACATATAAGAGTCGATTTTTTCAATTTTTAAGAAAAAAATAATAATAATATTCGGTCAAATCTCGGTCAAACTCTTATAACTGACATATAAGACCAACAATTAACATATAAGAGTCTATTTTTTTCACTTTTTTCAACTTTTAAGAATAAACATTATATTATTCGGTCAAATCCCGGTCAAACTCTTATAAATGACATATAATAAGACCAATAATAAACATATAAGAGTCGATTTTTTCAACTTTTAGGAAAAAAACATAATATTATTCGGTCAAATCTCGGTCAAAACTCTTATAAATGACATATAAGACCAACAATTAACATATAAGAGTTGGTTTTTTTAATTTATTTTTTCAACTTTAAGAAAAAAAAACATAATATTATTCGGTCAAATCTCGGTCAAACTCTTATAACTGACATATAAGACCAACAATTAACATATAAGAGTCGATTTTTTCACTTTTTCAACTTTTAAGAAAAAAACATAATATTATTCGGTCAAATCTCGGTCAAACTCTTATAAATGACATATAAGACCAATAATTAACATATAAGAGTCGATTTTTTCAACTTTTGAGAAAAAATATAATTTTATTCGGTCAAATCCGGGTCAAACTCTTATAAATGACATATAAGACCAATAATTAACATATAAGAGTTAGTTTTTTTGTTTTCTTTTCAACTTTTAAGAAAAAAACATAATATTATTCGGTCAAATCCCGACCACAACATGCAAGTTCAGACCCTCTTTACCAAAGAATAGGAACCCGAGAATCAAAACAATGATTGTTTTCATATGCCCAAGTACTTGAAACGATACTGCTGTGAGATGGAGAAAAATATCAAGGTATCGAGTCTACCAGATAAAATAATCGTGAATTTTGTAAGAAAACGACTGAGAAGAAAATACAAAGTTCGACTTGGGTTAAAGAGTCATAAATCTGCACATTGGAATAAAATATCAAGGTATCGAGTCTACCGGAGCTATAGATCTGATCGCCGGACTTGTAGATCTACTCGCCGGAGTAGTAGATCTACTCGCCGGAGTAGTAGATCTACTCGTCGGCGTTGTAGATCTTGTCGCCGGCGTTGTAGATCTTGTCGCCGGAGTTGTAGATCTAGGCCGGAGAAAAAATAAAGGTAGAAGTTCACGCCGACGTCCATGGCCTCCATCGAAATTGTGGGAGGAGAGAGAGAGCAGAAAGGGAGGGAGATAGTGAATCGCCGGGGAGTTGGCCGGAAAGTGTGTTTTCAGCGAGATATAGAGAGAGAGAGAGCGAGTGAGAGAGAAAGAGGGAGAGGGAGACAGAGAGCGAGTGCTGAAAGCCGGTGCCGTTGAAAACGCCGGTGCCGTTGACATCGCCGTCGCCAGCGGACGGAGCTGGAGAGAGTGAGTCCCCTTTAGAGAGAGAGAGAGAGGATCTGGAAAAAAAATAGGAGGGGGGAGAGGAGGTTAGGACGTTTGGGTGTTATTTGGGGAGGGTAGTTTAGGTATTTAGGTTTTTTGTTTTTTTGACTGGTCAAATGGGGGTAAGGGGTGTCTGAGGAATTAAGATCTGTTAAGAACTCCTTATTAGGAAATTAGAACAAGCCTCTCCTTAAAATGGAATAACACTTGTGTGTGGAGGGCCCTAAGGGAAAAACCCCATGTTTTTTAGACCAAAGAGCAATGTCAAATATACCCATGTTCTTATGGTTGGCTCAAATATCTTATTTCATAATTGTTCACCCTTGTTCAATATTATATCTATGTATAAAAATCATAACCCTAAACATGTTATTTGTAATATCCACAATCTCATATTGGACAAATATAAATATGAGTTTCGATTGTATTTAGATAACCTTGCACCCATTAACTATTGGCCATCAAATCATCCATTGGACTTTTGGAAGCCAATGATAGATCGTGGATAATCCAAATAACAAGGTATTCAGTGGGCCAGTGCGTGGTGCATATGTGATTTTGGGTCGGGACATGTTGTGGAAAAGCCCTTCCCAACCCAATACCCAAGCAAATCACAAGAAAACCCGGCAGCACAAACAAACACAAGAAATAAGAAACCCAAAGCAAAAGACAAAACGAACACAAGAAATTGTTTACCCAGTTCGTCAATATGTTTGACTACGTCTGGGGGCACTACCAAGCCAGGATCTTGCACTATAATATGTAAATATGGAGTTACAATGAGTATGGGGGCGGAACATTGCTTATATAGCAAACCTAGAATAAGACCTAAACCTAAACATAAGAGAAATCCTGAAAATACTGCTATTCCCCGAATTCACATCGGGGTACCGAGCGCTCGTATGGGGTCTTGCAAGCGCCCGCCTGAATTAGCAATTCTGAAACCGCGAGCTCACTGCCTGCAAGAGCGCTCGCCTGGTACATATCTGGCGCCCGCTCGCTAGCCTGCTGCGTATTTTCTTCTCTTCGTTTCTTTGATGATCTCTATTCCAACAATCTCCCACCTAGAGATCAACCGCGTATATCACCCCCGTATCCGTCTTCAACTCATCCTTGGTGTCTTCCTAGTGCTCACCTCGATTATGTAGTACCATCCTCCTCCCCTATTCTCCAAGCCCCGTTGAAGCTATACCCAGCTTCAACTTCACCTTGTTTGAGAAACCTGGAGCCTTATCCTATCTATACTCTCTGTTAGATCCGCGCAACGGAATATCCGGTCTTAGAGTATGTGGTTAATCTTCAGTGACCCCTTTACCTTGGTCATCATGAACCATCCCGCTCCTACCCGAGTCTGGAATATCCATGCAAATTTCATTCGCATCACCGTATTCCTCAAACTCCCAGAGCTCATACTCCCCACCATTATCCGACCTCAATCTTATAAGCTTAAGTCACGTCCGATTCTCAACCAAGGCCTTCCCCTTCTTAAATATCCTAAAAGATTCATCTTTCCCCTTTAAGAAGTAAACCTAGACCTTCCTTGTCGAATCATCAATGAAGGTCATGTAATATAACGCACCAAACCGAGAAGTTACTGGGGACGGCCCCCACAAATCCGTGTGAACACCAATTCCTTTGCTTCCCTCAAAGCCCTACCTGTCAAGCCCGGTAGTTTCCCCTTTGAGAAAAGTACTCCTTCTCACCCATGTGACCCAATCGACAGTGCCACAAATCCGTATCACCCTTGGCTGACGCCACCGCGATACTATCCTTGGTGTTTGTCAAATACAATCTTCCTTCCCTATTACCCCGAGCGATCTCAGAATCCTCCTTGTAATAACCCAGTTCCTGCGGCTAAAAGTTAATGTGTAACCTTCTTCACCCAGCTGCCCAACTGATAACAAGTTCTTTTTCAAACCCGGAACGTGTCTGACCCCGTGTAGATGTAAGATCTTCCCGTCCGATGCTCCTATTCTGACATCCCCCTTCCCCTTGATTTCCAAAGGCTCGCCATCCGCCAGATAGACCTTTCCGAAATCACCGGAAGTGTAATTTTCCATCTCCTCTGCATGCTCGCATGAGTGGAATGATGCCCCCGAATCCAGCACCCATGATTCTAGCGCACTACTAACACTCAGAATCAGTACATCGTCACCTTTGAATGTCACATTCGCCGAATTATCCCTTCGCATGGGACAATCCCTCTTGTAGTGTCCTAACTCCTTACAATGATAGCACTGAATCGATCCTCTGGCAATCCTTGGTACATTCTTGTTCTCCTCATACTGATCCCCACCCCCGATACACTTTTCTTTGACCCTGTTCTCCCTTTGTTGCTAGAACCCGGCCTTCCTCTACTAGTTGTAGCCAAAGCCGATTACGAAGTAGATGGTGTCCCCAACTTCTTTATACAATTTTCCTCGCCTAAAAGAAAGTCCTTGACATCGTCATACTTCAATTTATTCTTACCGCTGAAGCATTTAACACTGTCACCGTTCCGCTCCAACTTCCTGGTAAGGATGCTAGCAATTGACAAGCATGAACCTCGTCACCGAAAGTAATCTCCAACGCAGCCAATGAGTCTATAACATCCATAAACTCATCGATGTGTTTAGCTATGGATCCTCCCTCTTGCATTTTGAGATTACCCATCTTGCGTATCAAATCAACCTTATTTGCAGTAGATGGAGTTTCAAATCTCTTAGTAAGATAATCCAATAGCTCCTTGGTGCTTTCGCCTTCCTGGTAGTCTTCGCGATCCACTTCGACAAAGTAGATCGAACCACCGCTAAGGCTTTTCGATCCATGAGATCCCAGTCTTCCTGCTTTTCGCTTTCCGGCTTGACTCCTGTTAGAGGCTTATAGAGATCTTTATTGTATAAGAGATCCTCTATTTGCATCCTCCAAAATCCATAGTCAGACCCATCAAATTCTCTACCGCTTGTTTATCCTTGCTCATTATTGATTGCTTGATAAACCCATTTGATCGTCCAACCAAAGCTATGATGCCAGTTGTTGTGGAAAAATCCCTTCCCAACCCAACACCCAACCAAATCGCAAGAAACCCGGCACCACAAACAAGCACAAAAAATAAGAAACCCAAAGCAAAAGACAAAACGAACAGAAGAAATTATTTACCCAGTTCGTCAATATGTTTGACTACGTATGAGGACACTACCAAACCAGGATCTTGCACTATAATATGTAAATATGGAGTTACAATTGAGTATGGGAGCGGAACATTGCTTATATAGACAAACCTAGAATAAGACCTAAACCTAAACATAAGAGAAATCCCGAAATACTGCTATTCCCTGAATTCATATCGGGGCGGGGTACCGAGCGCCCGCCTGAATTAGCAATTCAAAAACGCGAGTACACTGCTGCAAGAGCGCTCGCCTGGTACATACCGGGCGCTCGCTCGCTAGCCTGCTGCGTATTTTCTTCTCTTCGTTTCTTGATGATCTCTATTCCAACAGGACAATGGTATCAAAGCGGAACCACAGGTGTAAGTCTTGCGAGCTAGCCCAAGGGTAAAATTTGGGTATTAATTGTCCTGCGAGGGACGACAAGGGCTTGAGAAGAGGAGATGTAATATATCCAATCTCACATCAAAAAAATACGAGTTCGATGGTGTGGTGCTTATGTGCTCGTTTGTTTCCACTTATTTGAGGGGCTTTTGATTTATCACTCAAATAAGTTTAAGTTAAGTTAAAATGGAAGTGTTTGTTTTCACTTAAATTTAAAAAGCCAATAAGTAGAGTACAAAGGGGATTTTCCTCTAGAGCCCCCTCACTCAAATGTTATTCTTTTTAAAGAGAGATTTTTTTCAAAGTCCAAATAAGGAGTTCAAATAAGATAGTAATTCCTCATACACCCCTCACATTCATTGACCGTCAAACAAATACCTAAATTACCCCGCCCCAATAAAACCCTAACATCTCCTCCTTCCTCACGACACACACTCCCACACACACCAATTCTCTCTGTAGCCTTCTCTCTCTCTCTCTTTCTAAGTTGCCCACACCCCCTCCCCCGGCCACTTCTCCCGTCCTCGCCGCCGCTGGCGACCTTCATCTTCTTTACACAACCGGCACCACCTCTTTCTCTCCTTGCTCTGAAACCCTAGACCGACGTCCTATTTCCCGCACATGTCATCGCCGACGTTCCGTCCTCTTCGTCTTCTCCAACCAATATCCTAAGTTAGCGGCCGGTCCACGCCCAGCACGTCGAACAATAACGAGTCAGTCAAGGTCATTTTCTCCACCACGTGCTCAGATCTAGCTTTTTATCTTCCGATCTGCAATAGATCCAATGAGATCCGATGTCGGCTACTCCTAATTCCCGATCTACAATTAGATCCAGTCCAATCATTGAGCCTTTTCTCAGTCCGTCACCTATCACCGCATTGAGCAAGATCATTCGTTCCGGATCCGACGTGAGACTGAAAATCATGATCAAGTAGAAAACTGTTCACCATCCTTCATTTTCTCATTTTGAGGTCTTATGCTACATACGTTTGGTACATGTTTTTTGTTCACATTCAATTGCTTACTGGTACTGATTTTGTAGATGGTAGAGATCCCAGAGTGACACACGACTTTAAAACTCTTACTACTTTAGTCTCTAATTGTTTAAAAATTTTCTCATTAAAGTTCATTTTGGGACGGAGTAGCAATTAATGCTTTCTCTATTCAATATTGTATAATGGATTATGATGAAACTATGTTGTGTCATTGAGAATGCTGATATTGGATGTAGTTAGTGTTGGTTAGCATGGATTTGGTTTTTTCCAAGTGTGTTTGCATACTTGCTTTCCCTCTGGACATTTAGTATTTTGTGGAAAAATGTGAGAATTGATTACACTAAGTATGAGAGTCAACATTAATTTATACACCAAGTATGAGAGTCAATACTAAAAAACAGTAATTTTTTATTTAATTTTGTCTTTTTATTTGGCATTTTGGTTTAAAAAATAGGTCTTTTAGATTAATTATCAGATCTGACATGAGTCTGATAGTTATGTTATAAGACCTAACAAGAGGCAAACTAGTCTTATACTATAAGAGTCAGTTTTAATATATAAGATTGAGTTTTATAAAAAAATGGAAGGAAATGTGAAAAAATAACTCTTGCACGTCATATATAAGAGGGGAAGTAGTTTATACGTAAAGTATAAGCGTGTCTTTGTGTTTGATCGAATATAAGAGTCAAATTTAATAAAATTTGAAATAGATTATATGCGAAAAAATGTGAAATAATAACTCAGTCGAAGTAGTCTTATACGCCTACTATAAGAGTAGATTGTTGTTTGATCGTATATGAGAGTGAACTTTATTAAAAAATATATTTTTTCTTTTGTAAAAAATGTGAAAATGTTAAAAAAAAAAAATGACTCTTATATTTAAAATATAATAGGTGAATTGGTCTTATACACCAACTATAAGAGTATGACTTGGATTGACCAAACAATATTAGATTTTTTCTTAAAAACTATAAAAGGTGATTTTTTTTTTTTTTTTTTAAACTATTATGCACTAACTACAAGAGGTGAACTAGTCATATACATCAGTATAAGAGTTTGGTCGGGATTTAACCGAATAATATTATTATTTTTCTTAAAATTTGAAAAAAATGACTCTTATTTGTTTATTATTTGTCTCATATGTCAGTTATAAGAGTTTGACCGAGTTTTGACCGAATAATATTATATTTTTTTCTTAAAAGTTGAAAAAAGTGATTTTTTTTTACTCTTATATGTTAATTATTGGTCTTATATGTAAATTATAAGAGTTTGACCGGGATTTGACTGAATAATATTATATATTTTTTTCTTAAAAGTTGAAAAAAGTGATTTTTTTTTACTCTTATATGTGAATTATGGGTCTTATATGTCCGTTATAAGAGTTTGACTGCTGTTTGACCGAGTTTGACCAATTGACCAAAATATATTTTATTTTTTCTAAAAAAGATGAAAAAATAAATTTTTTTTGACTCTATATATGTTAATCATGCGTAAGTTATAAGAGTTTGTCTGTTGTTTGACGGGTTTGACCAAATAATATTTTTTATTTTTTTCTAAAAAAATGAAAAAAGTGACCTTTTTTTTACTTTTATATGTTAATTATGTGTCAGTTATAAGAGTTTGACTGCTATTTGACCGAGTTTGACCATATTTGACCAAATAATATTTTAATTTTTTCTAAAAAAAAATGAAAAAAATGATTTTTTTTTTTTTACTCTTATATGTTAATCATGTGTAAGTTATAAGAGTTTGACTGCTGTTTGACCGGGTTTGACCAACTAATATTTTTTATTTTTTTCTAAAAAATGAAAAAAGTGATATTTTTTTACTCTTATATGTTAATTATGTGTCAGTTATAAGAGTTTGACTGTTGTTTGACCGAGTTTGACCATATTTGACCAAATAATATTATTATTTTTTCTAAAAAAATGAAAAAATTGATTTTTTTTACTCTTACATATAATTATATGTAAGTTATAAGAGTTGACTAAGTTTTGACCAAAAAAATTAAGGGTGAGAGGAGATATGAGGGCATTTTAGTCATCTTGCATCTTTTTGCAAGCGAAGGGTGTCTCTGGTATTAGTAATCCGTTGGATCCTTATTTAGAATGAAAGTTGGTACTGAGGGGCTCCATAGAGTCCGAAGCCCAGTATAATACCAATATTGCGTAAATAAGAAAAAGCTAAAAAGTACCAAAATTGAAGTTTTTTTTTTTTTTACTTTTGAGAAACACACTCTCATTGTCCTTCAACGAGGTACCGACCGCGATTCCACCATCCTCCACTAGACTAATTTTATTTTGGGTTAATGACAGATTAGGGCCTGAACTCCAGGGGGGTGCGTCTAAACGGGGCCTGGGTTTTTTTTTCCCCCGCTAGATCGGGGCTCAATATCTCAAATTTTCGGCAGTTAAGGGTTTTTTGACGGAAATCGTTAGAAAAGTCAGTTAAGTGACATGTGCCGAGCACGTGATCGACTAAATGGATGGGTTTGTAATGATATTAGTTAGTAAGGGTTTTAGTGAAATTTCTGAAACTTAGAGGGCTAAAAAGTTATTTTTTGCAAAAACAATTAAATTATATATACTCCCTCCGTCTCTCTCTTTGCTTAACCCCCTCCTCTTTTTTCTCTCCCTACACCGGCGACCCTCACCAATTTCTCGGCGACTCCAGCTCTCTCTCTCTCTCTCGAATTTCCGACGATGTATCGCAGATTGCCGCCGACAAGGTGTTCCTGGACGGTCAGATCCGACCTATTTTCCGTTATTCAACCAGGATCTCCTCTTAGGTTACGATGCGGCCGTCGATCGGTTGCCTTCGCGGTCGCCGGTGGATAAGGTTTTCATTGAAACGCCTCAAACGGTGTCTATTTCGTCGGAATCTGAAGCAATTGAGTCAGAGCCACAATGAGTGTCTGTTTGATTTTGTTGGGCTGATTCAACGAACCAGAGGATGTAGAAAGGGGGTTATAGTTTGCTGGTTTTTGTTGGGCTGATTCAATGGAGTCGCCATTTTTTTTTTGGGCTGATCCGACCTATTTTTTTTTTATTTTTTCCTCTAAGATTGAGCTGGAAATTGATTGTAGTTCTAAAGATGTGGTTGTCGGAGAATGAAGGTGGTGGCGGTGGTTTTGGTGTGTTGACGGTGGTGTGGTGGCGGTGGTGGTTTTGGTGTACGGTGGTGTTCATAGATGGCGGTGTCAATGGTGGTGGTGGTGGTGGCGGTGGGTGTGGTGATGGTTAGTAAGAATATTAGAACCCTCCGTCCCAAATGACTTTATACTTTTTTCTAAGAATATTATACTCCCTCCGTCCCAAAATGACTTTCATAGTCCCAAAATGACTTTCATATTTTTTTCTAGGAATATTATACTCCCTCCGTCCCAAAATGACTTTCATATTTTTTTCGACGTAACTACGAAGGAACTTTGACCAATGATTTTAGGTTAATATAATTATTATAATGGAAATCTAAAACATGTTATTGATAGTATTGTGCTGTGTCAATACTCAATAGCAAGTTTAGATTTCATTAGTGCAATTGATTTAACCTAAAAAGTAATTTATTATGTTCATAGAATAAAATTTAAAATTATTTATAATTTTCTTTATTTTAAATTTATTATTTAGAAAATAATCTAAATCCTTTTATATTAATATAGCTATTAGATTAATTTGTTTAATAATTTTGATTTTTTTAATAAATTTATTTATATATGATAATTACTTATTTTATTATATACTTGATTATTAGAAAAAAAATATTTATTTCATTTTTAAGCCCTCTAAGTTTCAGAAATTTCACTAAAACCCTTACTAACTAATATCATAACAAACCCATCCATTTAGTCGATCACGTGCTCGGCACATGTCACTTAACTGACTTTTCTAACGATTTCCGTCAAAAAGCCATTAACTGCCGAAAATTTGAGATATTGAGCCCCGATCTAGCGAAAAAAAAACCCAGGCCCCGTTTAGACGCACCCCCCTGGAGTTCAGGCCCTAATCTGTCATTAACCCTTTTATTTTCTTCTCCCCATTTTAATTCATCTAATGCTTGATCAGACCTCTTTTCTTGTTTTTTTTCTACTTCTTTTCATTTCAGAAATATAAAATTAATTTTCACCCTGTTTTATCTTTATTTTCTTATTTATCTTTGATAATTTTTTATAAACTCATTAAATAAATTTTGCAAAAAAACATGTTACTACTAATTTTTAATTTCCTTTTATTTTTGCTCATTTTATATCTTTTGGCTATTATCTACTCCCACGGTCCCCGACTAATAGTATCATTTTTTTAGTTATTACTTAAAATTCGACATCCTAAAGAAAATCTAATATTCTCTCCGTTCCACCTCACTTGACACTTAAGAAGTGAGCACGCACAAAAATTAAGTAAAAAACATTTATGTGTGCTAGAAAATGAAGAGAGAGAATGAGTGGGGTAAAAAACAGTGTTGGCTGAATAAATTGAGTGGTGGAAATAAAGAGGAGAGAATGAGTGGTGGGGTAGAGAGTGAATATAATTAAAAAAAAATAGGCTATTTTGGGGAGTGTCAAGTGAGCTGGGACAGACCAAAATGAAAATAAGTGTCAAGTGAGCTGGGACAAGGGGGTATATTGTTTATACTTATATCTATTTTTTTTTCCGAAGTTAATATTATTTTCGCCCCTTTAGAGAATAATCGATTATAATTTTTTTCCTTTTTTTTTTACCAAAATAAACATTTTATATTCGGTAAATTGATTTTCATTCGATAAGTCGTCAACCATCAACTTTAAGCCATCAGCAATCAGCCGCGACAAACAAGTTTTCAATCAATCAGCTATAAGTTAATAAGTCATCAGCCATCATCAGCCATCAGCCATAAGTTATAAGCCATCAGCTATGCGACAAACGGGCCTATGTACCGGTGGGGCTTTCAAGGTCGGGCCGCTACCTATTGACTTCTATTGGTTAGGTTATGTAAAAATTAGATTACGATTTTTCTGTGGTAACCAATAATATCTATATATATATATATATATATATACTATAATATATATATATATATAATATATATATATCTGTATGTATGTGTGTGTGTGGTGTGTAGCCAAGGATTGAAATGTGCGGGGATTGTTCTTATTTTTGTGTGGCTTCTCTTACATTAGAACAACGAGGACATAAGGGCTCTTGGATTAATTGTATCGGATGTGCGTGTAAAAAGTATCTTTTAGTAGAGGTTTTATGTTCAACTTCTATAGAGAGAACCCTTTTTCCTTTGTAAGTTTGTATCTTCCATGAATGAGACTCCAAGCACACATTGTTTCTTAAAAATATATGTAATAGACTATGTAGTTGATCAATGTGATGGAAATTACCTTGTTTGGTGTCAAACAAGGGTAACTTTCGCATGGTAAGCGGTCAAAAATCTCCTTGGTTTCTAGCTTCATTAGTTGATTTTCATTCTGGTGTTGGAGCTGGTCTGTACAACTAAAAAGTTTATCCATGTCCAAGTCTATCCTCTTTGCTCTTGAACTCTCGCTAATAGATAGTCAAAACAACATACCAAACGGTTAATTACCATTTTGATTAACTAATGTAAGTAACGGGATAGTAAAGGTTTCGAATTCCTTAATCAAATAACAAACCCGCAAACAAATTCACAATACTATACCTTTTTTTTTTAATTGTACCTCTTATCATGAATTTTCAAAACTCTACAATGGTACCCGTATTGGCAACCTTTGCCTACGAAGGTGTGGTCGGAGCGCATAAAATAGATTATGAATTATCTGAACCATGATTCACACTTTATATCTAAACCTCGTATTCTGACTGCAAACATTGGAACTTAAGTTTAATTTATAGCCAAGTGCGAAGCGGGCTATTAGGAGATAAGTATCTGAAAGTCACCATTTATCGTAAAAAAATTCAAATGGCGTTAATTAATAGATATTTCATGCAAAAAATAATACTCCCTCCGTCTCAGAAAGATTGTCCCTTTTTTTTCGTTGTTATTACGAGAGAACTTTGAGCAATTATAAAGGATACTTATAATTATGTTAATGTGAATATAAAAATTGGTGTTAATAGTATTTAGGGCAAACTCCGTTTTTATCCATTGTACTTTGGGGCGTGTTTCACTTTTACCATTTAACTTTAAAATTTTCATTTTTATCATCGTACCACAAAAAATAGTTTCATTTTATACCTAAATTTGTTATTTTACACCCAAATTGTTTCATTTTTACCATTGTACTATAAACAAATGTGTCATTTTGCACCCAACTTTTTTATAAAATGACACTATTGTTTGAAGTACAATGGTAAAAATGAAAAAAATAAAGTTAGATGGTAAAAGTGAAACACGACCCAAAGTACAATGGACAAAAACGGAGTTCTCCCTAGTATTTATAATGGTGTATCAAGAACAACTTTAAAAATTTCATTAGAATAATTAAAAGTAGCCTTAATAATTGCTCAAAGTTCTTTCGTAATAACCACGAAAATAGGGGGACTATCATTCTGGGACATAGGGAGTAATTAATACCCAATCCCTTATATGGTGAAGTGAAATGGTTTCACACATGAAACGAGTCTCGATGAAAGAGAAAATGAGCTTGCCCTGCTCCTCCCCTCCTCTAAAGAGAGACTCATTTACTCACGAAAATAGGGGGACTATCATTCTGGGACATAGGGAGTAATTAATACCCAATCCCTTATATGGTGAAGTGAAATGGTTTCACACATGAAACGAGTCTCGATGAAAGAGAAAATGGGCTTGCCCTGCTCCTCCCCTCCTCTAAAGAGACACTCATTTACTCACTCATCGAGACCCGTCTCATATGTAAAACCGTCTCACGTCACACAAGTTTTTGCCAGCAAAATTAAATGATACATACGAATCAAATACCCATTGATCCATCGAAATTTTCATGTACCACACTATCCTAAAATTGGACTTTCAGCTATTAAAAATTGAAATTTCAAGGGTTAAAAATGATTTCGAGAGGAAAGTGTAATGAGGTGGGACCCTGCCGGAACCAACATCGCTTCGCTGCCGATGAACCCAGACCTTTATATAGACCGACCCCCCCCCCCCCCCCCCAAAGATTGTTATTTGCGCTCGCTCTCAACACTCGGCCAAACCCTCCAAAACCCCCCATTCTCGAATTTCAATCCAATCCATCGATCAAATCTTTGATTTTCTTGAACTAATTCTCACAATGCCTCCTCGCGCTTCCAAGAGAAAAGCCGTCGCACCCGCGAAATCTCCCAACGACGTCGTTTCCTCTCGCCCAACCAAGCAACGTATGAATAAATTTATTTGAAATTTGAATTCCCGTGACATTTATGTGTGTGCGAGTTTGATTATTTATATGGGTTTTTTTTTTTCGCTGTTGAATTTTGTTGTGATTTGTTATTTGGGTTTCAAAATCTTGATGTTGTGTCCCGTACCTTATTGTTTGAGGTGTTGTCAAGAAAAATTGTCATGCTTGTACCTGTATCAGTAAATCGGCCTAATTATTTCTTTTTGAAGCTCAGATTCTGAAAAGATCGTTGAGTCTGTCATGTACTTTTATTGAGTCAATCCTTTTTCATAGTCTTGATGGATACACTGAATGCCAAGATTATACTGATTTGGATTTTAGAAGATAAATTGGCTTTTTTTTTTGTCAGTGGTCAGTAATTAGCTATAGCTGTAATTGATCTGAACTGGGTTCGTTTGGCTAGAAAAACAAAAACCAATCAGAGCAATGATAGGGGCACAAAATCTGGGTCACAACTGAGTTGTTCAGCATTGATTGGATGTTTAATTAATGATTAACGTGGCCTATAATCACAACGTCCAATCAATATTTGACAAATCAGTTTGTGACTCAAATATTGCGAGCTTTTTTTGTAACTCTAGTATTGCTGAACCAAAAGAAAAACCTTTGTTAAGGGGTTGTGGAAGGGCACTGGGGGACTGGATTCGGTCTTATTTTCATCTGGCAATGCTTGTTTACTTCAATTAAATAAATGGACACAAATTGGTTAAGCTTGTATGAGGGATTTAAGGTAAGATATGAGTTGCCCGTGAAATACAAATATTACAATATTATAGATGAGTATAGAACAAAAGATATTAAGGAAAACTTGGTCCGAAATGGAGCACTAGCTCCAAACGAGTCTCCTCGAGCTCTATTATACTGAGATTTATTATGTCGGAAGCGTTACATGTCGTTTGGAAATAATATATCTGTCAAATCCTTGACTTGTCTGTAGAAAGCAAGTGGCTAAGACTTGGCCATCTAATTTAATGATAATTGTGTGATCCATTGAAAATACTAGCGATGACCGGTGAAGTCAAAATTTCAACTATTATATTTCCAAGTTATGTTAACACTGAGAAGGAAGATGTTATGCAAAAGCGTAGCAATAGGACTCTACAAAAATAATATCCTCTGTAAAGAAGGCCCGCAGAGTCTTATCCTATAGTTGAGCCAGAGTCCGAGTCCAACAAATTAAAGTAATGCTTTTTTTTTTTTTTTTTAATCTTCATCTACTGACCACATACCAATCAAAGAGGTACCTTTTATTGTGTAGATTAGTGAAAATGTTCAAAACCATGAATTTCTTAAAACATCTATCACCGTGTTGCTACAACTGCAAGTTGACATGAAATGAGTACCATCAACCACAAACACAGGATAATAGAGATGTTATCTTAAGAAAGACTCTCTTAAAGAGGATATATATTGGAGACAAATTAAAGAGGCATGTGTAGCTCTTCAACTGAAATGGAAGGAGCATTATGCAAAGTAGCAGTACTAATCACATAGGGTGAAGTGATTTGGTGGTGTAACCCAACTTTTAGTTTAAGTATCCCGTGGAATAACTGTGATATCCAAGATATTTCACCCTTGTCCTTGGTTAAATTTCATTCATGATATTATTTGTAACACTATGTTAGCGTAGAACTTACGTGAAGTAAATAGCCTTTCAAATTCGTTTCTTGGAGATGGAAGTCACCTGGCGATGTCATGTCTATGTTCAATGGATTATCCGTATTGATAGCACTGCAGCCTTTAGATATTGTTGGTTTTAAATCTATTTCAGCGGTATTTGAATTATTTCCTTATTCTAACGCTGTGATAGTTATGACTAGATTACTATTGATGCTTAGCATATAATTCAAGATTCAGTCCTTTAATAATATTAATATTCAATACCATGGCATATAAGCATGACTGCTGTTGACCTGAGAAGTAATCCTCAAACAGTGAACAAAATTACAAATTAGAGTAAACATTTAGTTTGTAATTTATAGTTTTCTAGACACACTTTTACCATTCTCTCTTTTTCATTTTACTTTATCCAGCCAGAACGAAAGCTAAATCAAGGGAGATAGATGGGCAAGCTAAACCAAAGGTGAAAGATGGGCTCGAGAACTTGTTTGACTCGTATGCAAATAAGCTGTCAGGCATGATTGAGTAAGAATCATGATAGACTATTTGAGCTCGTTAATACTTAGTATTTTACCTTAGTGTTTAGTAGTTGGTTAAATTTATAAATTATAACGATGATTTTCAGGTCCTTTTTAGTGCCTTTACAACCTTACAGTTCATTTACCCCCCAAGATTGGATATATTTAGTCTCTGGGACACAATTGGGGCGCTTAGCTATGGAGTTATAGACATGTATATAGGAGATGGCTGCCAATGTTAGCTGTAGTTTTAGTGACTTCTAAAAAAAGTTTTAATCACTCTTGGTACATAAATCAGTATTGCATCAGCGTGCCGAGCTGTTAATCTACATTGATTGCAATCTATTTTTGAGCAGGCTTTAGTACTCCCTTTGTCCCAAAATGAACGTCCGTTTTCAAGAAATTTTTGTCCCAAAATGAATGTCTTTTTTGAAAATAACTTTGTCTCTAAATGTTTTTTTACCACAATTTTTTCACTAGTCCTTTTCTACATGCAAAACTAATGTTTAGGAAGTGGATAACAAGAATATGTATACATCTTTACCACTAAATTATAGAAAAAGTGAACATTTTCCTGATGTCGATTAAAATGAAATTCGGACATTCATTTAGGGACATAGAGAGTAACATAATTAAGAGTAAGATAATGTTTTGGGTGTGTGAACGCAAACTTTTCCGTTGAGTTCTAGTTAGCTTTAGGGTTAAGGGTGTAGCAAGCAAAACAACAAATCATGAATTGAAGTACAAAGATAAATTTGTTCAATAACATCTAAATAAGCTATTTATTTCATAGAGCACACTAGAGTTGGATTATAAAATTTCTAAATTTGTTTCATGAATAGAGCTTAAAGGCACGCCTAGAAGAAATAATGCGACCGAATTGTATGCATGAAAAATATCCCTATGCTGGTAGCAGGTTTTTCTTTCCCTATGATTTCCGCTATTTCTTGTTTTTTCTCTCCCTCTTCTTCCACTTGATTTGGGTTCTAGAAAGAGCAATAACAAAATTATCATCTGTATTTAACAGAAGAGAAAGTGCATCTATCTGAGGACAAGCTGTCTTCCATTAGAAAGCAAAGAACAAACAAAAACCAGAAGAACCAAAAAAGAACAGGAAAACAGTCAACAAAAACAATTAATCCAGGAGAACCCACAAAAAATTTTACTGAAGAACCACTCTCTAATCTCCGCACAAATCTGTTACCGGCAAACCTCTAAATGCACCCAACACCTATGCCCACAAAGACGCCATGAACTGGATCCTCTCCTTAATGAGGATGAAAGAGAGATCTCTCATGGAAAGTTCTTGCTTTTCCTTTCATCCAAATACACCACAAAGTCGAGAAAATCCCAGTCATCACAATTCGGCTGCATCCTAATTGTTTCTAAATCTTTCTAATATGGTACTTAGAAAACCTCCTATAAGGACCCACCCAAACTTTCCTCCTGCACATTAAACAATTCACACCAAAGACTCCAAGCAATATAAAAAGAGATGCTCATGAGATAAAGCCTTTAAAGGTCTTCGGCTTCGCCATTGTCAAAGATCATTTGTGTTCGAACGATTTAGCACCAAAGACCATGCTAAAGGTTTTAAGTTTTGAGGTAACTTCCGTCGTCTACAAAAAATCAGCCAAAGGGAACAAAGAAAAATTTGAAGATCAAGTAAGATATTTGAAAAATGATCACGAAGTGAATCTACCCTGACTATCCAAATTCCAACAACGCTTATCTGGACTCTCCAAAATTTGGACTAACTCATGAATTGGTCTTTCTTACTGCCACTATTTGACAATATTTCCTTAAAAATAAAGATGTTGTACACATCTTTGGTAGCATATATAGTTATCTTCTGCACATTTGTTATGATTTCTGTGATTTGCACATCTGAGAGACTGATACCTTAATCTAGAGCAATGATATAGAGGAAAGGTTGTGACCATTCCAGAACTTCCTGCACCTCAATACAAAGTCTTCGTCTAGCATGTGATGTTGACCCTGCAGTTCTTAATGAGATGCACACCACCACAACTGGTTGCAGTTACTGTAAAGGCTGGAGTTTTCAATTTAAGAAGCATATGTTGGTATTTTTTCAATGTGAAATTCTTGTAATTCGTGCTTGTTTTTATAGTCCAGAAGGGGTCGAAGCGCTTTGTTCAGATCTAGGTGTTGAGCACACTGATGTCAGAATATTGATGCTTGCTTGGTATGTTACTCGCCAATGACCTTATCCGATTGAGTCCAATATCTATTCTTGTTTCATGTATTTGCAAACCAAAACTGACAGTAACTTTCCAGGAAAATGAATGCCACGACGCAGGGATATTTTACGCGAGTAAGGCACTCTGACTCTCTCTTTCTCACTCTCTGTGCACTAGTGCGTGTGCGTGGTTTGACTTACTGGATAGCTCTTCGAAAGACTTACGTTGTCGCGAAAATTGATGCTATTTTACTTTGACTAGTGTAATACCCATGCGATGCACGGCACTTTTCAATTTAAATAATTGTTAATATTATCAATATATAAACCACACAAAAATATCAATTTATATAAGGCATAATTTAAACTACATTAGACACACCATTACCCGTAGCCTAATTATTGGATGAACAACTTGCATTCCCATTACCATCCTTATCAATTGAACTCTTGATAGAATGATACTTTTCATCCAACCCAGCATCAAGGATTCCATGTAAATTTAGATGCCTCCTAAATAAAACGCAATCCCCCCAATGGTCACCTCTAACCTTAGCATCATAGTTGTCAGAGACAGTGAAATCAAGAACATATTGAAAAAACCCTACATGGTTCATTACACGGACTTTTCTGAACCTACATGGATTAAGAGGGCATTCATAAGAGGGCATTGTGTATGATATAAAAATGCATAAGAGAAGATGATGTTGCAAATCTAGTTCACATACATTAAATAATAATTAGTACATTTAAACATTATGGAAAACTTCTTTAAAGACAACATTATTTGTAAAAATTCTAGACTCTTGATTATCAATACAAATCATAACTTTCAGTCCAGCTGGATTTTTTACTCTTGAGAAAGCAACATAAAGTTGGCCATGACAAAATACAAGCCTTTTCAAAATAAGATGACTATAATAACTTATAAAGGAAATACATAATCATATATTCACATGTATTAACTAATTTTTAGTAATATAGGTGAAGTATAAAACTATCTAGAATAAGATAAGATAAATATTTCAAAAATTAAATTTCATGCTTCCTCCATTTTGTAACAATGTGCACAAACGTCTTTGTAGTCTCATCCATAAGTCCTATTTTCTTAAATTACAAATTTTATATTATTTTTCTATTTAATTGGACTTAATATATGAGTATACAATAAAATATCCACAACTATGTTTTATCTCGTTTTCTCTTTTCTTCCTCGCTTTTTATGATTACAACAACTGTTCTGTTCAATACCTTTTTTAATTCTAAGTCACACTCAATATATACACCATTTATGTCATTTTATAGTTCAAAAATTTTCAAAATGAGTCTCTTATTTTAAATTTTAAAAAGAAAATTTCTTAATATACTTTTTTGAAATGGGACTTATTTGTCCTTCTTTGGTGGAGATTACACTTTTGCCTTTGATAGTGATACTTTTGAGAGAAAAAGTTGAAAGAAAAAAAAATAAGATCAATTTAAAATGTTTGAATATGATATTTACAAAAACATTTGTACTTTTAAACACTTCCTATAGTTGATTCGAAGAACAAAAACAGATTTCTTTAGTTTATACTTGTTTTCTTTAACGAAAAATCAATTTTTTAATTCAAAAAAATTATATTTTTCGAAAAATATATAGTATAATATTTAATTGAATTGTATCTTAATAAAATTATAATGCAATTAAAAATATATTTATTTGCCGAAAACACCATTAGGGTTTTTAAATAAATTAAATCAATGACTTCAAAAAATAAAATGACAACTGTCAGTGTATTTGACCACACTTTCTTGTGGTATCAAAAAGGGAAGGAAAAAAAAACAAACCCCACATATTCTAAATTTGTGGGTAAATGTAAATCTATATTTTTAGGGATATGACCCTACCCTTCCATATCCTTTCATCATCACGGTTAAGGGAAAAAAATATGCATCTCATTTAATCAAATATTAGTGTCAATCTAATTATATTAGTTAAATTTTAAAAAAAATATTGGTGTCAATCTAATCATATTAGTGAAATTTTTAAAATTGTAATTGATTAATCATTAAGTGATTTATCAATAACACATTTTAGAATTTATTGTTGTGATAATTAAATTGGCACTAATGTTTGATGAAACTAATATTTAGTAAAAGTTTATTTTTTTTTACCATAAAAAAAAGTCAAAATAAAATTATCTTATTTAGGACAGATGGAGTATTTAAGCAACAATTTAGTAGAGAAACACGCCTCCTCTCTAGCTTTGATAAAAGCTGTGGAGTACTACCTTATACAATAAAAAAACTTCTTCAATCTTTTTATTTTTTGGACAGTTCTTTAATTTTCTTTTGAGAATAGTACTTTTTTTTTTTTTTGAAACACTTGGGAATAGTACTTCAATTAAGGAATAAAGAAACTTCTCATTAGATATGATAATAATATCTTAAAAAGACATCACCCAAGCCTCCTCTCCTCTGCCTTCTAACAATCCTCTCTCTCCTTTCTTCATCCTCCCCGCCCAACCCTCCCTTCCCCTTCCCTCCGGCCACCCCCCCCACCACGGCAACCCACTATAGAAATCACGGTGGTGGCTTCCCTACCCTTCAAATATATTTTCCTTCTATTCCCCCTCCATAGAAGCCTTTCCCCTCCAATTTTCTTCTTGCTGTTGTCATCTTGCCTTCTTCGTTATCTCCGCCGCCGTCGTCACCGTACCTTCTCCATCATCACCTTCTACAACAGTCCATTTATTGTAAATGACAAATTTGCTTGCTACTTCACTTATTCTTCAAACGCCGGAACTCAAAATCGCCAATGATATTCTCGGTGTTTCATGAATATCCTCATACCAGCAATCCCTCCATCTCTTTCGCCTATGGAAGCATCAATTTGTCTGCCTAAGACAGAGATTGATTTCGCCCAATATCCACCCTTCGGCCGCTGCTTCTTCCCAATTTTATTCCATCCACAAACCTGTTTCAAAAAGAAAAAGAAAAAAGAATTAGTTTCTTGATTTTGGAGTGTGTTCTGGCATACATATTTTGTGTTTCTCTGTGCTTTTTGGTTGCTTTCTCTCTCTACCCATCTCTCTACTGTATGTATTTTGTGTGTGTGTGTGTGCAGAGGAAGAAGAAAGGGGGTGGTGGGATTAAATGGGGAAGAAAGAGTAGGGAGCAAGTATTTCATTTCCCAATAGTGTTTATGGTAAACCGTGTACCTGCTTGGCTCCTTCCTATCCATTAAAACCAGGCCTAAGCCGACATCAGTGCCATCACAGCCGGAAATGACTGAAATGCCCTTCAAAAAGACGACAATGGCAGGTTTAGGCGGGAAACAGAATTTTCATGGATGTCTTGCTATTATATATTTAGGGATTATGTGTGTGTGTGGGGGGGGGGATATAATTTGGTACTAATTTTGGCATTTACTTTACCCTCTTGGGCCGCTACATGGAATGACAAATAATTGCATTGTGGTCAATTCGCTTGTATTGACACGGAATCTTGTTAAATTTAATTGTGACGCATATTAGATTGCTTCATTTTACTACTGGGGAAAATAATTGCACACACAAACTCTTCATTTTACAAATAATCACACTTGTGGTCCATTCCTCTACTAGGTCTCACTCTCAGGCGCGTTGCACTTCTGCTCACAGATAGTTTTAGGTTGTGCATGCCTTCGCACTCCTTTGCTCTTTAGCCTTCCAACTGTATTACTCTGTTATTCAGTGTTCATTAAAGTTTCCTAGGTAATACTCCCTCCGTCCCAAAATGATCTTCCCATTTGACTATTCAAACTTTTTAAAGATTTAAACACTTGCTTCACTAGCCATGTTGTGTTTATCCACATTTAAGCCCAAATTGTAGAAATAGGAAGTAACTTTTTAGGACACTGAAAAATGGCAAATGAGAGGATCATTTCGGGACAGAGGGATCCGCCCCAAAATGATCTTCTCATTTGTCTATTCAAACTTTTTAAGGATATGAGCACTTGCTTCACTAGCCATGTTGTGTTTATGCACTTTTAAGCCCAAATTGTAGAAATGGGAAGAACTTTTTGGGACAATGAGAAATAGCCGACCCCAAATTATTTTGGGACTAAGGCTTTGTTGTTGTTGTTGTTGTTGTTGTTGAGAAATGGCAAATGGGAAGATCATTTTGGGATGGAGTAAATTGTAATGATGTAGCCTTCAAGGATTTAGCTTAAAGATCTTGTCACTGATTGCCAGCATCAAAGTTACTGATGTAACTCTGATTGATCCTTGCTGTAACAGGATGAGTGGCGCACAGGCTTACAAGCTCTTAAAGTTGACAGTATTACTAAACTAAAGACGGCATTGCCGGCACTGGAGAAAGAGGTGATTCCTTTATATGTTTCTGCGGTCTAGTTATTGAAGTTGTTTATTGTGTAATCATGTAAACCTTTGGGATAATTAACACCTGCGCTCTTTTATTTCTGTTGAAAAGGTCATGGATCCAGTGATTTTTGAGAAATTCTATGCTTATGCATTTCGGTACTGCCTGACTGGTAAGCTTATACCCGCCAGTCATGGCCTTAAAGTGGATGACGTGCATTATTCTGCCTTGTACTGTTGTATAATAATATGTCCGTCCCAAAATGATAGTCCATTCAATTTTTGATGGTCAACGCAAGTAAACTTTGACCAAACATTAATGTCAATCTAATCATCCTTGTGAAATTCTGAAAATTGTTATTGATGATTCATTAAGTGATATCAATATCAGTTCTTAAATTTTCAATTTGATGATTACATTGACATCAATGTTTGGTCAAAGTTCACACGCATTGACCATCAAAAATCAAATGGGACTTTCATTCCGGGACGGAGGCAGTATATCCCGTGTTTGCCTTGAATTCACCTGACTTCTGATTTTTGGGTGTTGCTATCTCTTTACAGAAGATAAGCAGAAGTGCTTAGACATTGACACCATCTGCGTTTTGTTGGATATTGTTTGTGGGTCTCAATTCCCGAAGCAGGTTGAGTCCTTCTCTGAATTTCTAAAGGTAAGTTAGGACTTAGTATTCTCATGAATGGCTCTGTTTACCTGTGCACTCATTGTAAATTCACCAGTGTTCTAAAAATCGGGCTAGGCGGGGCCTAGGCGGCCCCCAGGCGCCGCGATTTTCCATTAGGCGGCCAATCTAGGCGTTAGGCGGTCTAGGCGGTCCTAGGCGGGTCTAGGCGGCCTGGGTGGTCTAGGCGGTTTGGGCGGATTTAGGCTGGCCTAGGCGGGAATAGCACATGGGTTGGGCCTCATTATTTTAGTGTGGGAGGATAATTTATTTGGGTTTGACTAAAGATGTGTGAATGGGCTTGGGTTAATGTGTGTAAGCTTTCACTTTTGAAACATTTAAAAATACTTTTTATAGTTATAATTTATTTTTTAGTTAAAATAAATTATTAAATTTTGATAAATAATAAAAATAATTAACAATATTTTTAGGATATATATATATATATATATATATATATATATATATATATATATATATATATATATATTAATTAAAAAAACAAAAAATGCTCTAAATGCTCGGCCCCGCCTAGTCCCCACCTAGGCCTCTAGGCGCTAGGCCCAGCTCCGCCGCCTAGCGGCCGCCTAACGATTTTTAGAACACTGAAATTCACACGTGTTAATCTTATGACTCTCATACTCCCTCCGTCCCAAAATCATCTTCCCATTTGCCATTTCTCATTGTCCCGAAAACTTTTTCCCATTTTTACAGTTTGGGCTTAAAAGTGTATAAACTAAACATGGCTGGTGAAGCAAGTGTTCACATCTTTAAAAACTTTGAATAGTCAAATGGGATGATTATTTTGGGACGGAGGTAGTATGATATTGGCCTTTCCATTGCCTTCCATTTTTAATTTCTGATGCATGTTAACATGGTTACTTTTGTTGCCCGGCGTAAAAAGATTCCTCGCATCCAACTATGGAATAGAATCTTGGCCTGGTTTATCTTTAGCTGTCACCCAATTTCTGAAAAAAGATTTTGTTGAATAATTTACGTCAGATCCAAAAAGACTATAAGGTGATGAACTTTGATCAGTGGTCAAACTTTCTCCGCTTTTGCCATGAGGTACTCTCTGTCTCCACCATCTGAGAGTTTGGCCCTATTCCCGCTCCCCATACGAACAATTTAGCTTCTTTTTATACGCCCAGGCAAACAGCTCATTCGATTACTCACACTTGTGTTGACAGATAAGCTTTCCGGACCTTCAAAATTATGATGCAGACCAAGCTTGGCCTATTATACTGGACAATTTTGTTGAGTGGTATCGAGAAAAGGCAACTTCATCTTAACTTTCAATCCATGCTCCCTAATACATTGTTGATTATACAAGGTAATTGTTCAAGCATTTTTTTTTTTCAAGTACGGGAAGAATGTCAACTGAGCGTATAGTTCTAATTACCGTGCAGGTAGTGTTGTCAATTCCTATTTTACCCTTGCTGGACCCTGACAAAATACCCAATGATTTTTCTTATAGTATTAAACCAAGAATATCGTTTTGGAGCTCCTCCTCTCTGCCAAAGGCAGCTTCACTTGAAATGTGTTACTTCTACTAGTCGTTATGCTATCCGATGGTAATGTTTTGTACTATGTCAGAATTTTTGGGTTAAGTATCAACAAGAAAAACTATTTCAAATGTTAGCTATGTATGAGGAACATGCTGTTGGCTTTTGCTCTGTTTGACTTGTCAAATTTTGAAGAAAATGACTTATATTTTGCTTTTTCTTATTTCTGCGTGGTCCAGCCATTACTTTGTGCCCCAATATTCAGTGGGAGCTGTTGTAGCATCAGGTTGCGATTTCTTCCCCTTCCTCTCTTAATAGGACCATATGCGTAATGAGGCTCAATCCTTCTTTATTCATTCCAGAGTCAGGTTGATAGCAACAGTGTTCTTTAGCCAATGCTTCCAAGATTGTCTTGTTCTAAATAGTACTCCCTCCGTCCCTTTTTTTTTTTTTTGTCCAAAAGTTGCTCTTGATCAAGAGTATGTATTTTTTTTTTTTTTTTTTTTTTTGACATTCGTTTTGGGACGGAGATTACCTTTTTTGGAACTGTAAGAATGGGATGGTAATGGATTTGGTTCCCTGCCGTCTAGTAGTTTGGGATCCAACTATCTTCTTCATTTTCCATTTATTACACTGACTTCCCCTGTTGGTACTAAAAGGGGCGTCAAAAGGTGATCGTGGCCTTCAAATCAGATCCAACGGTTAAGAATGCGATGATGCAGTAGTATTCAGGAATTTATTGGTTTGGGTAATGATAATAGGACTTGTAATGCAAATATGGTCAAGTTTGTCAAGAATCAGGGTCTTGGTGGCTATTTCTTATGAGCAGTAGATTGAGCTGAAACTGAGACATTTGAATCACAAGAAACAATGAAACAATATTTTGGTAATAGTATTACTAATAGGAGAGAACTAGCAGTTACTTAATAAGATTAAGCACTCGCGCGCAAGCTTCGTGTACTGGTCACTTAGTTACATCTTCTAATAATACGCGTACCAATTTAATGGAATCTCATCGCATATGCGTATATTCTCATTTTTCATCGATCACCCCATAACTTGGAAGCTGCAAAAAATCAAGAAATTTACTTGTAGGTATCCAAGATTTGTTCAACAAAGAAGGAAACCAAAGAGAAATTTTAGGCAAGTTAATTCACCTGTTTGGGAGATGATCCAATCGTGGTCTTGATCAACGGCCCAAAAGAAATACCCACGGATCCCTAGGCCCTGCGCGAACCCTATCTTGACTGCCGTTGACCTCTCGTCGTCGTACCCAATCCATGTGGACCCAGCAACTGAATATGTTGATACAGTTAACAAGTCAAACACGACTGTCGCATTATTTTCATTATTGAGCTTCTCCACGGCAGAGTACTTTAAAATGCCCAAATTACCTGGCCCAACACCCACTGCTGGAGCTCCAATATAACTCGAGTTTGGGTCCTTTAGTTCCCATGATTTTCCATAGAGTGGCAAACCCATAATTAGTTTCTCTCTTTCGATTCCGGCCTCGACCCATGATCTAAGCCCATAACTTGTGGTAATGTTACTATTCTTATCATACAAAGCGGCATGGGCTCCGGTGGTCAACGGTTCCCATGCCCCGTGGTAGTCATAACACATCGCGTTGATCCAATCCAAATTTTCATTGATTGAATCTATTGGAAATTTTCTGTAAATATTCGAAAGAAAAAAGTCAGGCGAGAAATACGTAGCTGCAGAGAGCAAGAGTTGAGGCCTTTTCATAGCATGGGCCTCTTTCATAACCTCCGCCCGCCATTCATGGAGTAAAAGCCCAAAATTGTCCATGTCTTTTGGTGTTGGTGGGAACTCCCAATCAAGATCAATCCCATCAAACCCGAATTTCCGTGCCACTTCTATGCTAGAAAGAATGAAATTCTTACGATAATATGAACTTGAAGCCATGGGGACAAAATATGTGGCCCCATCACTCGCCCCGCCAATGGAGAAAAGGGTCTTCAACTCCGGATTCATGGCATGGAGAGTTGATGTGAAATTTAGCAGCAACATAGCCGTTGAATTGTCAATTTCAAACTTAAACGTAACATTACTAGGAGAGAGAAACGCGTAGTAGATGTGAGTGAACAAAGACGTGTCTATGGCGGATGGCGGGAAATAGGGTGTCCATGATGGCCAATAAGCACCTTTGATTACCTTGGATGAATTAGACACCATGAAATGACTAGTGCTAGAAGAAAGGAGACTAAAGATCACAAAGAGAAGATTGTGAACTTTCAGAGCTTCCATTGTTAATGTCTCAATTGATAGCTAAGCAAAAATATATGGTTTCTTATTATAGGATATAGGTTAGATTGTGACCCTTTTTTTTTTTTTTTTTTTTTTTTTTTATCTCTATGATTTTGGATGGATGTGTTTGTTCATGAGCGTCTTGTCCATTCTTAAAATGCCGTCCATAGTTACAATTCAATTCGGAACGTATTACTTAGTCCCTCCGTCTAAAAATAAATGTCTAAATTTACTCCGATCAGTCAAAGCAAAACTAAATACTCCTCTGTCTCACACCAATGGGCACTTTTGATCAAACATACTTGAACTTTGACTAACATTTTATGCTTAATAATTTATCTCCATAAAAATTTAAAAATAGTTATTGATAATGTTTCCATTACTAATTTAGTAACTTTTTTAAACTAGCATACAATCCCGTGCGAAGCACGGGTCTAGAGTACCGAAGCATCATTTGGTAATTATGAATATGAAAAGTATTTTTTTTGTAAAATATTATCCAGAGGGATATAATATAAAGTAATTGTTTTCAATTGACCAATTAATAATTTATAAATATATGGAGGGATTTTTAAAAAAGTTTATATATATAGAGGGATAGAAAGTGCATGTGTGTCTATAAAAAAATAATTTTTACAATTAATCTTATATTTATAGTAAAAAAATTATAAATTAATTAAAACATATTGAATAATTAATTCTTTAATTATTTAAATATAAATGAATTAAATTAAGTATTTCCATTAGGAAAATTGGATCACTAAACAATAATCAATTTAATAAAAAAAATCAAAAGTTAAAATAAAAATAAAGAAGAAGTTCTAATAGAAAACGGGTGTGGAGTTCATATAATCTAATAACCCATTTTTATAAAATAATACTTTCAACTGTATTAAGTTTACATTAGATTTATTGAAATTCTTATGTAGAATAGCAAATTGTATCAGTTAAGAAATGATAAACTTACCTCCCATTTCTCACAAATTAAAAGCAATCCTTGCTCATTGAACTGTAAGTGTTTTATCCATAAAGTTCAATCTTCTCATATCTAAACATTTCTTTTCTTGATCATCCTCAACATACTTAACTTTGAAAATAATAACACCATATAGAAAATTATATTGCAATCAAGGAAAAAAAATGAAATACCATATTTGTGACAATGGTGATGATTAATTAGTACAAACATAATGAAAAAACAATATTATATAAAAGTATATTTAAGAGAAAAAAAAATCAAAGAAAACTCGCCAAGAAAGCTTGTTTTTTCAATTTGACATTCACCCAAAAAAAAACTAATCTTCAATGAAAGTAAATTTGAGTGTGTTTCATATCCACTACAGGTAGTCATAGTAGGATCCTCCATTAACATGTCGGACTCCATAGCTTCCATGGTCGTCGATAATGTTTTCTTCCTCGTCCAAATTTGTCCAAGAAATTTCTTCTCAAACCTACTTAAAAAAACATGTGAGAGAAAATAGTCAAAATCAAAACCATATAGTACATAGATATAGAAAGGGAATGTTAAAAGAACGTGGAAATAAATAAGAAAAAAAATTAACTGAGAAAATAAATATAAAAAAACATAGCATAGAAAAATGTACTAAAAAAATCCGAAAGAGCTAATTGTAATAAAAATAAATAAATAAATAAACAAAAGTAATCAAAACAGACAAAAAAATAAATAAAATCAAACCAAATATGAAAGTGGTAAATGAAAATGAAGACTAAAACTAAAGTCAATATGAAATCCAAAAACATAAATAAAACAAAAAAGAAAGTAAAAAATAAATAACAAAAATAAATCTCACCTGAAAGAAAACACAATGTAAAAAAGAAAATAAGATTTTAATTTCTAATATGTATCAAACTGTGAATTAAGAAAAAAGAAAATGAAAAACAAAAGAAATGTAAATGCAAATTAGATAGAACTAAAAATTTCAAATTTAAATTATTAAAAAAAAATGAAAAATGAAGTATGGGATATGGAAGATAATTAACAATGTCACTTACATGGCATGATAACAATGACAAATAAGCCAAAATAATCATGTCTTCTAACCCACTTGAGAGAAAACACAATTGTGAAAGAATAAAATGAGAGGTGTTGGGGAGAGAGAGAGAGAAAGAGAGAGAGAGAGAGAGAGTATAAAATCTGATAATGGTGGTTAGTTTGCTAAAGATTTATTGTGTGACTTTCGAACTACTAAGTCTCTAATGCTTATTAAACATCTTCTTGCCTCTTGAAGTACTAAACTATTCCATTTCATGCATGTTAGCTAAAGCTCTTTATATATTATTAAAACTCTATGTATTTCTAAAAGATATTTAATTTGACTTGCAAAACACTATGTATTCCATCATAAAACTATGCAATCTCAAGTAAAACTCTTTATATCTCACCATAAAACAATGCATTTTATTATATGAAAAGTTAAATTAGGATGATCAATGTATAAGGAGCCAAAAAGTTTGATAATTATGCATCACTTTATTGACGTTTTTAAATGCTAGGCCTACCATGTATATACTTCTAGTATATATATAAGAGTATATGTCTATTAGGTATAACATATTTTTCAAGAATCATTGAGTTCTTTACATTAGTTTATTATCAATTATAATCCTTAGACATATCTAGTTTCATACCTATTATTAATACCCATACCCATAACTAAGAATATAACATATTATTTGTGTCTAGTTAGCAAGAACCGAAAGGTTTGACTCTTAGGCCACGTTTGGTAAGCGGGTATCTAAGGGTGGGAATGGGTATTTCATTCTAGGATTTCATTTATCTTTGTTTGTTATTTTTTTAAGGGGATAAGTGATAAGGGTATTTGTTTCCTATGGGTATTAGATACCCATCAATCACGGTAATTTAAAACCCACGATCTCGCCTGGGTTTTTGATTTCGATTCCTGAATAACGAAGCAGGGGGAATCAAAAAGCGGCAAATATTTAACGAAAAATGCCGTGCTTATTCGATCTCTTCTCTCGAACCCTTTATATCTTCCCTTCCTCTATTCATTCGAGATTGTATGGCAGAAAAATTCAACGATAGAAGGAGGCTACTCACGAAATCGATCAATCTGCTTGGTGAAGAGTTCATAAATATGTCAGGTTCAGAAAAAAGAAATCATCAATTACTGCCCCCTTAATTACCCAGCCCTTTTACTAGTTTCGATCTCTCAACAATTACACTTACTCTATTTTGCTTTCTACGAATCTGTTTATCTTAGATCTTTTGTTTACTGTTTGAGATATTTTTTTATGAATTTTGATTGTTAGTTGTGCTTTATTTTTTGCTGAATTTTTATAATAAATAGAGGCATTAGAAACTAAATTTGAGTTATGAACTCTTCTGAATTGATAACCCTTTTCAAAAGACGACCTTTATTTGCTCATTCGAGTCCGGAAAAACTACAAGGAAGGCCGCATAGTTAAGATCCTCTTTGCTGAATACTATCATGTTATAACCTTGGTTGATGTCTTGTAGGGATTTTACGCCCAAACACACAATTGCTTTAATTGATAAAGATGAAAGCACAAAATAACAAAATAGAAAGAACGGAACAAAATTGAAAATTTGGATGAACACCAATATTTTACGTGGTTCACCAACTTGGCTACGTCCACGGGCGACGGAGAATCAATTCACTATATCAAGAAGATACAAGGAGAAACAAGGTGAAAACCTTTCCACAATCTCACAATCTCTCACAATAGTGAATAACCTAGCTTTTCTATCAATCTCTTTACAAGGCTTACAAGTCGTTAATTATGGTCTGGAGGCTCTCCTATATTTATACACGAAATATAGACCCAACCCTAGAAGAATAGGAGTCCAAAACTCGTCCAAAAACTGTTTCCAAATTGATTTCGGAAACCCAATCCCGACACCCATGGGCGCCCGCCCATATGCACATAGGCGCCCGCCAGTGTCATCTGCAAGTTTCTGGTACAGTTTGAGCCAAGATGGGCGGTCGCCAGCCATACAAATCCCCCGTCTTCTTCTCCGCTGCAAGACCAATTCAAATAGAGTCCAAATTGAGAGTCACACTCAACAATTCTCCACCTTGACGATCAATTCCCGAAAAGCTAATACATCAAGAGAACATCTCTTTTCTCCGCCGCCACGCCCCTAAGGGTATCAATGACTAATAACACCAACTAAGTCCAAGAACTTCTTGAACTTAGCAATCAATTTTGTCAACATGACAACCTTCGTTATAGCCATATTTTCAGTCTCGGTAGTAGACAACTCCGTGACATCCAGCAATCCAGATTTGCAAATAACTGCGGAACCAACAAGACAAAATACATACTCCAATGTAGATTTTCTGTCAACAAGATTACCACCCCAATCTGAATTATCATTCCCAACATAACCATCACTGTTCTTGCCATCCTCAATGCTCAAACCCGGTGTACCATTCAAGTATCGCATAACATACATAGCACACCCAACAGCATTTGAATACGGAACAAGTGCATATCATCTTTAGACTTGGGACTATCTAAAGAAGATAACCATTTCACCAGTTAAGCATCATTGTTATCTATTGCAGCCACAAGAATGCCATCGACATAAACAAGATAACTCAATCTGCCATCACTACAAACCATCAAGTAAACACAACAATCATATCCACTCCTAGCATAACCATAGGTAACAATAAAAGTGTCAAACCTTTTATAACACTGTCGAGTTGACTGCTCCAAATCATACAAGGACCTCTCTAACAGGCAAACATGATCCTTACCCTCGACAACAAACCCTTCCGGCAGGCGCATGTAGATCTCCACCTCAAATAGATCATGCATCGCCTTAATGCTCAACAAGGTGCGAATAGATATGTGTTTAACAACCGGTGAAATAATATCATTGTAGTCTACCCCAAACCTTGGAGTACCTTCTTTGAACTTGTAGATCCACTTGTAGCTGACTAACACCTCTTTTGGTGGTGATCTAATAATTTCCCATGTTTGATTTTCCACAAGAGATACTGATGGAGATTAATATAAGAAGATATTTAAGGCTTTATTTTAATTATTATTGTTATTTTTATTGTTATTTTCGGATTTATATTTAGATAGGAGATAATATCATGTTTAGAAGTAGATTTATGATATATTTTGATGTTTTTGAGTTGTAATAGGTTACTATATATGTTAGGGTTATTTTTAGGAGTGTTTGACTTGTTTTCCAAGTCGTAGGAGTCTTATAAAAATAGGGTTAATGTCAATTCCGAAAATCAGTTGTTGATTAATGAAATTTGAGTATTGAACGTTGTTCTTTATTCCTGAAAGTGTATTTCTTCCCTTTTGATGCCAATTTCCTAGTATTCTTCGAATCAATGGGTTATTGAAGGCTATTCTTCCGGCATTGTTGAGAACAATCAACGGATCTATAGTGTTTATCCCCTTTTATTTTTTTTATGCTTCCGCTTGCCTACATCATTTGGTAATTAGAGCCTAAACCAGGTATTCGGTTGAGGTACTCGTTTCTCTCTTTTTTTCCCTCTCTTCTTTGAAAAGAAAAAAAAAACAAAAAAATTGTCTCCTCTTTCATGGCCTTTCATCAAATCTAAGACTATTGATCTTTTCATCGATTGGTCGAAACCTCCAGAGAAGTGTTCTTGCAAAATTTGTCAATCTGACAATATTTTGCCCGTAGTCAACACAACCACTCCGCAACCTCTAGTTTATTCCTTTCTGTTGATCTATGATGAAGAAACTGATACTCATCAGTTTAACGATCCATTTGATATTTCTCAATCAAAGACAAAAATTTCAAGTTATATAAAAGATTTATTGCTCCAGCAATTTATCATGTTGTATTGGGCTGATTGGATGGATATAATCACTCAAGTTGGCAAGTTCAAAGTTTATCAACTATTTGAAGGTTTTCAGATTCTAATGTTAAGACTCAATGGAAGGATACTCATGTTACATGTTCTTTTTCCGCTTCTACAAATTCAATTAAAAACCGTTCCAAATTCGAGGACGAATTTTTCGAAGTCGAGGAGAATGATGGAGATTAATATAAGAAGATATTTAAGTCTTTATTTTAATTATTATTGTTATTTTTATTGTTATTTTCGGATTTATATTTAGATAGGAGATAATATCATGTTTAGAAGTAGATTTATGATATATATTGATGTTTTTGAGTTGTAATAGGTTACTATATATGTTAGGGTTATTTTTAAGAGTGTTTGACTTGTTTTCCAAGTCGTAGGAGTCTTATAAAAATAGGGTTAATGTTAATTCCGAAAATCAGTTGTTGATTAATAAAATTTGAGTATTGAACGTTGTTCTTTATTCCCGAAAGTGGATTTCTTCCCTTTTGATGCCAATTTCCTAGTATTCTTCGAATCAATGGGTTATTGAAGGCTATTCTTCCGGCATTGTTGAGAACAATCAACGGATCTATAGTGTTTATCTCTATTTATTTCTTTTGTGCTTCCGCTTGCCTACATCAAATACCATCTCTTCTTTCACCACGCCCGACCACATATCAGATTTATCACACGATATAACTTCATTGAAAGACATTAATTTATGCATACTTACTGTTTCCGCAGCGGACAATTCTTAAGACACCATCTCCTCCAAACCATATCGCACTCTATAAAAAACAATGGTAGACTCCACCTGCTTGTTGGTCTCCTCCTCTTGAACTGGAGCATCAATTGGAGTCGCTTCATCAGACACATCATTAACATCTAAGTCAAGTTCCACCACCTCTTTATCATCTCCGACTAACTCCACCTGTTTATATATCCGTTCTGTAGGACAACTTTTTTCACGGAGAAGTAGCGCAACATCTCTACATGTCAGGAACTTAGATGCCACCGGATCCCATGACCGGAATCCTTTCACTCCAGTAATATTGCCTACAAAGGAACATCCTTTGGCCATTGGCTCCAATTTGTTGTTCACATAAGCATACACGGGCCACCCTCAAATATACAATCTTGAGTAATCTCCTAGAGATCCTGACCATATCTCCATCAGAGCCTTCATCCCAGTACCAGAATTTAGAGAACGATTAGCCAAGTGAGCAGTCATCCTAATCACCTCCACATAAAATTCTTTACCTAACAATGCTTGTGACAACAAATACCAAGACTTTTCTGTCATTCCATTCAAGCCAATGTGACCCAATGTCATGTCCCATGATTGAGTAACCTCTGCCTTAATCGTTGACCCCGTTGAAATAGACACATTACCAACAACTGTAGACCCAAGAAGCTTGTACAATGTCCCCACCTTCTTTCCCTTCAATACCACCAAGTCACCTTTAATAGCCAATAATTCACCATTCGCAATGGATAAACTATACCCAAGGCTATCCAAAGTGCCTAGAGAAATTAGGTTCTTCTTCAATTCAGGAACATACCTGACATTCTGAAATTTCCGCACTACTTCATCAAACATCTTAACCATAATAGTCCCAATACCAACAACCTTGCATGCAGTATTATTCCCCAACAAATGTATGGGTTAAGGTACTTATTTTTATTCCAATTAAGATTTCTATTTTTGATTTAAATTGCTTCTTTCAATATATCATGTTTATAATTTTTATTATTTTTAATTATTCTACTAGTCTCATTCAAATGCAAAAGGAATGCTCAACAAGCCTTTACCCCATTATGATGAGCTTGCACAAGTGTTTGGAAAGGATCGAGCGACTGGGGAAGATACTGAAACTGTTGCAGATGTCGTAGAAGAGATCGATCAAGAGGAGACTATCAATATTAACGACATAACTAATGAAAATGGGCAAGATGAGATTGATGGTTCTATCCCTTCAACTCAATCTTCAAGTGCAGCTAATCCATTTGCTGGTGGACCTTCTAATCAACATCGAAAGAAAAGAGCGAGAGCTAGCGATAGTTGGTTAACTGGTTTAACTGAAATAGCAAATAAGCTTGGAAACTTGTATGAAGGTGCAAACGAAAATATAGCAAACCTTGCTAATTGCTTCCAGTTTGAGGCTGAGGCTGCTGAAAAAAGGATGAAGGTTTGATGAGATACAAAATATTCCAGATTGAACCGACATGGACCGTATTAAAGCCGGAGAGATAATAGTCGCTGACTCTCATAAGGTTGACTACTTTTTCTCTCTTCCAAGTTATTTCAAAAAACCGTGGGTTATGAATTTACTTGAAAAAACAAACTGGGTTTCTTCATGAAGGTCTGCTATTGTTTATTTATTTTATTTTTTTAATAATTTATCTGGTTTATTGTGGATTTTGATACTCTGGATGTTTTATTTGTAGTTTGATTGAGTTGGTTTGATTTAAAATAAACTAGCAGGTAGCCCGTGCTACGCACGGGGTCAAATGAGCCTTTGGTGAATTTAGATTATATCATAGGACTGTTAGATTATTAATGATATATTGTAAGGGTTTGAGGGAAATTGTGTTATCCAGTTTTAGAAAGCGTACATCTGGAACTGCGCTTTCGAAAAGAAATATTCATCAGTGATGAAGGACGCATGTTGTGAGGTGGGGGGTTAATTGACCCCCCTTACCTTTCCGTTTATACCTATTTTCAGCCTTAAAAAATTTTCAATTTATAACTTTAACCCCCCTCAAAATTTTCAATTGACCCCCCTCAAACCCCTACATATATATACTCTGACTTTTACACAATTTACCCAAACCTATTATTTTTGTTTGCCGCAAGCGGGTTCAGCCTAGACGAAGACGAGCGATTTCGACTTCGAAGAACGGAAGCCTCGCCGTCGCCGAAGAGAAGCCATAGACGCCGCCAGTCGCCCAGCCCGCACCGCAGGTAATCTTTCTCCCCTTTCTCTTCCGTCCCTAATCTCAAATCCCTAAATTTCCCACAAAATCAAGTTTCCCCTTTCTTTCAATCGGCTTCTGTCTTTTTTTTTTTCTTTTTTTTGAATCACAATCTCATAGCAAAACGAATTTGAGAACTCATTATAGGCGTCCCTAATCTCAAATCCCTAAATTTCCCAAAAAAATCAAGTTTCCCCCTTCAATCGGATTTTTTTTAATCACAATCTGATAGCAAAACGAGAACCCATTATCACTAATCTCAAATCCCTAAATTTCCCAAAAAATCAAGTTGCGGATTTTTTTTATTTTTTTTTCTGACAGACTATTAATTTTTGTGATTTTAACTCTAGCTTATTTTCTACAGAAAAAATAATGGGTCCTCCTAGAAGTTTGAAAAGATCAAGTGGGTCGGCTACTTCGAACTCTAAAGCGAATGAGGCTCCCGTCCCGGAGGTTAGAAACCGAACTATAATCTTATTATGTGTTTGTGTATGGCCAGTGGCCTTGTAGTTGTTGCCTTGTTGACGTGTTTATTTATGGCCGGTGTTTTTGCTCGTGCGGTTGTTTATGGCCAGTGGCCTTGTGGTTTAGTGGTCTTGTTGTTGTGGTTTTATGGCCAGTGGCTTTGTAGTTGTTGCCTTGTTGTTGTGGTTTCATGGCCTCTGGTCTTGTTCATTTGTTTGTGTATGGCCGGTGACATTGTTAATTTGTTTTTTATGCATTTTCTAACAGTGCTCGAAAACTATTTCAAGAAACTGAAACATTCGCAAAGTAATGAAGAGCCTCAAGTTCAAGAGTCTAACGTCCTCGACCATAATGCCCAACATTCAAATTCTGAAGTGCCTAATGCTCAAGAGCCTCAAATTCAAGAGCCTATTGTCCCCATTGCTAGTGTCTCAAATCCAAATCCTAAAACGCCTAATACCCAAGAGGATGAAACTCATTAAGACACCGTTACGTAATAAGATGGGAGATGCTTGGTTGAATGATTGTTTGGTGATCTACGTAGAGGATGAGATTTTTAGGAAAATTGAAAATGAAGATATTATGGAGTATTTTAAAAAGATGAAGAATAGGAAACCACTTATGTAACACTTTTCGTATTATTTTATCAAAATTTGAATTCGTTTGAAAAAAAAGGCTTTATATGTGTGTGTTTTTATTGTCATTTTTTAGTGTATTTTTTTTTCTATATAATTTTTTGACCCCCCTCACCGTAAATCCTGGATACGCCACTGTTCATCACCAGCTTCATCCTCATCTGTTTAGTCTAGGTAAAAAATGTGTTCTTCAATTCAAAACTCAAATTCGACTATTTCCATATCCAATTTCACATAGACCTATGAATTGAAATACTTAGCATCATGATTGTTGGAATTAAATGTTTGATTTTCTGCAATGTTTTGCACGTTATTCCTAATTTATTTTGACTATCTTCCTTTGACTTGTCATGCTTCTACATCTCGAGACTCTTGACATTCAGTAAATCACTTGCATTCCACTTCTTTGTTGATAGATAATATTTATTCAAATAAGCATGTGAAAGGATGAATTATTTATGTCACGTTTAATATTGCAATAACTATGTATGATCTTTGGTTTTTTTTCTCAATCAATGGAGAATGTGAAAAAATAAAATAAAACACAACAAATTTATGGGACTTTTGTTTTAAAATATTACAACAAAATTATCGGTTCACCCTAACATGTCAATTATCTTGTTAACTGATCTTTCCTTTTGACCATGAGATGGACAACATTTTTGTAACTTAATCTGCAACATGAAAACAAAGAAAAATTGAAGTGAAAACATAGAAAAATTGAAGTTAATGAACTTATAACAAAAATAAAAAATAAAGCATTTTAACGAAATCAATCGTCTTAAATATTAACAAAATCAATCGTCTTAAAAAAATCTATTACAACCATTAATTGTGTACATATGACAAATAAAAGTAATAAATCTATGATAAAATAAAGATAAAATAAAGATAAAAATATATAAACACAAAAGTAATCTCTTAAATAAAAAATACTATAGCAAGTGTATGAAAATGGGATAGGCAATGTGTTGCAATTTTAATTCTTTGCACAAATATTATTTGCTATGATTACATTCTTTATTGTCAAACATTCCGTAAATTAAATAAATATTCTTTACATATTAGTTTTATAAGTTTATTCTAATTCAAAATCATAACAAAAACTGCAAAGCCAAAAAAAAAGAGGGTAGATTCTAAGCCAATATAAATTATGAAAACATGGTTTAAAACATATATAACTACTAAACACAAAATAAAAATAAGATACATAGGAATATGAGAACACATTCATCAACTAAAAATACATCAAAACTTGGCTTCATTTTTTTTAAAATTACGAAATTTCACTGCATTTGTAAGTGAATATATTAATAATTAAAAATAGAAAAGTTCATTTGAAAGTGAATATATGAATAATAAAACTAAATAATAAATAGAATCATAAGTGCTATTCTAAACAAAGTATTGCCATCATAGCTATTTGTTTAAATATGGCAGTTAATAAAATATAAGTTTTATATTGATTATTTGTATAGTTTTAACAATTTTATAGGATTATTCATAAACATAACTAATTTGAAAAAAATTAGAAATTAAAAAATATTTAAAAAAGTATGGAAAATCAAAACTGAAACTAAATGTAAAAAATAAAAGAAATGAAAAAGTAAATAAACTACAAAATAAAACCTTAATTAAAAGAACAACAACAGGAAAAAAAACATTCATAATCTTAATGAAGATAGAAAAATTTTGTGACGAAATAAAAAACTATGAACTTTTACATAATATAATCATAAAAAAATAAAAAATAATTGTAATAACAAATACGAAAATATAAAATTGTAATTCTAATAAATATAAAAATATTTATTTTTTTCTTCACAAATTTAATCAAAATAGACAAAAACAATTAATGAAATCAAAACAAATATGAAGTTTACAAAAGGAAAATAAAGAATGTAATTAAAATTAACATCACAAAAAAAAATCATAAGCAAATCATAAGGTAAAAATAAATATCAAAAATATTAAAATTAAAAAATCAAAAGACGTAAGAAAAATAAAATCAAAATAAAAAATTAAAGAATATCATATCTTAATCAAAGGAAAAAAAATGGAAAAGAAGCATTCAAAAAATAGAAAAAAGGCTCAAATAATTAAAAAAAAAAACTATAAATTTACTATCAAAAAACAAAAACTCAAACTAAAATCAATATTAAAAAAATACATATACAAATTAATAAATATAAATCAAAAATCAAAATAAAGAAAGACAACGAAAAAAGTCATTCACAAAAGCGATCAAAATAGATAAAAATAACAAATGAAATGTGCAAAAATACAATTTTAACAAAGAAAAGTAATGTAAAACATAATCAAAGAAAATAGTACATTGAAATCCGAAAATTCAAATTTAATAAAAAAAACATTAACAAAAGTAATCAAAATAAACAAAAAAGTAATAAATAAAATCAAACCAAAATTAAAAACTGGCAAAATAAAATAAAGAGTAAAACTAAAATCAATATCAAATTCAAAAACATAAACAAAGCAAAAATAGATAACAAAAAAGTATATACAAATATATTTAAAAAATCAAATCTTAATCAAAACTAAAAATAATAATTAAGAACAAATTTATAATTTGTATCAAGGTGTAAATCGGCCAAAAGAAATGAGAAACAAAAGAGAAGTAAATGAAATAGAATTATAAAAATCAAATTTAAAGAGAATGAAAAATATTTCAAATGAAAGATTAGAGATTAGAGATGAAAAGAATGATTAGCATTAACTTACTTAGAACTGGATCTTTCTTGGAGTTTGTTTGGCAATGGCATGTAAGCAAAAAAATGATCATGACTCCTAACCTATTTGAGAGAAACACACAATTGTGTAGGGAAAAAAAGAAAGATGCATGGGAGATAGAGAGATGGAAAGGGAGTGGGTTGTGTGGAAATTTGACAATTGTGTTTATTTTACTAATGTGTCTTATTGTGTGACTTTTCAACTATTTGGGCTCTATTGCTCAAATCATATCCTATTAATGATGGCTTTCTTCTATAACATTAAATATATATTATATAAAAAATAATGATATATAGTTTTTTCTTATGTAAATAATTAGTCTTTCTTTAATTAGTATTAATATATTATAACTATTAGACTTTTTATATATCAAGTGTGTTAATTTTGTCATGAATATGATAACTTTTTAGAATATAACCCCGTATTGATCTCATTTAAGTACTTAATTGCCTTTGATAATTTCGGAATATGGGGCGGTGGTTCATTGTTGCTCTTTGATTTTCATTATCCGTTTCAAAACAACAAAAGAAAAGTACTAAAACAAAATTCATCATTAAAAATATTAGACTATTAAACTATATTGTTTCAGGCATATTAGCTAAAAAAAATATCTATTATAAAATTCTATATATTCTCAAAAGTGATTTAATCTTATTTTTTTATGTCCCAAGCAAAACTCTTTGTATCCCATCATAAAACAATGTGTTTTGTTAACTATTAATAGTTAAATATAATTGTTATATAAATAGATGACTATTAATAGTTGATATAATAGTTAACTATAATAGTGAATTTCTATGATAACTATTATAATAAATAATACTTATAATAATAATTGTTACTATAATAAGTAACTAATACTTATAATATATAATAGTTAACTATTATAATAATTATTATAGTTAAATATTATATATTATAAGTAATAGTTACTTATTATAGTAACTATTACTATTATATTACTATTATAAGTATTATTTATTATAATAGTTAACTATAGTAGTTACCCTATGTAGTAATTAATATTATCAATTATAGAAAGAAGATGAAAAGTCACTTATTTATTAGGGTAGATGTGATGTGGCTTCACCAAATTCATTCTTCCTCCATGACTTGTCCACATGACAATACCACATCCCTCTTCACCAACTTTAATATATATATATATATATATATATATATATATATATATATATATATATATATATATAAGATTTATATGCTTTACTATTAACTTAGTATATGTCAGTTCACCTAGTATTAGAACTTCATATATAGTGATTCATACTTATAAGATCTATAGTCTATTAATAAAAGATATTCATTAAGTTTAATGAATTCTATCTATTCCAATTCCTACTGAATTAGGTTTATTACATGTACACAATCTTATTAGATTAATCATTGTCATAAGAAACGTTGAAATGTATTAACACCATGCATATATACATTGCATTTACACATTACTATTCTGTTTATACTAAAAACATATGAAGAGATACTTTGTAAATGTGACTTTACACTTTATATATTCTTCATTTACCTATACCCATACCTAAGAATGTAGCCTATACTATGTGACTAATTAGCATCAGCCGAAAAGCTTAGTCATTAATGTCTATAATCCAACATGGGAGCCTTAGATTCAAGATAAACCTAATTCATGATGAGGTGTCATTCCCTAGGTGAGTTTAGCCTACTTTAATATACTATAAGTATAGATTTGACACTTTCAAGTTTTAATTTGATTTTATTTTAATTAATTATATATTCTCAAATTTGATTATTATTGGATTTGGGAGTAATATAGTGATTAGATTTTATGTGTTATAAAATATAATTGTATGATTTTTTTTTATTAGGTTTGAAGAAATATAAGCAAGTGAAAATATAAAGAAATATACAATGTGTTAAAAGAAAAATATATGTACTCATTAGATATGTAAAACAAACACAGGAATGGTCATTTAGTATCCATTCCTTAAATTTGATATTAGCTCATGCCAAACATACCTTAAATTTAATATTAGCTCATGCCAAACATAAGAATGGAAATATTTAAGTGCCATCATTCTTGGACTTTATATCCCTATTACTTTACCATTCCCACATACCCAGTCCCATGTGCCAAACGTGGTCTTAATGACATGAATCTGACGTGGCAAGCTTAAAAGCAAGATTAACCCAAAATTGGATGATGTGTCATGCCCAAAGTCATTTTCGCCTTCTTTAATATACTATAGTATAGATTTTTATGGAGACTAATAATTTAATATAATATGTTAGTTAAAATTCAAGTTGGTTTAACAAAAAATGCCCGTTAGTATAAAAACAGAGGGAGTATTCATTTTGAAACAAAGATAGTTTTAATTACTACGTACTCCTCTTATTTAGTCTTTAAAAGTAATCTCACTTTTCAGTTTTCTTGAATTTTATCAACTTAGAGAAAAAAAAAAAAAAAAAAAAACTCCAGATTTCAAGTGAAAGCAATCCTAAATCACTCTTTCTTTCATCACCCTAACTAAATAAATATTCACTCCGTTCGGAAATGACGTTCACACTTTTTTGAACGTTACTACGAAAGAACTTTGAGCAATGATTTTAAGTTGATTTAATTATATATCTTAATAAAAATCTAAAACTTGTTAGTGATAATATTGTTGATAGTGTGCCAATAACAAGTTTTAGATTTTCATTAGGATAGTTAAATCAACTTAAAATCATTATTCAAAGTTAGCTTCATAGTAACGTCAAAAAAAAAGTGTGAAGATCATTTTGGGACGGAGGCAAGAGAGGGAATATTTTTTGGCATGCAATTCATCGCAATACATTAATGAAAACAGTACGTATTTCGATTTTATTTTATTCTTTATTCTGGATATATTTCCATAGGCTTCAACCTTATTAGGTCCGTTACAATAGTTTTATTTCTAGGCTTACATTCCTTTACTGAAATAATTATCATTATTGTGGCCTTCTTCAACTTGACTTTATGCTCCCCATGATTGTCTAGCTGCATTACAAAGAAGAAAACTTTAACACGTTGTCCATAATAACAGTTGTCTGTCGCAGTTGACTTGTCAAACTTTTTAAAACTGCGACACGACATTAAGAAGTATTTTTCTAGTGAATGTGGAAAATGTGCAAGGCTAAGGTGAAAAATATGCAGAGTACTAACCTTGTCGAGAAAGAGCCCAATTATTATCAACTCCAACATGCCAAGCAAAGTAACCAAGCAACCCTGTTTGCCTAGCATATGTAACTTTCGTAGAAATACTCTGCAAATCATCATACCCTATCCATGTTGTTCCAGAATAGCAATAATCCGCAACAATGGTGGAATTATACACAGTTGTAGCCCCATTCTGAACGATAAATGTCCTGATCTGGTTGTACCCCATCGATCCATCCCCCGACCCCACCGCACCATTAGCCGGAGCCAATAAACCATGGTTATTCGCGTTAACGAGCCTCCAAGCGTACCCGTAAAATGGCATACCAAGAACAAGCTTCTTGGCATTAACCCCTGCTTGAATCCAAGCTCTAATGCCAATGCTCCCGCTGACTTGACCCGTAGGGTCATTAAGTGCAGCGGGCGCGTTGGTCCTGGTCCCGGACCATGGGGGCGCGTAAAAATCGTACGCCATAACATTAATCCAATCTAAATTTGTAGATACCGATGAAACAGGGTATCTCAACCCATCAACAGTTGGTGAAACGGAGACTGCAGCAGTCAGATACAGTGCTGGCCTGCCAGAGCTGGCGGCCTCAGCAGCTAATGCTGCACGCCACTCGGTAAAGAGTGTGCCTAAGTTGGTCATATCTGTGGCCGCTTGAGGGTATTCCCAATCGAGGTCTAGACCCGAAAATCCGTATGATCTAGCTAGTCTAATGGAAGAGTCGATGAAGGCTCTACGAGAAGTGGGTTGACTCGCCATTGATGCGAAAGCGGCTCTGTTAGCACTTCCACCACCGATCGATAAAAGGGTTCTAATCGAAGGGTTCTTGAGTTGGACGGTTCTTGTGAACGATGCAAACGCGGCATTATTGGCTGCAGAGATTGTGACTTGGTTGGTTTGGGAATCGAGGTTGGCAAAGGCGCAAAAGAGGTGTGTGAAGAGAGTCGAGTCTATGTCTGAGACTGCGAAACCGCTATCTGGGAACCAGTAGGCTGCCCGAACGACATTTTGGGCAGTCGAGGATTGGAGTTGGAGAAGAGAGAGGATGGAAATGAGGAAGAACATAAGAGTCCTGGAAGCCATACTGAAGAAAGGGGTAATTGATGTGCACAAACGAGTCCAGCTATTTATAAGCATATTGTTCAAGCTTTGATATCTTGCTAGGTTTGTCTTTACACTTGCGTGATGACCAGGGAAGTTCATTTGATTGACTAAACTGGGGATGGACCCATTTTGGGCGCGAGTAATGCAATCATAATATTTTTTTATTTTTTTTACGATGTCGACATCAGAACCAGAAGAAGGCGAGTAGAGGGATCGAACCCTAGCACTCACCGAAGGAGACTTGGCTTTACCAATTGGCCACTTCTTTGGGGACACAATCATAATAACTTGACAAATTAGAATAATTTTCATATTTATTTGGGGTCCCTAAAGTTGGATGGGGGACAAAATCCCCACCCCCAAAAAAAAATAAAAAAAATATCAGTAATTATGTACTAACGGTTATATTACTAAAATTTGATAAAGAAAAAGAGTGTGATTAGACTGCTATGCAATTCTTACAAGTAAACAGACCAAATCTCTTGAGTATACTTTGCCTTGGAAAAACTAAGGTTGAGTGACTGACCAAAATTTATGTATGACTTGAACAATTAGAATTGAGTGGCTGCCGAGTTTAAAACTTACAGCACCATAGTGCAGGAAAAATCGAACAATTTTTGATAAAGGGAGGGGCTATTACCACTACAATAAATATTTATATACTACATTATATTCCCTCCGACCCAGAATATATGTTCACCCTCTCATTTGCACTGAGATTAAGAAGTTGTGGAAGTGATATAAGTGTAGTGAGTATGAAAAGTAAAGTAGGAGAGAGAATGAGCGGGAAGAATAGTAATTTGATTGGTGTTGTGAGTATAAAAGCAAAGTACGAGAGAAAATGAGTGGGAGGAATAATAAAGATTATTTGCCATTTTAGAAAGTGGAGGGAGCATACTCATTCTCTCTCTTCATTTTCTACCACATATTTTCCTTATTTTTTTCCCTTAGTTATTGTGCACTTCTTAGTTCTCAAGTGAAGTGGGATGGAGGGAGCATACTTTTTCTTAATTCTCATGCATCTTCACAATGGTGCAAAGTGTATTAGGATAGAAAGAATATTGCATAAGTAGAAAATGTGACATTAGTCTCTCCCTTAAATGGTACACAAACAGTGGTACAGAGAATTTCATCTCTTTATTGAGAACTGTACCACTTTCTGTGTACCATTGTGTATCACAAGTGATCCAGTGGTTATAAACAATTAAGATATAAAAAGATTATAATATCAAAAGTAATGTATAACCGTCAGATAACTTATAGTACACAAATAGTACACAAACAAACAGTGGTAAACAGTGGTACATAAGATTTCAATTTTTTTTTTATATATAGATACCATGTACTCAGTCAATATCTTAACTATTGCCCGTACAATCTTTATTCATTAATTTGTTTGAATTTTCTTGCACGAATTTTCTTTTCTGCCTTTCTAATTGATAATTGAATGGGATAAGATTGTCGGTAACGTGTTTCGTAGTTGTGGATAACTAGCTCATTACGTAGTTTGACTTGCATCTAGGAAAAATTCATCCCTCATAAATATTTTCCAACCATGTTTTTTTGATTTATGTATAACGAGTTGACGTTAAATTTTAATTCGCTATTTTATTGAATCGGGCCATATGCAGTTGGATTGCAGAGTAGTCTAGTGCTTTCTATAATCCAAATAACTTTTGTACACATCATATTAACGTGATATAAGCTGTGGAGCGCATAAGCACGAATGATATCCATCACACCCAAATTCGAATTGCTATGAATTAAAATATCGCCGGATCTAGGCCTTATTCGATATTCAAGTAACAATATCATCTTTAAGATTTTGGACCGCTACAACGGGCGTTTGCTCCATCGCTCAAATGAAATGAAAATTAGACAATGACATGTAAAACGTGTGCTACACAATGTAAAGAAATAAAGATGTTTCACGCAGTTAAATGTACGTTTTATATGCATCACGATTTTTTTTACATCACATTAGTACAAAAGCATATTTTTGTATTCATTCAAAATATTTTACATAAGTAATAGATTTTTACATCCTATTGTTTGGTGTTGAGCGTTTGCGCTAGAACAAACACTCCGCTGTAGCAGATTTTCAGATTAAGTCATCTTGATGTCAAGTCTCTACACCATGAAAACAATAGGAGCAAAACAAGAATAAGAAAGCATGATATGACAAGATGACGATTTTGCCTTGATCAAAGTTGAAGCCACAACTAGCAATAGCATTAAGGATTTAGCCCTATTTGTCTTTAGAAATATAAAAACTCGACTTTTAACCATTAAAGTTACTCCCACTCTGTCCCAAATTGAATGACCCTCGTTGTCCCAAAATGAACGATTTTTTGAAACTTTTACATCAAAAAAATGTCCCTAAATGATTTTTTTCAATTTTTTTTTTCCAGAGTTCATCATATATTTGCGAAACTAAACTTTTGAAAGTGAATGGCTAGAATGTTTATGATTTTTTTTCTATTATAAATCAAAATTTTCAAAATGACCATCAAATTCAAAATGGTCATTTAATTTGGGACAGAGGGAGTAATATTTTTATCAATTATGACCTGACCCCCTTTATGTTAGGAAAATATTACACTACATTATACTCTATCTAGTCCAAAATAACTGTCGCTTTTGGTCAATCAGATGTAACTTTTACCAATAATTTAAATAAAAAATAATGAAGCTAACAAAAATCTAAAATTTGTCATTGTATTATATTTAATAATACTTTTAATAATAATTTTTAGATTTTATTAGGATCATTATTTTATGTTTAAATTTATTGGTCAAACTTAATGTGTTTGACAAAAAGTGATAGTTATTTTGGAGGAGACGGAAGGGAGTATGTCATATCTGATTCTGATCATGCGGAATGTGGTGCTGTCCAGTGAAAGGATAGTGAGCCAAACAACATGCTTTGTGATTTGGCAATTTACTAATACGAACAAAACTGACAATCAATAAGTCCTACTTGTCTATCTCATAAAGAAAAATGTCATGGGTTTGCAATTAGAATAACACTCCTTTCCGTCCCATCTTAAACTTAACAAAAAAAATGGATACAACAATTAAAATGAGAATCTTTATATTATAAAATATAAATGGTGGGCGTAAAGTGTTGTGAGTATAAAAAGTGGGTAGGAGAGAGAAAGTGGGGTATAGAATAGTTAGTGGATAGTTGTTGTGTGTATGACAGTAGGTCCCACTTGTTAGAGACAATTATCCCACATCTTCTAAAGAGAGTGTAGGGACCGCGACCACCACCACCACTCTCTCACATTAGTATGATATTGTCCGCTTTGGGCATAGCCCGCACGGATTTGTTTTTGGGAACTTCCCAAAAGGCCTCATACTAATGAAGTGGGTGGGTGCTCTTATATACCTTGCAATTGTTTCCTCAATTGCCGATGTGAGACTTTGGGTTGCACCCCAACAATCCTCCCCTCAAACCAAGGACCATATCCAGCGAAAGCTTGTACCAACCGGCCCGCGGAACACCACCGCCTTCGATTGCAAAACTCCATTCGCAATGTCACACAAGGGGAACTCCACCAATATAAAGCACACACGCGGTCCACCCGGTCAGGAACATCCGAACCATGGCTCTGACACCACTTGTAGGGACCGCGGCCACCACCACCACTCTCCCACATTAGTATGATATTGTCCGCTTTGGGCCTAGCCCGCACGGATTTGTTTTTGGGAACTTCCCAAAAGGCCTCATACTAATGAAGTGGATGGGTGCTCTTATATACCTTGCAATTGTTTCCTCAATTGCTGATGTGGGACTTTGGGTTGCACCCCAACGGAGAGAAACATGGACCGGTATATAGACTTGAGGAGTTACTCCCTTATTACCAATTGGTTTTAAGGTGGAACCTCGAACATAGTCCATTGCCGGCCAAATCCAGCCCATGCTAACACTCGGGTCTTTCGCTTCTTCTTACCTCATCTCTAATTCTGACCAGGATTCCTAACATGCATGGATGATATAAAAAATAATTAATACGTTTCTGGGCCAGCCGTGTTGGGCCTGCTTGGGTTGATGTCCTTCATGCTTTCCTCTTCTTCAATTCCCACCATTAATCCAATATTCCTCATTCATTAATTTGAGCTTTAATTTTCTCATCATTTTTTATTTTCTTTTACATCATAAATTATTAAATTCGGGTAGAAATATAAAAATAATAAAATACTCCTGAATTACAATTAAATCCCCAAAATTACATATAAACTATCTAAAATACATCAAATTTATATTTTTAATTTTCTCATCATTTTTTAATTTCTTTTACATCATAAATTATTAAATTCGGGTAGAAATATAAAAATAATAAAATACTCCCGAATTACAATTAAATCCCCAAAATTACATACAAACTATCTAAAATACATCAAATTTATATTTTAAGCTCATAAGAGTGTTAAAATGTTATAAACAAAAAATTAATTTTAATTTTTGTTACAAATTATGGATGATAATTAGGTATTCTTAATATTTAGTTGTTAGATTCATCAATGAAATGTTTTTTTTTTCCGAAAGAGTCAATGAAATGTTTAGTTAGTTAATAGTACTCCAATATTTTCTTTTAATATACAGAACCTCATTTTTGTCAACTTCCGAAATTTTCATGAAGAAGTCTTGTGTGAGACGGTATTTACACGTGAGACGGCTTCCGACAAGAGAAGAAATGATCTTGCCCCGCCCCGTCTATATAGGGCAAATCATTTACTCTCTCAACCAGACCCGTTTCACGTGAGACTGTCTCACACAAGTTTTTGTCAATTTTCATGGAATGGTAAACAAAATTGACAAACCTCAAAACTTAGAGGACCAAAATTTAATTTCTCCAAATTCGCTCAACAATGAACAAAGGCTACAGCGGTAGGTAGAGAGTCTGGCCCGAGGGACGTATTAGGTATAAATACAAAACGGTCGTCCATCTCTATGTTCACCAGCGCGTGGTTTCACGCTCCAACGCGGTTCTCGCTCTTCGCTTCCAGTCTCTCTCCTCCGTCTCCCAACTCTCAGCTCAACACAAATCGAGTCTCCATGGCAGTCTCCGTTCGAATCGCCGTCGTCGGAGACGTCGTAATCTCTCTCCCTCTCCATCTCTCAAATTCTAGCTTACACTATTTTACATGTTCACTATTCTTATGTATGGATGCACATTTTAAGCGTTCTTCTTCGTAAACCCTAGCTTTGCCAAAAGGAAAAAAAATAATCTATTTTATGCTTTTCGTTTCTTGTTTGATAAGTTGATTGAATCTAATTGGTGGATGTTTAACTGTTTACTTATCTGCATTTTGAAGCATGATGATTGGAATCTTCAGGAGGATACAAAGGCTTTAGAACTATTGCAGGTATAATTTCTGTTTTGTGTGTTTGACTTTCACGTTTTCAGTTATTGTTGTTTTTTTGGCTGTTTAATTTTGTAAATTATGTTTTTTGCAATTGCTTATTTTGGTATTAATAGTGTTTGATGAAATGTGTTTTTTTATAGCCACAATAGGATCAAATGTATGGCGAGCTAATTTAGCTAGATTGATTGTGTTTATTTGCTGTGTTTGATTCATTTCTGATCCTTTGTATACCCACCCCCCTAGAGAACTCGGTTTGAAATATCCAAGTTTCGAAAGAGAGTCGTACTTTCCATTTTGGCTTGTCCGCCATCCGAAGTAAAGATCCACATTTCTAAAAAAGCTACAAATCTTCATAGGGTTTCAATATTTTTCTTCTTCTCGAAACATAATACTGTACTCCCTCCGTCCCAAACTTTTGGTTACTAAAATTGAATGCGCGGAGATTAAGAGAAAAGTAGGTGTTGTGAGTGGGAATGAGAGAGAAAATGAGATAGTGGATAGTTGTTGTGAGTGGGAAGGAGAGACAAAATTGAACATTTTTGGTAAGTAACCAAAAGTATGGGACGCCCAAAAAAGGAAATAAGTAACCAAAAGTTTGGGACGGAGGGAGTATATCATACAGGTCATGTAGATGACAATATGTACACTTTTTTTTTTTTACCAAAAACTCCGATATTCTAATTTGCGATGTTCCATTTAAAGGGTCCACATTATAAAAGTATTCCTACAATCTTCAACCTTTTAACTTTATCGTCCAAATCTCGTACTAAAGATCCTCGAGTTTAACAATTTTGTAATTATGTCGAACTCCAAGGATACCAGTGTATTCCTTAAGTGTTAGATTTTTAAAAAGTGGACTCCTGTATAGGAAGAAGGTAGTATAAGAGTAAAACTTTTGAGCAATTTAAAGGAAATGTATAGAAGCAAAAGTATGATATTAAACAGTTCACAACTTTCTAAATGCGACTTTCTTATTGAGGATGAATGGAGTGCTTTATATTCTCCCGAAAAGGAGTAGCCTTTGTAAAAAAAATCGTTCGGAAAAAATAAGTTTGTTTCAATGCGTCTAATAAAAAATGCAACTTTAGTTCAATTTAAAGGAATGAATACAGAGAAGTAAAAGCACAATATTAGAATTTGACTTTATGGTTGTCTCTTTCGCTTTTGGGACGAAAGGAATAATAATTTTTTTGGTTACACCTGAACCGTGTATTACATATACCAAGAGGTTAAGTTTTAATATTATGGGAGTTGCTTGATTTGCAAAATAAGACTCATTTGATTGAAACATCAGACATGGGGGGGGGGGGGGGACTCTGGTGCAAGTGTTGTTCTTTACTAACTGCACCTACATGCATTTTGCTTTTGCCAAAATTTTAGTCAAGAAATCTTAGTATCACAAATATTTTATGCTATATAGTCCTATCTAATATACATGTTTTTCTTTATAATGCAGCCAGATTTGGTGCTGTTCACAGGCAAGTTCTCTCGTTCAATGCTGGTTTTCTCAATGTAGTTAGCCAGCTTTCAGTGCTTCTTTTGGCTTCCCTTTGTTACCAGTTACTACTCAAATCGAGATACTTTAAGCTTTTTAGTCTTGCTCATTTCTTGTTCTTATGTTTTGTGGTGGTACTTCTTTTCTGGACTTGTTTCAGGTGATTTTGGTAATGAGAATGTTGAACTTGTTAGAAGCATAGCGGATCTTGAATTTCCTAAAGCAGTTATATTGGGGAATCACGATGCTTGGAGTACTAGAAAATTTTCTGACAAGTAAGTTTAGTTGTCTAGGGTTACGGGAGAAGTTTTATTGAAAGAAGTTTAAGAGATGCACTATACTTCTATTACTGATTGACTCTAGGACCATTAAGAAGAATTATTGTGTTGTTGTCATTCTGATTAGTGATTTCTTCCGTGTTCGAATATTTGAAGTTCGGATTCTCTTCTGAATTGCCTTCTTTTAAGCTACACTCACTCCTGTTCCCCGAGTCATTATCATTGATATACTTCTTACATGAGTACTCCCTACATTCAGACCACTGGCAGAGCTAACAGGCCCCCCTTTAATTTTGGAAAATGTCAAATTTATTTCTTGGAATTGTAGAAAGTGTGATATTTCATTACCAAAGTAATAATATTTATCAATTCGGCCAACTTGATCCAGTTTTATCAATGATTTACATAAACTTGTATTGTCGTACTCCCTAGTCCATCCATCCCTGAATGCATGTCAGTTTGTAGAAATGACAAGAAAAGAGTGCTTTGTTTCTACTTCATCAGCGTTTTTGATGAAGTTACTAAATTCAACCTTGCTACACTATTATTTTTCCTAAGTGCACTTGCAACGATAAAATCTGGACACTGAGGGTTATTGTGTACATGTTTCAGATGTGAACTGAAATTGCTTGAAAGTCAACTTCATTCATTTCTGTGAAACACTGAATAGTGGCAGAAGTAGTATTTACAAGTATCCTTGTTCTATCTGCACTTTGATCCTCTCCTGATCTAGTTTTTTGTCTGCGTCAAATATTTGAAGGAAGAAGGACACAGTGCAACTTCAGCTGGAATGGTAAGCTAACCTAATCTTTTATTTTCTGGAACATATACTGACATTAATCTTGATTTTGGTTTTCTCTTGTCTATCATAGGTCATCACTGTATCTCATATAGGCACATTACTCTCTTGGGATTGTTAATCAACTTTGTTTTCAGTAACCCAAATAGACATTGTCCCCTAAATTTAGTAGTCTACATCATGTTGTCTTTCAACGAGCGAATCTAGGCTGTTATATAGCCATGTGTAAAAGGGCGTGGGGGATGAAGGTTACTTCAACCTTGGTTTGTGGGGTTGAATTGGGGAAGTGCGTGGATGTTAGAGAGTTACTATTTGAAGAATTTTGATCAGTTGCTTGGACTGCAATCCGGTTTCTCTTTGAAAACAAAAAGAAGCTGGTTTGCAACACTGAGGGAATGATTTTCATAAAGATTGGATAACAGGAAATGATTAAACCTTATAAAAGCGGTTTCATTTCTCTACATGAAGCAGTTCCTTTTCAACCATGTACACTTACAACTGTGGCTTAGATAGCTGAGAATGAAATTTTGAAGTGATGCTGCCAAAACCAAAATTTGAAAATTATTGAAGATAAAAACAAAGTGGACTAATATATCAGACTGGTAATGTGAATCAAATTGATCTGTTTATCTGTAGTAAATCCCTTCTATCCTTTATAGCCTCTTATTACCAGCAGTGCGTAAGGTGAATAGATTTTAGGTCATTTCCTTTTAATGCAGTGGAGGATGATTGACGATACTGGAATTGAAACAATATTTTTGCGAACTCAAAATCTCCAGGAGAGACCCACACATTTTGCAAAGATGCCAAATGTTAACCAGGAATCTTGTAGACCACAGATTGTTCCAGTTTGTATGTCTCTTGACAAATTTATGTTTGAAAATCTTAACCTGAAATTGAGATTATATTGTGTCCATTGAGTTTGCCACGGATCTTTGAATAGTTTGTGACTATTGTAACCCTTTTGATGTTCTCTGCCCAACCTTGGGTACATGCTAAAGTTCTACATTCACGCATAATTATAGTTTACAAAGATGAATAACAGTGATTAGAACCCGTAGTAGGGGACTTTCGTTCTGCAAGGAGATAAATCACTTGCCTGATCACTAGGTTTCGTGGAATGCTTGCATAAGATAACTGCAGATAGATATCCAAGTCTATATTGTGCTTGATTTCTGACATGAATAAAGAACTAATGGGTTGAAGTTATATCCAGTCTTGGTGGGGAGCATGTTGGCTACCGACGCTTGGACTTCCCTCAATTAAAGCTGAGCATTGTTGGAGGACGGCCATTTTCTTGTGGAGGTGAGAGAATGTATCGTAAAACACTTCTGACAGCGAGGTTAGTTGCGTCGTGCGTCTATTAATGGATTATGTCTTCTAATCAGTCCTTGATGTTCAATCTGCCTAATCCTGGTTGTAAAACGTTTGTCTCTGCATAACCTGATCCAGTGTGAAAGGGTCCATGTGCTGATTTGGCAATTTTTTTTTTTTTTTAATTTTTTTTTTTTTTTTTTAAATAAAAGATATTGACTATGTCTGTTACTAAATACAGTATTCCCTATGTTCCATTAAAATTCCAGCTTTTAAGTTTTTTGGCCAATTGGTCAAAGTCAACAAGATTTTTGTGGAGTTACTTGTGTAATTTTCTTTAGCAAATTTAAAAGGTTGCAATTCAATACTAGTATTTTTAATGATCGAAATATGTTATCCAGGAGGGCACATTATAAAGCATTGTTTATTGGGCAAATTGCAATTTAGTTGCCTGAGTTTGTCACGATGTTTCAATTGGTTATCCAATTTGTGTTTGTTACAATTTGGTTACTGAATGTGTCTTTTTGTTGCAATCAGGTGCAATTTTAGACGGGTTGTTATAAAACTAACAAAAATGGATGAAAAACGTAACTAACTTCTTTTAGAATCGCAATAATCATCCCTATAGTTTAACTAATTTTCGGTAAACCACTCATGAAAGAAGGAAAAAAAAAGGAAAACCTATATCTAACCCACCCCAGCCCATGATTCCCTCCCCTACCTTTCGTCTGACCATCTCCCTTTCACAAACCCCATTTTAGTGGCCCTCACTTCCCATCCCAGCATCCCCATCTCCTTCATCAATCCTCACCCTACCTCACAGTGGACACACTCAATTTTTTTTGAATAAATGAAATCCCTTTACGAATCGACATTTTCATCGCCTGCTTCAAATTTTGGCAAATTACAGCCAACAGAATTCTTGAGTAAAACAGAGTGAGAAGCATGGGACTTCACACCCATCAATGGAGAAAATTGGTAGTTGCAGCTGATGGGTTGCTAAACTGACATGGGAAAAGCTTGAATGACTGAGTTTATTACCGCGGACCCACTCCATGGCTGCAATTTTAGGTTTTTTTATTCAAATCTCTCTCTAAATAGAGAAGAAAGATAGGGCACAAGTCGCAATTAACTTTACGTTTTGTGAGATCCCATACCGAAATTGGTTATGTTCACAGTGATAAAGATTTGATGATAATAAAGATTGGTTTATGACAGATGGTAGAAATTATGGGCACAAACAATGGTGAGACATTTTTTTAGTTAAAGTGATGGGGGTTTGTTTGTTGATTCGGTTGAGCAAGAGCAATCGGAATGGGTTTTGTTCGTTGATTTATGGAGGAAAAATTGAGCCATTTGGCCTTTCTCCTCATCTCCAAAGCTTGATGTAGATGACGGCAATGGTGGTGCGACGCAGTGGGGTGAGGCGGTAGTGAGACAGTTGGAAAGGAGAATGAGGGTGTGGAGTTGGATTTGTGTTTCTTTTTTCTTTTCATTTCTATCTTTCTTTTTCTTTCTTTGATGTTATTTTATTTATTCTATTTAAAAATATTTTTATCTTGTTTAATTGCTTACTTTTATTTATTTTTGTGTTATTTTTATTAATATTTTTATTTTTTTCTATAATATTAAATAAATATTATTATGCACGACTTTTTTTGGGACATGCTATTTTTTATTTGTATCATTTAAATAACTATTTTATCAAATAATATTAGTTGGATACTTTTTAAATTATGTTAGTTTTTGAACATTCGTTAGGATCTAGGGGCCGAAATGGGATAATCTAAACTGTAGGAGTGATCATTGCAATTTTGAAAGAAGCCAGTTCGTTTTTCATCCATTTTCGTTAGTTTTTTAACGGTCCATCCAAAATTACACCTGATTGCAACAAAAAGACATTCAGTAACCAAATTGTTAAAAACACAAACTGGATAACCAATTGAAATATCGTGACAAACTCAGGTAACTAAATTGCTATTTGCCCTTGTTTATTTGTAAGAGTAATAGTATATTGAATACACACACGCACACACATGTTGAGTTCTAAATGCAGGGAGAGAATGATTTAGATGGGACGGGTGGAGTAAATGGAGTAGCTAGAGGCGAGGAAATATTTTTCATTTGGCTTCTCAGCTCTTCAAACATCTAACATGCCTTCTTATTCAAACGATCACGTACAAATAATTCATAAAGTTATAATTATATAGAAAGAAAGGGCTTATGAAATAAAAAAGCTTATACGTGATTTTAGGGGAGATCCCTGAAATTACCATGTTAGCGTTGCTTCTTGAACGATGTTATTTTTCCTTTTGGGTTCAACTTGTGTCACAGCTCATCCATTGGGATAACTTTGTAGATACGGAGTTCATAACATAAATGGAAGTGTGGAAAGAATATGCAGAGCTGCATTAGGGGCACCAGCGGATCATTCTGTCATACTTCTTGCACATAATGGACCCACAGGTATATCATCACTCTGTAGTAAGAGCCGCCCTTTTGTTTTTTCGTGACTGGTTTTCGTAAGGTGTGATTTAATATTCCAATCTTCAAATGAGAGTCACTTAGAGTAAACGCAGAATCTTACATAGTGTAAGGTGCCTATGAGAACTCAAAATTGTAAGAAACAATTTGAAGACGAGACATTTACTTATGGACACGTAAAAGCTTAAAAAAGGGTATTGACAAGAATACAGAAGCGGGCCTAACTTTTGAATATGCAGTTATATGTTTCAGCGTTAATATGGTCTAGTGCAGGTCTTGGTTCAAATATGAATGACATTTGTGGAAGAGATTGGTTTCGTGAAGGTGGTGACCATGGTGATCCAGGTAACTCTATCGAGCTTTGTTCTTTGTTCCTCCAAATGTTTTTTTCTTGCTTACCCGTTAGTAGCCATATGGATTGAGATTTGGGACCATGTTTGTTAACTTTTGCTTCCATGCAGCGTACTTTGGCATGCTTTTATTGGCAACTTGTAACATTGACAGGCTCATTGCTTTGCTTGCATTTTACTCTTAACATCTTATAATCATTGTTATGTATATTGTAATACTTACAAAAGCACTTTTTGTACAGATCTGGCACTTGCGATCTCCCAATTAAAAGAGAAAAACAAACACTCTATCCCTCTCGTCGTCTTTGGTCATATGCACAAAGAACTGAGATATGGAGATGGTCCACGAAAAATGATGGTAGTTGGGGATGATAACACTGTATACCTTAATGGTGCCATTGTTCCTAGGGTACTAAAACACGATGACCAAGAAACATGTACCAGTACCTCCGTTAAAATTGAAACTCCTCTTCAAACCCTTACAACAGAGGGCTCGGTGCGTGCCTTCACTGTAGTAGACTTTGTAAACGGAAATTTGGAGAAGATTGCAGAAACTTGGATTTCAGTCATCGGAGACAAGACCACAGTTAAAGAGGAGCATATATTGTTTAGTACTGAGACTAGCTTGTCTGAGCTTTCTATTTAGAAGGGTGTTAGTTTTGATCAGTAGGTTATTGCATACTGAGGAGAATTCTTAAGGCTTGGTGCGCATTCCTGTATTATGTTAGATTGAACAAAGTACTCCCTCCGTCCCGGAATGTTTGTCCCATTTGACTTTTTTATGATCAACACAAATGAGCTTTGGTTAAAGTTAACTTGTGTTGACAATAAAAAGCCACATGAGACTAACTTTTCGGGACAGGGATTGATTAAGTCACAGACCATGTATGTGTAATTATATAGCTTCCTTTGCTGATATAGTATATATTTGCAGTAGGTCTGTAGGACCCATTACTAAGTGAGTGCTGTGATGATGGTATAAACAACTTCATGCATTATTGATTGATTAAAATTTGTCCTAATTGTCAAAAAGAGATTCTAGTGCCTTAGCTGATTAAGATGCTTTTTCTTTTTTCTTGGTAGATTGAGCTTATTAAGACTCTCTCTCTCTCTCTCTCTTTTCTGTGAGCTTGTTTGTTTGTAGGGGAAAGATACCTATTGAAAAGGTATCATACCAATGAAAGTGATACCTATCAACAAAGATATACTCCCTCCGTCCTGAACTAAACTAAGGTTCTTAGTTAGTTTGACTTTTATACGGAGATTAGGAAAAAATAAATATTGTGAGTGTGAAAAGTAAAGTAAGAGAAAGTAGGAGAGAGAAAGTTTTTGTTGTGAGAATGACAAGTGGGTCTTATTATCCATTATAAGTAATAAATGACAAACCAAAAAGGAAAGTAAGAACGGGGACGGAGGAGGTAGTACTATACTGTTGACTGGTTTCTTTTGAGTCAATTATTAGTACACTCATTTTTTTTCTTTATTTTTTCAGCCTTTTTTTTCATAGTGTGGTGTCAAAGGATAAGCTTCTTTTTATAAACTCATGCTTCAACTTTAGTTTTCTTTAAGATTTTGGCTTTTGCTGCTACTTTAGTGGACCAAATTCCAAACATTTTTTGGGCCTTTTTTGACCAAGTCAATGGGAATTCCTTTGTATTGAAGCTTTCTCTCACTCTCGAGAATTAGAAATGGAAAGCAGCAATTAAGCATACCTGGTCCCACGTTTCTGTTGGCTGTTTCCATGACAGATATAGATGTGAACCAATGGGTGATGAGTTGTTAATTATGTAAAGACTAGTCATCCAAATACCCCCAGGATAGCACTAAACAAACCTGTATCAATTTAGGTTCAGCGGTCATTGTAGAGTTGCTTCTTTTGGTTTGTGATTATCCTAATTAAATTAAAATTGTACAACTTGTTATTGATACATCAATATAAGTACTATCAATAACAGTTTTCAAATTTTCATTAGAATTATTAGATTAACCTCAAATTATTGCTCAAAGTTCATTCGTACAAACGTCCGAAAAACGACGACATTTATTCCGCAACATCAGATTTTTTTTATTTTTTGTTATAGTACTACCTTTTGATGTAGTTTCTAAATGGGGTCTGGCACATGCATTTGCACTCCAGTGGCTGTAGTGGTCCTCTCCTAACTAGTAACTAGTCACCATCTCAGAGAAACCCCCCAATCCACCCCACCCCACCCCACACCATATATATATATATTGATGATAAATATCTTATTTACTCCATTTATCACAAAATACAAAATTGCTGTTGCAATTGTCTTACCAAACTATTCAAAAAATGTTACCGTAAAAGTGCACTGAAACTATTTTTTAAATTTGAAAGCACTATACAATTTTTTGACGGACTAAATCGGTAAACGCTAGAATTATTATGAAAACGGAGAGTGTTTGGAAGAACGATGAATTGTTAGTATAGAAGAAAAAGTTTAAATTAAATATATTATAGAAAATCCAATAAAAATAAAAACCTACGGACAATGATACACATAGTGAAAACACAAAGGGAAAACTCATAGTGAAACACTCTAATCCATTGTGAAAATGTCAATGGCCTTGGGTTTTATAAAGTGTTATCAAAGGTGTTGACAGAGCAACGATAACACTTTGGGCAATACTTACACACACGGGCAGAAAACAGTTTCTGAAAAGAGTTTGCAGCGGAAATTTGACACAAGAATTATTTTTCTCAAGATATATAAATTATATATCTTGAGGGATGCCTCAAAAGGCGAAACCTTTACTAATAATATGAATTGAAGTACAAGGCCGAGAGTTCCCTATAGCTATTACAATTTAAGCTCAATGGAACGACTAAGTCTATACACGAGACCCTATCCTAGCCAAGACAAACTTACAATCAAAGATTATAAGAATGGAGATTGGGAAGACGGAGTTTATCGGAACCAAGGAGTGTATAGGATTTTCTTGTGCAAGGATGTGTTGTGTAGTTGCTTGCTTGAACTCTTCATCCTCCTTGCTATTTATAGGCTTTAAGAACTTGGGGAATACTCCAATAATGGCTGGGATGTTGTTGAAAAACGTGGAGTAAGTGAGTGGAGTGGTGGACGGATTTTGTGAGCCAAAAACTCCAAAATCCCATCTTTTTAGGAACCAATTCTTGATGCCCAAGTTCATGCTTCACTTGCTTGTACTCTTGAGATGAATAGACCTTGTACTATCTTGATCAACACTCAGCCCTTTGAATGGGTCAATTCCCACGTTTTTCACTTGCCCTTTATCTCCAAGTTATGCGTAAAATACATCTTTATGCATAACTTATCTTCTTTCAACTGCCTTGCATAATTCTAGCATAGTATATACCTGAAAATTAGACCAACATAAACACTAAACTTGCATAAATATTAGACATTAGTACAAAAATTATTTATGAAGCAAATATCCAAATATAATCCCAGACTGTCTGTCGGGTATCACTGCGACAGTGTTGGCAGCACTTGTGGTATCACCACGTTCTGCACTTACAATCTCCCCCTTAATTGGATATTTCTTCACAAACTAAATAATGCTGTGACCCTGCAAGACAATGTTAGCCACAAATACAGAATATACATAAATTCGTCCCGCACAGATTAACTCCCCCTCAAAGAGGCAAGTCAACTGAAAAACAATGATTTTGAAATAGTTTTAGACCAAGTAAACTAAACATGATTAAAAACTAATTATCCAAAACAAAACCAAAGTTATAAAATCCAAAAACCATGAAGTGTTTAACAAACTTCACACAAATAAACCAACCAAAAAACAAATGTTAAGTGCAACCTAATAGTTTTAAAACAACTAACATAAAAATTGTTTTTAAAAGCTACAAAGAATAGAAACACACCAACTACCAAACCTGTTTGAGTATCACTAGCTCACACACGTGCATTAGCAGTTAGATCACTTGTGTTAGCAGAAAAACACTTGTGGCAGCATTATCTCCCCCTGTTTGTGAAGAATACTGTGCAAAGAATTTCTACAAGTCTGTATGAATCTGTATCTGGCTTGAAGTCCGCATTGATGGAGCTTGGGCAGTCGGTTGGCGTGAAGAAGATGAGACTTTTCTCTTCTTTTTCTTTTTCTTGATGGTAGTCACTATAGGTTGGGAAGGAGCCGACGTGGGAGGATCATGTGCGACCGGAACAGGTGGAGGTCCGGAGACAACAATGACGAGATTTTCATGGGCTCATTTGAGGATTTGGATGAGGAAGCCATTGATGGAAGTTGAGAAGGGAAGGAAGAAATTTTGGGAGAGGGATTTTGAGCGATTTGAGAGACTGAGAGGGAGCGATCGGCGAGAGAGAGAATGGAGGGGGTTTAATTAGGATATTTTAGGAATTATTCAAATGGAAGATAAATACCCATTATTAGATAATTTTCCCTAATCCTAATAATACTCAATTCTCCTATTTTCTAGCTAGATAGTTAAACTCAATCACATCACTCACATTTATCACAAAAATAACCGGCCATTATCCCCAAAATTAGTTTTTTTTTAAAAAAAAAAATAAAAATATTATGTAAACCGAGTTAGGTAACGGCTCCCACAAAGCTTGGAGTTAATTGTAAATTAGGACTCAAAAAATATAGGGATTTAGTTAGCCTAAAAAGATTTACCAAAAATAAAAGGATTTAATAAAGATCTTTTGGAAAATCAATAAACTCCATAAAATTAAGGGACTTTCGGACTTCCCAAATTTAATAATTAATTCCAAAAAAAAATTAAAAAAAAAATGTGGCACATACTAATGTGTTATCGGCAATGATGGTAACACTTTAGAAAACATATAAGTCAAATATCTCCTTGATAAAACTTTTCACTTTAAGGCAAAACAATCCTCATTATGAACACTTGAGGCAAATTGTTAGGCTTTTTTAAATAAGCAATTGAGGCAAAAACAAGCTTCCCAAATTCAAACACTTGAGGCATAGCAAGCCTTTAATTATAAGCGTTGAGGTAAAATAAATCTAACAAGTTAGATAAAATAAACTTATTCTTCATCTTCAAGCACTTTAAAATAAGCATAATTTACACTTCAATATCTACAAGATAGCATCGTAGTAACGAGCTCCGTGCTCCGAGTCCTTATAAAGTGTAAAAAATACTTTAGTGATTTGTACCTTTCAAGTAGGAAACATTGTAGTAGCGAACTCCATGTTCCTAATACTTAGTACTAAATCACTAGATAGTATCTCCCTTTGGCAAGAGTGTATCGTCGCAGCGAACGCCGTGCCCCGAGTTACTCAGGAAATATTAGAAGTGATTTTTGCCTTTTGCCTTTTAATTTTATCACAAAAATCAGTGACTTTGTCACTTTTGAGTACAAAGGGGATTTGACAAACATGTTAACCAAGTATAAACCTACCGAAACAAAAAGGTCAGCATGTGCCGCTATTAAAAAGCTCTAAACAAAAAACATATATATATATATATATATATATATATAGATATAGATATAGATATACATATATATATATATATATATATAGATATACATATATATATATATATATATATATATATTTTAAATTTAAAATATTGTACAACAACAAAGATGATTCAAGGGGTTTAAACAAGACACGGAACAAGAGACTTCTTCAAGTTAGAAAATCTCTTATGGTTAAAAACTTGAATTAAATATTCATCTTTCGAAGAATTATAATTATTTTTAGATTCAAGTTTAGAAACAAAACATGAATGGTTTACCTTACCATACCTCGATAATTAACTGGTTCCTTACCTCTAATTTGTATCCCTTCGTCTAATCTCCCTATCACTTGGGATATAGGATGATTTTTTTGAATCCTCAAAGGGGGATCTCTTCTGACGGGATCATCAACTCTAATGGAGTCCTCATTATTTTCATTTTCTGCAACTGGTCTGACTTCTGGTGTTATCTCTGGTGTTGCTTCAGGTGTGGTAACACTGGGGCCGACATCTGGTCCAACACTTATGTCAACACTTTGTCCAACATAAATGTCAAATTCACTTTGAGATTGTTCCAGCAGTACCAAACGAGGATAAACACCTGGTTGATCTGCAACACTTGACAGATCATCAAAAACAATGTTTATAGATTCTTGAATAGTTCCCATTCTTAAATTATACACTCGATATGCAAGATTGTCATGAGAATATCCAAGAAAAATGGCTCTATCACTCTTAGAGTAAAATTTTGCTAAGCGATCCTAGTCTTTTAATATATAACATGCACACCCAAATACATGAAAGTAATGAATATGAGGTTTCTTCCCATTCAAAATCTCATAGGGTGTCATAGTTAAACCGGGTCTTAGAAAGACTCTATTAGAAATGTGACAAGCCGTGCTCCAAGCTTCAGACCAAAATCTTTTTGAAATCCTTTTAGAGAATAGCATAACATGGGCCATATCAAGCAATGTCCTAATTTTCTTTTCAGCCACACCATGTGGTTTAGAGATCGAAAAATCATGGTGTATCCCCTTTTTCTTACAAAAAGTATAAAATGAAACATTTGCAAATTCTTTTCCATGATTTGATCTTATACAGAAAATAGAAGCACAAAACATGTTTTTAATTTTGGAGTGCAAGAGTTTAAATTTATCTAAAGTTTCAGATTTTTCTCTTAGGAAATATACCCAAGTAAACCTAGAGAAATCATCAACTATAACAAAAACATACCTCTTACCTCCCAGGCTTTCTAACTCAATTGGACCTATTGCGTCCATGTGCAAAAGCTGAAAATAATGTGTTGTCCCGAAGTGTTGCTCCTGGTGTTGGGTAACACTGCGGGTAACACGAGTCTCCTTACTTTTAAGGCAGTCCCCACACACAATTTTGTTCTTCAGATTCAGATTGGACACTCCTTTGACAGCCTCAAACTGGAAAATTTTCTTCAAGTTTCCATAAGGGGCATGTCCCAACTTTTGATGCCACAAAATTGTGTCATCCATATTAACTGAATTGAATACTTGTTTATCTTCAACAAGATAGCAATTGTCACTTGATCTAGTTCCTGACATTACACAAGTGTTAGTGTTATCAAAAACTTCACAAGTATTTTTATTAAATTTTACCTTCAAGTTGTCATCGCACAATTGGTCAATGCTAATTAAATTAGCAACCAATCCATCAACGTGCAAGACATCCTTTAAGGCAGGGAATCCGGAAACATCAAGTGTCCCTTTCCCTATTATATTGCTCTTTCCTCCACCTCCATATGTCACCGTTTCTCCTTGGATAGATTCATAGTCTTTCAAGAACACTTTTGTTCCCGTCATATGATGTGAACAACCACTATCAAAGTACCATGAACCTGAAACGTTAGTCCTCAAATAAGCAAATACAACATTGCATTTATGATTGGATTTTAGAAAACAAGATTTCTTTTTAGACTTTTTGATTTTCTGATCATCAGTGTTGTCTTGAGTGTTGGGTAACACTTGAGATAACACATGTGAACTGGATTTTTTCTTTTTGAGAGTAAAACAATCAAATTTACTTTGTCCAGTTGTGTGACAATATTCATACACACACGGTTGATCAGAAATATCACTTGATGAATTACATTTTACTTTTTCATGTTCTTTTACAAAACATGTTTCATTATTTTCATTCAATAAGGTAGAAGTGATTTTATCAAGAGAGTCTTGAAACCCAATACTTGATTTGAGTGACTTACTCAAGTCGAGTATTTCATCCAATTTTGAGAACGCTGTGTTGAAATTTTTGAAGGTGGTTTCGGCTAGCTTCAACTTGGACTTGACTTTGACAAGTTCAACATCCAACTTTGTGAATTTCACCGCCAACCGAGTCAAAGAGTCTTTTAACTCATGATTTTCCTTCGTTACGATCGCTACCATCTTGTTCTCTTTCTTCCATTCTTTAAACAATGCCTTGTAGAGATATTTTAACCCATCAATGAGCTCATCCTTGCTTAAATCCTCCTCATATGGACTTCCTGCATCAACATTAATTGAACCATGAAAGCAAAAATCGTCAGAATATTTAAAAGGATTATACCTGCTGGGTGTTGGGCTTGGTGTTATCGCACTCTGGGTAACACCATTGGCAACACTTTCTGAATCTCACTTTGAGTGCTCCAAAGCCATGGTCAACATGGCTGATTGATCATGTTCTTTAATGTTTTCTAGCTCTCTTTCCTCACTATTCCTAAGGGAAGTATGATTCGAGCTAAGAAGAATAGAAAGTTTCTCAAGATAAGGATTAACAAGATTCAAGGCCATAACAACTGGATCGAATACTTAGTATGTCAAGTAATCAGCTCTGGTGCCAATTGAAAATGTCAATGGCCTTGGGTTTTATAAAGTGTTATCAAAGGTGTTGACAGAGCAACGATAACACTTTGGGCAATACTTACACACACGAGCAGAAAACAGTTTCTGAAAAGAGTTTGCAGCAGAAATTTGACACAAGAATTATTTTTTTCAAGATATATAAATTATATATCTTGAGGGATGCCTCAAAAGGCGAGACCTTTACTAATAATATGAATTGAAGTACAAGGCCGAGAGTTCCCTATAGCTATTACAATTTAAGCTCAATGGAACGACTAAGTCTATACACGAGACCCTATCCTAGCCAAGACAAACTTACAATCAAATATTATAAGAATGGAGATTGGGAAGACGGAGTTTATCAGAACCAATGAGTGTATAGGCTTTTCTTGTGCAAGGATGTGTTGTGTAGTTGCTTGCTTGAACTCTTCATCCTCCTTGCTATTTATAGGCTTTAAGAACTTGGGGAATACTCCAATAATGGCTGGGATGTTGTTGAAAAACGTGGAGTAAGTGAGTGGAGTGGTGGACGGATTTTGTGAGCCAAAAACTCCAAAATCCCATCTTTTTAGGAACCAATTCTTGATGCCCAAGTTCATGCTTCAATTGCTTGCACTCTTGAGCTGAATAGACCTTGTACTTTCTTGATCAACACTCAGCCCTTTGAATGGGTCAATTCCCACGTTTTTCACTTGCCCTTTATCTCCAAGTTATGCGTAAAATCCATCTTTATGCATAACTTATCGAGTAAACTCCTTTTCCGCCCCTCGTACTATGGCCCCTCGTACTATGGCCCCAACATCAATTTGACACTCGTACTATTGAAACAACAAATGTATGATGCGTACTATAGTTTTATTAGCAAAATTAACCAATTTACTATTCATTTGTTAACTTTTTTTAACGAACATTATTTTTTTAACGGGCATTAATTTATTTTAACAAAACTAACTTTTGGGGCGATTTTTGAGTTTTTCGCCGGATTTGCGCCGTCGGCCATATCTCCGGCACCGCTGATTATTTTACTGATCCCAACGGTCAATATGAGCGCCTGAGTGATGCGAACATACCCCAGAAATTTGACGACGATCCAACGGTTAATGAAGCGGGAATTTGATTTTTAATATTGCGAATTTTTGGAGATTTTCGCCAGTTTTCGCCGCCGGCCATTTCTCCCTCTCCGGCCATTATTTGGAAGATCCCAACGGTCATCATGTGCGCCTAGGGGATGCGACCAAAGCCCAGAAGTTTCACGACGATCCAACGGTTAACGAAGTCGGAATTCGATTTTTACATATGCGATTTGGTTTTGATGGAGATAACAAAAGTTAGTTATAAATTAATGCTCGTTAAAAAAATAACGTGTGCTAAAAAAAGTTAACGACTGAATAGTAAATTGGTTAATTTTGCTAATAAAACTATAGTACGCATCATACATTTGTTGTTTCAATAGTACGAGTGTCAAATTGATGTTGGGGCTATAGTACGAGGGGCGGAAAAGTAGTTTACTCATAACTTATCTTCTTTTCACTTTCTTGCATAGGTCTAGCATAGTATATACCTGAAAATTGGACCAACATAAACACTAAACTTGCATAAATATTAGACATTAGTACAACAATTATTTATTAAGCAAATATCCAAATATAACCCCAGACTGTCCGTCGGGTATCACTGAGACAGTGTTGGCAGCACTTGTGGTATCACACGTTCTGCACTTACACATTGGATGAGTTTTTAGCAGTGTGGTCCACAAAGATTTATTACAATCCAACGGATTACAGTATTTCGCTATGAGTTTTCCCTTTTGAGTTTTCATTATACATATTATTATCCAAAACGTAATTGGATTTGAAAAGCTAGCCAATGGTAATTAAATGGTGGAGTAGTCAGGCAGCCTTTGGTAAAATAAAACCATTGACAGAAACAAAGGAATGTCTTTGTTGTTCTGACAACCCAATCTGCAATTGTTGAATTAGATCCCATAGCATATTAGCAGCCTTTGACTGAATCTTAGCCGTCCATCCTCCATCACTTTATTTATTTACTAAACTATTTATTTATGAACAAATCTACTCTATTTTCTAGTGTCCTTGAAACTATAGAACAATATTAATCCAGCTTGCTTATGCAATTAAAAGCTACTCAATCCCACTTGAATTATGACAAAATTTTATTTTGGGTGTTCCATTCGAATTAGGATAATCCAAAAATAGAAGTGTTTTATTTAATGAGACATACATTCACACTCACAATAACTTTTCACTCATTATTCTCTACCTCACTTTCTCTCTCCTACTTCACTTTTCATACTCACATGTCACAACACCTACTTCACTAACACTTTTTCTTTAATCTTCGTGTCCAACCTAAAAATCCTAATTCGGGTGGGACGGAGAGAGTATTTCTTGTTTCTCCCTAGTTGGACCGGCCGCTGTTACCAAGGTTCAAGTTGTTGTGCCAAAAGTCCAAATTACCCCTCTTCATCACCATCTCCGTGATGATACCACCAGAGATCCAGAGCAGTGCCAAATGAAGGGTAAATTTGACATCAAGAAGCAAATTTTAAAAAATAGTTTAAGATGGAAGTAAAAATTAAGTGAGAAATGAGCTTATTCAGCTAAGTAGATTATATCATCGACAAAAATGGAAGTAAAAATTAAGTGAGAAATGAGCTTATTAAGCTAAGTAGATTATATCATCGACAAAAATTTGTGTAAGACGGTTTCACGCATAGACAGATTTCATTGAGAAAGTAAATGGTTTGTCCTCATACAGATGGAACGGGGCAAGCCTATTTCATCGCTCGTTGAAACCCATTTCATTTCATGTGTGAGACTGTCTCACGCAAGAAGTTAAACCGTGTATAGAGAAATAACGTGGAGGAAAATAAAATCAGTTTATTTCCTTGATTCACTATGCCGAATACAAACAATATATATACATAGACTCTTTCTTGGAGACTAAGTCTAATCCTTACAATTTAGCTAAGTGAAATATATCCTACCTATTTACATTCTTATCAAATAGGTAACAAACTAATTAAGGATACACATAATATGGAAAGGAGATATGCCGAGAGATTCTCTAGGATCTCGGCTATCTCAACACCCCCCCCCCTCAAGTTGGAGCGTGTAAATTACAGACGCCCAACTTGCCTAGAAGATGGAGAAACTGTTGACTGCCCAATGCCTTAGTAAGAATATCAGCTAGCTGTGAAGTTGTATGAACGTAACCAGTTGTGATGACACCTGACTGTACAGCATCGCGAACAAGATGACAGTCAACCTCAATATGTTTAGTTCATTCACGATGGACAGGATTTCGAGCCATATGCAATTCAGATTGGCTATCACATAGAAGAGTCATCGGAGCTGAACGTGAAATCCCAAAAGAATCAAGTAAAATACGAAGCCATTTCAGTTCACATGTGGCACTTGCCATAGAGGGATATTCTGCCTCGGCTGATGATCGCGAAATGGTAGTCTGCTTCTTGGTTTTCCAAGAGATCGGAGAGTGACCCAAGAAAACAAAGTAAGCGGTAAGTGATCGCCGTGTAAGAGGACAACTCGCCCAATCAGAGTCGCAATAAGCCCGGAGGTGTAAAACAGAATCGGATCGTAATAGAATGCCTTGGCCGGGACTATTTTTAAGATACCGAACAGCACGTAGAGCGGCCGTCCAATGAGCCTTCTTAGGCCGAGTCATGAACTGTGCAAGAGTATGCACACTGTAGGATAGCTCCGGGCGAGTAATAGTAAGATATATAAGTCGACCGACAAGTCGCCTATAAGCCTCAGGATCTCGTAAATCATCATCTTCAGTCAAAGCCAAACGGTGATTTTGTTCAATAGGAGTCAAGCCTGGACGTGCTCCTAGAAGACCAGCCTCAGAGAGTATATCAAGCGCATATTTACGCTGAGAGAGGAAGATACCATCCGGATGTGTGGCCACTTCAAGGCCCAAGAAATACTTAAGACGCCCGAGATCTTTCATGTGAAAACAACGACTAAGATAGGCCTTGAAGCGACTAATGGCAACCGAATCATCCCCACCAATAACAAGTCATCAACATAGACAAGAACGTGTATTTCAGCAGCATAAGTCTTTAAAGAGAACAAAGAATAGTCGGAACATGATTGAACAAATCCATACCCTTTCAATGCCATAGAAAGTTTAGCAAACCAACAACGAGGAGCTTGCCGAAGACCATATAATGATTTTTTAAGTTTACAAACCTTCCCAGAAGATGAATCCGGATGTCCCAAGGGCACCTTCATATACACATATTCACTAAGATCACCGTGTAAAAAGGCATTGTGAACATCCATTTGATGAAGTTCCCATCCTTTAACCGCAGCAATGCTAAGAAAGACACGCACCATAACCATTTTGATGGTGGGTGAAAATGTTTCCTTGAAGTCAACACCTTCAACTTGTCTATTCCCCAAGATCGCTAACCAAGCTTTACAACGCTCAATTGTCCCATCAGCATTGTACTTTATTTTATAAACCCATTTATTACCAATCACCTTCTTATCAGGAGGAGCATCCACCAAATCCCATGTTCCATTCTGATCAAGGGCATTAATCTCTTTAGACATAGCCTCGCGCCATTGAGAAAGCTTAACCGCCTCACTAAAATGTTTTGGCTCAACACCTGAGTCAATAGCAGCCAAAAAACAACGATGTGCAGACGAGAATTTAGTGCAATTGACAAAATGTGATAAGGGATAACGAGTACCTGAAGATTTGGATTGAGGAGATGGACGGGACGGGGGTGTAGCTTGAGTGGTATGCGCCTGTGATTGTCCTAACTCAAATTCAGAAGCTGGATATCTGGTAGAAGGAACCTTAACTCTCTGACCACATCCCAAATTTTCTAGCTCAATCAATTCGGCAGGCTGTTCAACCTGTTCAACCATCTGCGCTGGAACCTGTTCTGTCACCTGGTCAGTCAGTTGGTCAGAAACTGTAGCAGGGACTTCTTCACAATCCTCCATATCATTGGAAGGACAAAGAAAAATATCAGAATCTGTGTATGCTCCATCTTGGTCAGCCCGAACGTGAGCAAAAGGAAACTCATTTTCCACAAAAATAACATCCCGAGAAACGAACAACTTATTTTCATCGAGATCATACACATACCATCATTTCTTGCTAAGAGGATACCCCAAGAACACACATCGCCTACTTCGACTTGCAAACTTATCATTATCACGTCGAGAATAATGTACATAACATGAAGACCCAAACACCCGAATGTGTGAGTAAGAATGAGGCTTCCCAAAAATAATTTCATTAGGAGTTTTCCCGTTTAACAATTTTGAGGGGGTTCGATTAATCAAATGCCCAGCTGCCAATACACACTCCCCCCCAAAACTTGACGGGTAATTTTGCTTGAAACATTAAAGCACGAGACACATTTAAAATATGTCTATGCTTTCTTTCTACCCTTCATTTTGTTGGGACGTACGAACACAAGTAGTGTGATGTTCAATCCCAAGTTCAAGAAAATATTTTTCCAAACAAGTAAATTCCGTCCCATTATCACTCCGAATTTTCTTAACTCGTTTATTAAATTGTCGTTCTATCATGGCAAGAAAGTTTTTCAAAATCTGGGAAACATCACCCTTGGACTTGACCAAATAAACCCACACCGCACGGGAACAATCATCCACAATGGTTAAAAAATAAACAGCACCACACAAAGCAGGTTTCCATTAATCACCCCAAATATCGCAATGAATTAAATCGAAAATCTCATTAGAATTACTTTCACTAAGTGAAAATTTGTCTCTACTTTGTTTAGCCTTGCAACAAATCTCACAAACGTCTTTATGAATACTACTACGATTAATGAAAGGTAACAAACCCACTATCTTTCTTGACGGATGCCCGAGTCGCTGATGCCACAACTGAAAACTGCCAGATTCTCGAACGTTGCACACTTGCGTTGTCGGAGACTTCCTCAAGTAGTACAACCCCGCGTCCAGTTCACCCGCTCCAATCAAAATCTTCGAGACCCGGTCCTGTACAACACGTTGTTTGTCAGAAAAATGCACCAAATAATCAGAGTCTCGAAGTAATTGAGAGACAGATAGGAGATTGCAGTTAAAAGTTGGGGCATATAGTGTTGGTAGTGGTGCCCTAGGCACGTTTAATAAACGTTGTAATTGTTATCATTTATTTCATATCAATAAAGAGATGTTTTGATTATTATTGTTGTTCATGTTTACTTATAATAATCTCCGTCCCTAGTACTTGTTAAGCACTAGTATAAAGGATAAATGATCATGGGATGATCATGTTAGATTTATGGGTACTTGTTTGGAACAAGGTACTGGACATGACCCGCTTTATGAGATTTATGTCATGGTCTATGTCATACATATATCTCATATTAGTTATGTCATTTGAATCCTTAGACATGAAGTTATTATAGTCTTCCACTTGATGAACATTATGTTTGACATATTCAAACGCTACTTTTAACCGAGTAGTTATAAAGGGTATGATTGGCATAATCGGATTCACGTAGGGAAGAATAATAAGCTAAATGGATTTGTCCCTCCGCGGAGAGATGTCAAGCTTGGGCCTCTCGTAGGAATGATGTTGATGAAATGTTCGGCCGGGCTCAAATGAATTGATTGGATCAATGTCATTTGGATTATCAACATATTCGGAATCGAGAAAGTATTGAACAAAACAAGTTGACTCTTTGACCATGACTTGTGTTCAATGATATCGTGGACAAAAGGATTATGACATATTCTAAGAGGAATGCGAACTTGTATCTAGTTATACTAATTGGGTAGGTATGACGGTTTGCTAGAACCTAATCATATCTTATGGATTCATGTTTGAACCCATTGCCAACTTAGTATAATCCTAGAGGGTCACACACAATAGAACGAATCTTTAAAAGGACTACATTGGAATTTTGGAAATTCTGGACTTTCTGGGGAAGTGGGCGACCGCACAGTATGGACTGGGCGGCCGCACACTTAGCCCATTTTTGTACCAGTTTTGTTTCAGATAGTTGTGCGACCGCACAGTGCATTCTGGGCGGCCGCACAGTACTGTCGGGTGGCAGATTCCTAATTTGATTAGGAAACGAATTTTGGACGGATTTTGACACAAGTTTCCTATTTGGAATAGGTCATACTTGTGTATAAAGACCAAATTCGGCCAGCACTCAATGCTAATGATTTTGTGAGTCTCAAAGAGTTTGAGAGAGGGTTTATTTTGTTCCAAGACATTCTTGGTTGAGGAACAAAATAATACACAAAATAAATTCCATATAGTTCTTTTGATTGTGAAAAAGTGTTTCACAATTTGGTCTAGCAACCAAGATCAAAGAAGCTCATTTGATATTCGTTCGAAGTGTGGATACCGCTAGAGGGTGAAAATCATCATCTTCAAAGTTCGTGTTCAAGCTTTGTGATCGTGATCAAGTCTTCAAACCTCCACCAAAGACCAAGAGAATTTGATAGCCATCAAGGGTTAGTTTATTCCTTTATTCTTATGTCGTATTTGATTTAATCATATGAACGGATCCAAGGCTTTGGGTTTCAAAATTTTAAATGCTAAATTCCGCTGCGCATGTTTGATCGAAACCCAACATATAGAACATTTTTTAAAACAAGATTTGTGGCAATCTCAACGTTGCTTTCTTTCGTGGCTTTCATGTATCTCCCATTAGGCAGACCAATGTGATCTGCCTTAATATCATGAACATTATTGAGCAAAGAGATGTCCCCTGTTATGTGTCGGTTGGCTCCAATGTCGACAAGACAACGTTTATCGTTCATCTTACCAGTTGCCTTACCAGTTGTGCTGCCAGTTGTGCTGACAGTTGTCGGCACCTGTGTCTGCATAAAATTCTTGAAGTTGTTCCATTGATCTGCTGTGAATCCCAGCACTCTAGCTTGATCTGAAACCCTTTCGATACTGACCTCTGCATTGTTGGATCTTGTGCTCAGCTTCCCTTGATCTTTTCTTCCCGAAAACGATTGGCTTCATCCTTTTCCTTTTGCTGGTTTTCCACGCTGGTCTTCCCACCATTCTGGGTATCCTATCAGCCTGAAGCACAAATCCACACCGTGTCCTTTCTTCCCACAGTGAGAGCAAGTGACATTGCTCATATCCTTCTTTTCTGTCAATCCACCTGACGAGCCATCTGTGCTCACAACTGGTCTGTTAACTGCCCTAACAACTGTACGAACAACGAAACTTGCTGGAGTTGGAAATTCACCATGTCCACCTCCCAGCACCTGTTCCTCCCTTATAGCATTAGAATAAGCCTTATTCACAGAAGACAGTGGCTCCGTATTGACAATAGAGGTTTTCACGTTCTCAAACTTTGGAGTTTCTAACCCCATGGCGAATTGATGAACCCGTTCCTCCTCACGCCTTTTTACTAACACCGCCCGAATATTACACTTGCAGCCTGTACAGGAACAAGTCGGCAGTGTCTCAAAATCATTGAGAGCATCCCACAGTTTCTTTATCCGCCCGTAATAAGAAGTCACGCTTTCATTCTTCCCTTGTCTGCAATTTGCTATATCCACCTTCAAATGTTGAGTCTTCGGCCCATTCCCCAACGAGAATCGTTCTTTCAAATCATCCCACAAAACTTCGCTTCGTCCACATAGGTAATAGTGGAGCGAAGAGTTGGTTCTATCGTATTAAAAATTCATGAAACAATCATGGAATTCACCGTCCACCATTGGTCTGCTTCATCAACATCGTCAGGACATGGGATTCTGCCATCAATGAATCCGGTTTTCGTCTTCGCTCGAAGCGATCCTTTGAAAACTCGTGCCCATTCTTCATAATTCTCACCCTTCAACTGAACATGGGTGATAATCATTCTTGGATTGTCACTTGAAGAAATAAAGTAAGGAGATCTCTTTTCTTCCTTGATCTCCTTACCTTTGCCGGAATTTTCAACTCCGGGTTTCTGAGCTTCATCGTCGCCGGCCATAGTCTTAAAACCGGGCTCTGGTGCCAAGTTAAACCGTGTATATAGAAATAACGTGGATGAAAATAAAATCAGTTTATTTCCTTGATTCACTATGCCGAATACAAACAATATATATACATAGACTCTTTCTTGGAGACTAAGTCTAATCCCTACAATTTAGCTAAGTGAAATATATCCTACCTATTGACATTCTTATCAAATAGGTAACAAACTAATTAAGGATACGCATAATATGGAAAAAAGATATGCCGATAGATTCTCTAGGATCTCGGCTATCTCAATACAAGACTTACTCTGTATCATCAGCATCAATAATGTAAATGAATGATGATTTGGCTTTATCATTTACCTCAAAGTGGAAGCTCTCTCCGCCTCCACCTAGATCGGATCGCTCACCCATTTTGTTCTCATTATAAACTAGTGGGTAACTCGTGCTCTGCACGGGTAACTAATTATTAATTTTATTATATTTTGTTTGTTTATATTTTTATTTAATAATATTAGTTAATTATCAATCATAATAATTATATAATTTTTAATTATAAAAGTTAACTATTAATAGTTAAATATAATTATTAAATAAATAGTTAACTAGTAATAGTTACATATAATAGTTAAATATAATGAGTAAGTCTCATGTAAAACGCGTTTTACATTAGGCTTAGTGTAAAACGTGTTTTATTAATAACGGCAAGTGGGGTTTAAGAGACGCGGTGGTATAAGTGTAAATATTTGAAACTTATGAAATCTCAGGAGGCATATTTTAAAACTGCAGGAGACATATTATGAAACTGAAGGAGGCATATTTTTGAAACTCCACATCAGGCACTTTGTAAAACCATAACAGACATTTTTTTCAAAGAGGCACTTCTAAATTTTAAAGCATGCATTTTTATAAGTGCCTGTTGAGTTTTTTTTTTTTTACTAAAAATCTCAAGAGGCATATTTTGAAACTGGAGGAGACATGTTTTAAAACCGGAGTTTGAAACTGGAGCAAGCATGTTTTAAAACTGGAGGAGGCATATTTTTATACTGCAGGGGCACATTTTTAAACTAGAGCAGGCATGTTTTTTCTTTAAAAAAGACAATGTTAAAAGTTCAAAAAAATCTCAGGAGGCATGTTTTGAAACTGGAGGAGGCATGTTTTGAAACTGCAGGAGGCACATTTTTTAACTAGAGCAAGCACTTATTTTTTCTCAAAAAAAGGCACTGTTAAAAGTTCAAAAAAAAAGTGTCTCCTCTAGAGTTAAAACATGTCTGCTCTAAAAAAGTATCTCATCTAGAGTTAAAATATGTCTGCTGTGAAGTATTGAAAAATGCCTCCTCTTGTTTTAAAATGTGTCTGCTGAGATTTTCATGAGTTCCACTTATTTACAAAATTGCCACCGCGTCTTTTAATCCCTCTTAAGCCGTTATTTGAAAAACACGTTTTACACACAGTTAGTGTAAAACACATTTTTTACAAGATTTTGTGAACTATAATAGTCAACTATAATAGTTAATTTGTATGATAACTATTATAATAAATAATACTTATAATAATAATAGTTACTATAATAAGTAACTATTACTTATAATAGTAATAGTTACTATAATAAGTAACTATTACTTATAATAGTAGTAGTTAACTATTATAGTTAACTATTACTATTATTTGGTAATAGTTACTATTATTATTAACTATTATAGTAACTATTACTATTATAAGTACTATTTATTATAATAGTTAACTATAATAGGTACCTCATTTAGTAACTAATATTATTAGCTAATGCTATTAGCTAATAGAAAAAAAATAAAAAGTCACTTATTTATTAGGGTAAATTTGATGTGGCATCACCAAATTCATCCTTACTCTATGACTTGTCCACATGGCAACACCACATCACTCTTCATCAACTTTAATATATATATATATATATATATATATATATATAGATTTACGTTTGAAACTAAACCCAACTAATAAAATAATTGGTCAGTGTTGTATTTTTCTTTTTCTTTTTGATTTGTTTTAAATGATATTTCATTTTCATATAAAAATAAATAAAATTTACATTATAAAAATGTAGCAAGACAACTGGGATAATAAGTTAAACTGATTAGTTTTCAAAAGAAAAATGAAAAATAGTGTTAAATAGGTGTAATGATTATGATTTAGAAGGAAAATCTTGTTGAAAATTCAATCATTTGGTGGTTAGATTTTAAGATTATACAATTGCCTTCGTTTTTATATTTGTTAAATTGATCAATAGCTACTAACTCCAATTTGTGCTCCAAAACGTGGAGACGTTTAGTTGTATGAAGGGATATATATAAAAAAAATTAGGTTGAGTAGTGATATTTTAATATTTTCTTTGGCTCATAATAATTGTCACATAGAATTTATCAATATATATATTTTTGAAGGAAGAATTTATCAATATATTAAAAAATGTGTTTTACTTGTTATATTATGTTTTTATTAAAATTTATTTAAAGCGCAATATTTATTTTGAGTCTAACAAAAAATAATAGTGTAATATTTATTATGAGCTAGACGGGTCATATACTTCTTCAATTTTGTAAAGGGTTTGATAATGCTAACATTTAAAATAAAAATATACTCCCTCCGTCCCACCTCACTTGAGACTTAAAAGGTGGGCATAATAACCAAGGAAAAAGAATAAAATTAGGAAAATGTGTGGTTGAAAATGAAGAGAGAGAATGAGTAGGGTTAATAGTAGGTTGGTTGAATCAATTGTGTGGTGGAAAATGAAGAGAGAGAATGAGTGAGTGGATCGATTGAATATAAAATTATTAAAAGATTACTATTTTAGGGAGTTTCAAGTGAAATAGACGGATCAAAATGAAAATAAGTCTAAAGTGAGGTGGGACGGAGGGAGTATATAAAAAGAAAACGGCATATCTATCCACACTTGTATTGTTTGGTGTTTGATTGAGAATAAAATTTAATTTTATCTTTTGTCTTAATCATTATAAATCATCTCAGAAAATGAGTTTATTGCAAAAGTGACATGCGTACTTTGTGCAATATATCAATTTGACTCGCGTACTTAATAAACATCAAATGTGACATGCGTACTTATGATTGGCAATATTTTTAGACTAATTTTTAACCCCCGTTAAAAAGTTAACGGGGATGTTAATAACTTAACGAAAGAAAAGTCAACATTTGGAAACTTCTTATGGTGCTTGGAATATCACCTGAAAACTGATTGTATGACAAAAGTCTAATTTCGTTGTGACCCTCAAATTTTGTATAACAGACGGCAAAGACCCAGTTAAATGGTTTGTTGACAGATTGAGAGTCAAAAGATCTTCAAGGCTCCATAATGCAAGAGGTATAGTGGAAGTGAAGTTGTTGGAGTCAAGGTACAGATTCCTCATCGATTTAAGCTCACCCAAACAAACTGGAATTTGTCTTATCACTTACAAAAATGTTTACCAAATGTGGTAACTGACAAAGAGAATTCGGGACCATTCCTTCTAGCCTATTGTGTTCAAGATACAATCTTTGAAGTTGCTGTAATCTTCCGAGTGTAGATGGAATAGGCCCGGTCAACTCGTTGCTATCTAAACTGATCAAGCTCAAACCGGTCAAGTTACCAATTTCACTGGGAATGGGACCCGTGATTTGTGATCCAAATGCTTCGAAATCCCCCAGAGATGTAGAGAAGTTCCCAATTTAATTTGGGAGGAAGCCCTTGAATTGATTTAGAGCTATTCCCAGATGGGATAATTGTCTGCAGTTTGTTAGAGAAGTGAGGAATCTCAGTTCCGGAGTAGACGTTTCTCTTTCTTCGATCAGGCGCCTTCGTCGCCGGCTTCACCGGAGATAATGGGGTTGACTGGAGATGTCGCCGGAGTTGAGGGAGGGGATCGTCGGAGTTGAGGGAGGGGGTCGCCGGAGTTGGTAAGTTAGAAAGAGAATGGAGAGGGGGAGAGGGAGTTTAGAGAGAGAAAGAGAGAGCTGGGTCTGATTTTGGGGATGTGGGAGGTTGGGTGGAGGGATTATATGGATAGATAAAATAATTAGTTGGATTAGGACGTAAAATTTAAAATGTTCCCGTCCCAAAACGTAAATCTGATTTTACAATAAAAGTCATACTTTTTGTTAAGTTATTAGCATTCCCGTTAAATTTTTAACGGAGGTTAAAAATTAGTCTAAAAATATTGTCAATCATAAGTACGCATGTCACATTTGATGTTTATTAAGTACGCGAGTCAAATTGATATATTGCACAAAGTACGCATGTCACTTTTGCAATAAACTCCTCAGAAAAGTATTCAAGTTGCCCATTATGGTCTTATATTTTCTTTTTTTGGGAACCAATGGTCCTAATATTATTAAAGAGTTGAATGGAAAAAGGAACCCAAAATGCCAATAAAGAGAAAGAAGAAAATGAGAGAAAGAAATTATGAAAATGCAAAACCTAACATTAGACCACTAAACTTTGACAAGTTTCCCAATAGGGTAACAAAATTTTAAGATATATAACATGGTCATAAAACTAACAAAAAATATGCAAATAACCCCCAAAATTAATTTCCATTAACTTTTGCCGTTAAATAATTATCAGTCACTTCTATACACTTTATAATCTCCTCTGTACACTTAACAAACACCATCTACTTTTTCATTGAAAAGCCACATATTATGATTTCCCACCTAATTACAATCCTTTACTCTTACAAATAAATAAAAATAAACCAAAATTAGCGTTCATGAGTACGTAATCCATGAGAGTGATTCGATTAGCATTTCAGGAATTAAAAATTTGTTTTCACTAATGGAAACTTAAATCTTTGAGTTAGAGAAGAAGGAAAATTTATTGTTGCCAAGGGACATCGCCAAAAAGTTTTAGAGATTCAAAGATAATACACCAACGATGGCTTTGTTCCCGGGGCAAAAAGGGTCAGCCAAGTCCACCGAAATGAAAAAGTGCTTTTACATTTGCAATTGTTCTTATCGGTTGGTTGGGTCAAAAAGATGAATATAGTAAGGCGCACGACAAAGCCTTTATTATTTGTGACAAAGACATTGTTGATCGCTTTAATTTATGCAACAACGACATGGTGAAGCTAGCAAATATATTTGTCTTCATTAATGCCATAATGGAAGAAGTGAATTTATCCTAAAGATGACTGTGATTGGGCTAAAAAATGATTGTAATGGTTGTGTATATTTTTGTACCCTTGTTAACTCGTGTCTTTATTATATTGTAGGTTTTAATTTCTTTTTATTGTATTCAAGAAAATACTCAGGAAACAAGTTATATAAGCATAAAAAATCATGAGGCGACAAATATGAATAATTAGTAGTAACGAAAAAGGTATTCAGTAGTACTAGTAAATGATCATATTTAAAATTATTAAAGACTACATAATGTATGAACAAGTTGACATTCATGATTTTTTGTTTAGAAATAAAAGTTTCCTCTCTTTATCCTAGAGGTATATAGGAGATTTCATGATTATTAAATGGCAAAAGTTGATGAAAACAACCTTCTGAGAACTTTGCATATTTTTTGTTGGTTTAATGGTAATTTTGATATTTGTAAAACTTAAGGGACCTATACAGAAATAATAAGAAAGTTGATTGGCCTAAAAGTTATTTTTGAAAAAAAAATAAAAAAAAATCCCATATTTCCCATCATATTCTCCTCTTCCTCCTTCCCTCTTCTCTTTCTTCCAAGAAAGACAGAGGAAGCAAACCCATAATTTCTTTCTCCCTCTTTTCTGAAAATTGACAAGAATTTGTTCTGTTCCACTGGCTAAAAATCAAAATTTCGATTGGTTGAAAGGTGAAAATTTGTGGGAAGGAGAAAGGATTTTATTTATTTATTTTGTTTTAATGAAATTGAGTTTGCTGGTGAGTTAATGGGAAATGTAACCTCGAGCGTGGCAGCGAAATTCGCATTCTTCCCACCCGACCCACCAACGTATGACGTTTACAGAGAAGAGGAGAACGGAAACAACGTTATTGATGATGGAAAAGAAGGGAAAGGGAAGCTGATTTTCACGGGGCTGACGGCGGACAAGAACGTCGACGTGCATTTGCTGGACACAAAGGGCGGGAATAAGATCGTAGCCACCTTTTGGAAACACCCACATGGAAGATTCACCCTTTTGTATTCCCATGGCAACGCTGCAGATTTGGGGCAGATGCAGGACCTCTTTATTGAGCTCAGAGCTCATCTCCGTGTCAATATCATGAGGTCAACTTTCTAAAATTATACAGTAAAACATTTCCTTTTTTTCTTTGTGGGTTAGTCTTTTCTTGAATGGTGATGGTTGTTGAAATGGTAAATTATTGTTTTGATGTGTGTTTATACATGTATGATTTTGTTGTTTGTTTGTTTTGGAATGTGGGTTTGGATTGGTTGTGTTGTTTTGAATAGTGAATTGGGTTTTGTTTTGTGTTCATGAGGTTTTCTGGGTTATATTCTTGTTTGGGGCTGTTTTAAAGTTTTGCAGTGATAATACTTTTTGCATTTGTTTGGATGAGCATGTGTTTGGATATTGGTTTTGAGGTATCAGAGAACAATTATTGCCCTTCCAAATGATTAATATGGAAACTGAATCTTTCTAATACTTTTTGCATTTCACTTTTATGCTGTAACTGGATATTGATGATGATTAGAAGCTGTTTAGTTCGGTTTTATTCAATAAACGTGATTTTCGGTTCGATTAATTCCCTTCCAGAGATTGCGTATTTTCCTTCACTTTCCATGTGTAGCAGATTTTATATGTGTAATTGAGTGAACAAGTATTTGTACTTTGTGGCTTTCAGTATTTTGATGTTTGACTATTAGTTAGTTGTAGACCATACTTTGAAATTGAACCTATGTTAACTTGCACTTCACTTGTGTAGAGCTCTTTTATATGTTGTCTTCTGTGTTTTACGAGTCTTTAGATTGATAGCAAGGCTGTTCCATTTTGACCTAGGTATTTTTCACTTAATGATTGACACGGTAACCCATTTTCACTTAATGATTGACATGGTATTTTTTATTTTTTTTTGCTTATGATGCAGTTATGATTATTCGGGATACGGAGCATCCACCGGTAAGGTAAGAAACATTCCCAAACTTTCAAGTTTAATCCTGAGCATGTCACATGTATAGGTGATTATTTATCCATCAATATATTTGGCCAATTATTTTTCATGAGTGCTTCATTTTGATTTCGTTGTTACAGCCATCTGAGTTCAACACGTACTATGATATAGAAGCTGTCTACAATTGTTTGAGGAGTGAATATGGAGTCAAGCAGGAAGATGTGATTTTATATGGCCAATCTGTTGGCAGTGGACCCACACTACACTTAGCTTCTCGACTACAAAGATTGAGAGGCGTTGTTCTTCATAGTGCGATCCTGTCAGGAATACGAGTTCTATATCCAGTGAAGATGACATTCTGGTTTGACATATTTAAAGTAAGTTTTTGTTTGTTCTTGTTTGCCTCTTTAATTCCAAATTCTGATCTTGGTTAGGTATTGACTATTGAGGGTGCTCTTTCTTGTGCAGAACATAGACAAGATACGGAATGTCAGCTGCCCGGTCCTTGTAATACATGTAAGTGCATCTCTTCCCTGATTGTTTATTACAACTTTTATGCTGGTTTCGTTCAAGATATACATATGATAGGAAATATTTGAATTGAATTTTCAATATTGATTTATGTGATATTGTTTTTTGTTTTCTGCCTGATTTATATATTGGACTTTAATTTCGCTGCTTCATTTGTTATTAACATCAACAAGTGGTCCGCTTTCTCTAGTGACACGTTCTTTTCTTTTAGACTTTATGTGTAGCCTCCCAAGCTCAGGTTTGTGATGAAAACTTATTGTCTTCTGGGTGCATGAAACTTGCTGAGGCTCAACTCCATGAGACTTTTTTTTTTTTTCCTGTGCTCTCTGTTCAATTTTTTTGGTGTATAATTCTGGCCCCAGCATCTATATAGGGTCGCCCTTCAGCTCTTCATTTCTTAACTAGGTGGACGCAATTGTCTGTTTGTGCGTGTCGGGTGAGGGGGGGGGGGGGAAGAAAATATTAGTACTTCAATCAGAGCCCAAGGATGGGACTTCATTTTGTAGACTGACTGCTAATATTATCAGAGATTACTCTTTTTGTTCCAACTTCCATGTAAAGAGTACAGTTGCTATATTTGAAGTTCTAGTTGGGACTTGGGCTTATATATCAAAATAATATTCAATATACACAATTCGATTTTGGATAACCAAAAAATAGTTGTTGGAGGATTCGTTATGGTTAACAGAGATTTTTTCACATGGTAGATGAAAGAATAAAGTAGAAGCGTCAATGGCCTTTGCTACAGAACCACATGTAGGGTAATTTAGGAGAATGATCTTCAAGTGCGGGCTTCTAATTTGGGAAGGTACCATGTATAGAGCTTAGGGTTCTCAGTGCATACAGGCTCGACTGAGGAATTTTATTCATAGCATCCTGTTGTGGTAGCATTACTGGGCAAATGGTCAGAATAATTTTGCAAGGCCATGCTGACACCAATGCTGACTCTGGATAACCAGATAAGTACTACTCCCTCAGTCCCAAAATGTTGTTCCCTCTTTTTTGATGTTAGTAAGAAGGATCTTTGAGCAATAAATTTAGTTCAATTTAATTATCCTAATGAAAATATTGAAGTTGCTATTGATAGTATTGATAATGATGTATCTATCAATAACAAGTTTTATATTTTCATTATGATAGTTAATTTAAACCAAAATTTTTACTCAAAGTTCTTTCGTACTAACCTCAAAAAAATAGGGAGCAACATTTTGGGACGGAGAGAGTATGTAGTTCTGTTACGTGCTCCAATCTAACTACGACTTGGCTCAGTGACTATATGATCCGAGCTTGATCTTGTCAGCAGGTTGTTTGTGTAAACAAGCTTGTTTCTCTTAGTCAAGTATGTTTTGGAGCTGGGAGGACTGATCTGCTATAACAATACAATTTTTTTTGCAACTTGTGGAGTAGTCTCCTTTAATGAATATCCGTCTCTCTTTTTCCATGTGCACAATTATACTGAACGATATCTCTGTGACTGTGAGTGCACCAGTAAGAATTTACAGATAAAAGGGACAATTTGTTGATTCGGACAAGTATGCAGACATCTTCAAACCACTGTCCATCAGTTAAGGTGAATTAGTTGGTCATTTCTCATACGAGGATAAGGAAATAAAGGAGCCCGTAATGTTCCTTGCAACCTTCACATCATACAAACTTGTACTCCCTCCGTTCATGATGAGTGTCCCCTTTCCTTTTACGGGAAGCTTTCTAACCCAGTTGTCCGTTATAAGCCCTTCTGGATGCGAGATGGAAAAAGGGATTGGTTCTATTCAAAGACTCTAGCATAAAGAGCTTTAAACAGACCAATATAAATATCATTGGAGATGTTTTAACATGAAATCATCACATCAATAGCTGCTAGTATAGTTATAGCCTTATAGGTGAGCCTTGCCAAACCATACTCCCTCCGTCCCATTTCAAATTGCAAAAATAAGGTTATGCACCGGAATTAAGGAAAAGGTTAAAAAGGTGATGTGTTGTGGGTGTAGATAGTTGGGTAGGAGTGAGAAAGTGGGGTAGAGAATAGTAAGTGAGTTAGTGTATGTGAGTATGACAAGTGGGTCCCATTAATTAAAAAATATTTAAAAAAAAATCCTTTTTAGGCTTTTGCAATTTTAAGTTGGACACCCAAAATGACAAATTTTGCAATTTGAAATAGGACCGAGGGAGTACAACTATGTGTTGGGCCCCCACGAAAAAGGGTGGCAGTTGCTTAATCTGTCTGTTCTTTCCCTGTTTAGAGATGGTTTTTCTTGGGATTGTGTAAGATACATGGTTTGGATCAAATATTCGCCTCTTTGTAAATTCAGTCGAGAAGGATGAAATACTGGAAATTTCAGACAATTAGCTATTAAACTGCTTCCTGCTCTTGAGTAGACTTGCAACTTTGAGCATATCTTCACTTAGTCCAATAGGACTTTATAACGTATTGTGGTAACAATATTCATTTAAAAGCGGCATATATTGTCAAATTGGCTATTTGTTAGACTTTAGATTCCATGAATTTTCAGTTAGGTTGTGAATTGCGGACCTTCCATCTACTCTACTCTATACAAAGTTAAAGATTAATAGTATTCAGTCAAATAAAAAGCTTGGGAAACGGAATCTGAGAAAATGTTAGTATAACTTAAGTTTACATAACCACAAATGTTACAACATTTGTTAGCCTAGTCTAGACTGTAATCCAATAATCCTCTTTCACATGAATAGACAATTTCTTTGGTAGACTTTTGGTGCTTATTTTTTTTAACGCTCAAATAGCGGTTACATTACTCAAGATGACTATTTTTTTCTGGTAAAAAAATCTGAATAGTCTTGCACATTTCTAAGCTTATATTACCAGATCCTACATCTAATAATCTGATTAAATTCACAGGGTACAAACGATGAGATAGTTGACTGGTCACACGGGAAACGGTTATGGGAGCTTGCCAAGGAAAAGTATGATCCGTTGTGGGTCCAGGGAGGAGGCCATTGTAATCTCGAAACTTTTCCAGAGTACATAAAACACTTGCGCAAATTCGTAAGCGCAATGGAGAAACTCTCTTTCTCAAAACAAAGCAAGCAAAGGCTTACAAATGTCCCAAGTATAACAGAAGCCAAACACAACAAATGCTTGAGATTTGGAAAAAAATAACTTCTTCTTCCTTAAATACCCCTTTAGAGGATTTGAGAAGGGACGGAGAGAAAATTTGTGGGTTTTATGAGCTCGGCCTTTTCAGAGACTTCAACGCCAAAGATTGAATGTCCAAGCTTACGTTTCTCTCGGTATGTTTCTCAAGCTTTGAGAACTTATCATGTGAAATATATATTATAAATTAAGGCCCGTTTGATCCAAATCTTGCTCAATATAATTCTTGTTGTTTCGTTCTTGAATGTGGCTAAGTGTGTTCATGTGTTGTATTGTCAGAAAACTGAAAAGGGGTAGATGTATAATCGATCTGGAATTCACGTGTAATTAAAAAAAGTCAATGTTCTGTAGATTGTAGAAGTCATCATTTTTCAATGAAATGAAACTATCAAATATTTAATTTTCATCTCTCTTTGCCTGCAATTTTTTTTTTCCTACCTGAACCATTTTGTATATATGCATCTGTAATTCTGTATGGACCTAACTATTGGTGCTGCCAAAATTATTTTGATCTCCATTTTCATAGGGATTTGACTTCTCCGAGCACATGGGACGGTAAGGTTTCTTTTATATTTGATCTGCAATATTAATATACAAGTTGTATAAGACGACGTTCTGCGAATATATACCACTCAAAAATGAAAAGAAAAGAAGAAAAAAAAAATCCCATTTTTCTGCATGTGTTTGTGATATTTTAAGCAAAATATGTTCATACTCTGTATTTTATGGTAGAAGTTAGCAGACCCTGTTGTCAATTTGTATGAACTGTATTTGATGGTCGGTTGCTATTTGTTTATGTTAGTACCAAAGTCTTTGATAATGTATGTATTGCTTTCTTGTTAAATATTGACAACCAACTTGCATTGCTTATATATACTATATACTCCCTCCGTCCAATTTTAAGAATCAAAATCTTAAAATGGAAAGTAGGTCCTACATGTCATACTCACAATAATTATCCACTAACTCTTCTCTACCCCACTTTTTCTCTCTTACCCAACTATCAACACTCACAACACATCACATTTTTCTTAATTTTTGAACTCACCAATTTTTTGACTCTTAAAATGAGACGGATGGGTATATATATACAATATATTAACCAGAAAAACTAACAGGTTTGTTTTTTTTCTTCTTGTTAAGGAGGGGTACAAGTAGACATCAACAGACATTTTTATAAACTAAAACAAGATTTGACGAGCAATGTAGTGATTTTAATTATAATCTTGTCCATGTCATATCTTAAAAATAGAGATTCTGACGGGCAACATATTCAATGTAATTAACATGATGACTAACCCTCTAGTTATCCACGAAAGAAAAACTAGTACACATTCTTAGTTTTAACGGAAAATAAATACTACCTCTTCCATTTAATTTTTTAGTAGCAGGCGCCATGAGTTTCGATCAAACATTAATGTCAATTTAATTATCATATTGAAATTTTAAAAATTGTTACTGATAAATCATTAACTAATTTATCAATATCAATTTTTATAAATTGATCACTCAAAGTCAAATGAAACTATCTTTTTTGGGGTCTTTTTGTGATGGAAGGAGTGTAAATTTAGTTGAAAAATGGTACTCCCTCCGTCTCTAAATGCGTCTGAATTTTATTTTAAATGACATTTTGAAAATCCCTACTTTTTATGAAATATTTATTGTTGGAGTTTTCTTTCTAACTATTTAGTTTTGCAAGTATTAATGAAAAAAAAATAGTATAAAAATATTTAGGGACGTTTTTTTTTCAGAATAGACATTTATTTTGAGATAAAGTTTTTTTTTTTTAAAAAAATAGACATTTATTTAAAGACATGAGAGTAGTATTTTCTAAGTGGAGAGAAGAACACGTATAACCAGAGATAGATATGAGATTTAGCTGTGAAAAGGTATAATTAGTGACTAATTTTAGTGTATGGTTACTTGATAAAACTTGACAAAAGACAGAGTAAATTGGGTGTCAATTGTGAAACTCAAACAGTATTTTAGTACAAGATGTTGTCTAACAAGACATGAAAGCTGTATTTAGCATAGCTACTTTATACAAAACTGGAACACATAAATTGTGACTTAGAATATACTATCAAGAAAAAAATTGGTTAGGTACATTTCATGACTTAATGCTATAATTTCACCAATAATTTTTGAAGAAAAATAATGATGCTAATAAAAATTTAAAATTTGTTATTGTATCACGATTACTAATAAATTCAATAACTATTTATAGATTTTCATTACGATAATTCAAATTATTGATCAAAGTATAATCTACTTAGATTGATCAAAAATCCTAATTCGAGTGGGACGTAGGGAGTATATATATCCAGGTACGGGCATTTTGAAGTTAGACTGTACAATAAGTTTTTTTTTTTTTTTTTTTATTTTATTTCTGCCGTTTAATCATTCATTTTTAAGTATATGGTTGTATTTTAACTTCTACTCCCAATTAAAAATCACCCATTTGTATGAGATTAAATGTTGACTATTGAACAATGTGCAGTCGGAATGTACTACCCCAAATAATTTAATCTGCCTCTCTCTCTCTCTCTCACTCATGTTCATTTAGTGGGATAACTATGGCCACCATTATACATGGTTTGTTTGTACATACTCCCTCCGTTTCGCAAAACATGTCGTTTTTGGTGTTCAATTTTATTCCAAAATATTTGATACTTTTCAATTATCTAGGAACTTTTGTCATTACTTACCAATTATACCCTTATTTAATAATTGACACACCCTTTGTAAATGCATTTAATTACAAAACGGAGTGAGTACTAATAGTGAGTATTTAGCTTGACACATAGCCTTTTCTTTTGGAAGATTAGTGGGTTTTGATTAAGGTATGATTATGATCATAATCCACTCATAAGTGTGGATTTCCACTAGAAAGACTCTTCCGGAATAAAGGGAATCTTTGAATTGTCATTTATCAATTGAATTTATTATGCCATTAGCAGTAACATAGGTGGCTTTGATGAAATCCATATTTATTTAATTAATCTAGGGCCACACAATTTGAGAAATGAGAAGTTCGACTTAATCTCGACCGCACACTTCACTCACATTGCCGAGCTTTGCTGCAACAATTTTTTGGATTTCGAACCGCTACACCGAGCGGTTAGCTCCACCCAATGGTTTCGATTGAAGTCATCCCATTTTAGCTCCACCCAACGGTTGAGATGTGTCCAAACTCGGTGGGACCCACAAAAAATTGAAATCATCTTAGCCGCACACCCAAATCGCTCGCTTATGTAGCTTTGATCGGAGCCTTTGGGTGGAGGGGTGGAGCTAACTTCGGTGGAGCGGTTCCGGGTCCCAATTTTTTGGCCAAATTACATTTTACCCCCCAAAGTATCCACTGATTCCCACTTTGCACCCCCGTTTGAAAAGTCGGTCTGTTTGGAACCTAAACTACCAAATTTTCCCACTTTGCACCCCATCACTAACGAATGCTAGAAAATTTAACAGAATAGGTAACGAACGGACTATTTTGTAATGCTTATTAGTTTTTATGGGTCAAAATGCAAACTTTTAAATATTAAGTACTAAAAAAATATTTCTTTTTCCAAATATTTAACATTAACTTAAATATTAAATAATTAATATTTCTTGAAAATAATACAATTTTTTATGCTAAAATATTTTTTTAAAAAATAAAATTTATTTTTTAAAAAATAAATAAAAATTATTACGTTTTTTTAAAATAAAAATATTTAAAAAATAAAGATTTTTTTTTCTAAAAAAAACATTGTAATGTCTTATTTGTATTTTTTTAAAATATAATATAAAACTTTTAAATTGAAATTTTTGTAAGATTTTTATTTTTTTTTTAAAAAAAATAAACATTATAGCATTTTTTAAAAAAAATAAAAATTACTCCCTCCGTCCCAGTTTAAGGTTCTTACATTCCTTTTTGGTATTTCCCTGTTTAAAAGAATATTGTACTTTTTTTCAAAAAAAATACAATATTTTTCTAAAATAAAAAAAACGCTATAATGTTTTAATTTTTTAAAAAATAAAATTCTTACACAAATTACAATTTAAAATTTTTATTTTATATTTTTTAAAAATATAAATAAAACTTTACAATATTTTTTTAGAAAAAAAAATCTTTATTTTTTAAATATTTTTATTTAAAAATAAAAACATACTAAATTTTTAGTTTTATTAAAAAAATAAATTTCATTTTTTTAGAAAAAATAATATCATATTTTTTTTAAAAAAAAAATAGCATATAATTAGTATTATTTTGAAGAAGTATTAATTATTTAAGAATTAAGATAATGTTAAATATTTGGAAAAATAAATAAATTTTTAGTACTTAATATTTAAAACTTTGCATTTTGACCCTTAAAAACTAATAAGCATTACAAAATAGTCCATTCGTTACCTATTCTGTTAAATTTTCTAACATTCGTTGGTGCTGGGGTGCAAAATGGGAAAATTTGAAAGTTTAGGTACCAAACAGACCGACTTTTCAAACGGGGGTGCAAAGTGGGAATCGGTGGATACTTTGGGGGGTAAAATGTAATTTGGCCCAATTTTTTAGCATCCTCATCTTCTTTTTAAAAAAAATTGGTTTTTTTTTTTATTAATGATAGATAAATTGCCCTTAGGCTACATCAAATGGCCATGAAGGCTACAACTAGGCCTATAGGCTAACACAAATGTCTCTAACGGGATTCGAACTCGTGACCTCCATATAGGAAGCTAACACTGGATACCGCTTGAGCTAAAACTCTTTCGTTTTTAGCATCCTCATCAACAAACAAAGAGAAAAGTTTAACAAAGTAAGATTGATTTGATTGCTGGTTGGGAAAAACGCACCAAGTCTTTCTGTGATTAGCTAGAGAATTTTTTATTTTTTTTACGTAGAAAGGAAGATGATTATTATTTAGAAGATAAAACAAGTGTTTTGTGGGGTCTAAGTGGTCGGAAATATGTCTGGTCACATGTAAAGGATCCTATAAAAGTGATTAAATAGAAGTGCTTAGACATGTCCAAACGGTCCCGGTTCCCGGTTCCCGGTTCCAGAACCGTCGGTTCCCGGTTCTCAAATGGCCGGAACCATATTCGAACCATCTTAATCCGGTTCCCGGTTCTATCCGCCGGTTCCGGTTCCGACGGTTCCACCGGTTCCATCTCACCATCTAATAAGTATGTAATACTCCCTCCGTCCCAAAATATTTGTAGTTTAAAATGTAATACTCCCGCCATTTTAAAATACTTGTAGTTTAAGGAGTTGAAGTTTGTCCCAAAATATTTGTAGTTTTGCTATTATCTATACATTTTTTACATTGTTTATCAAATATACCCTTATTTATGATAGTGCTGTCATTGTAAAAGTATTAAATTGTCTTGATACTTGAAATATTCCAAGAGTAATATAGTCCATTACACATGTATTAATTTTTTTCTTAATTTGTGTGAAAATCCTAGAACTACAAGTATTTTGGGACGGAGGGAGTATGTATATCAGTATATATATTAGCTAGCAGCCAACCTACCATAATGATCAAACATCTTTAAACTCCTCTGATGCTGAGAACCGTTCGGTTCCCGGTTCCCAGTTCTCGGTTCCGGCTCTCGGTTCCCGGTTCCGCCGGTTCCGGCTCTCGGTTCCCGGTTCCACCGGTTCCTCGGTTCTGAATATGTTGGATTCGTATTCGAACCGTTTCAATCCGGTTCTCGGTTCCGTTCGGTTCTCGGTTCTGGTTCTACCAGCCGGTTCCGTCGGTTCCCGGTTCTATTTGGACATGTATGTCTAGAAGTGCTTAGTGCTAAAAAGGTGATTACCATATATGATTAACATCAACTTACCATCATGTCTCATGCTAATTAGACTTTTGAAGGTGACAAGGTTGTCCTTAACTGGAAAATTGAAATTAAATTCATACTACCTCTGTCCCTAAATGAGTGTCCAAATTTCATTTTAAGGTTCACTGAAAATCTCAACTTTTTGAACAATTTGGTAACAATGATTCATATATAATCTTGTAATCTCCTTTCCAAACCTTTATTTTTGCACGTATAAAAAACCGGTGAATTTTTTTTCGAAAAAAAACGTTTAGGGAAAAAGTTATGTTAAAAAAAGACACTCATTTAGGGACAGGGGGAGTAATTGCTTTCAAAAATAAAAAGAATAAGTTCGCATAATCTTATAATGAATTACCATGTGACGTAAATTATAGTAGTAATATATAATTCCTTCGTCATTAATATCCAAATTTCATTTTAAGAAAAATCAGAAAATCTCTACGTTTCATACAATTTAATGGCAAAGTTTCGTATATAATCGTGTAATTTTCTTTTTAAACATTTAGTTTTGCATGTATAAAAAGACTAGAGAAAAAATGGTAAAAAAAAATCTAGAGACAAAGTTTTTTTCAAAAAAGTCATTCATTTTGGTTAAAAAAAATCTTCAAAATGGGGACGGAGGTAGTACGTAACATATTTTCCCCAAAATCATACACAAATCCCTCTTTACCCTTTCGATCAAAGTTCATTTCAGGGTGGTATTTCATGTTTAAAGTCATCATAATATACCCCATCCGTCCAACAAATATGTTTTTTTTTTTAACATAATTAAGCATTTGTGTGTTTAATTAAGTTTAGAGAAGGGATTTGTGGAACGGCAATTCAAATTGACTAAAATCATTTCATTAGCTCCAGAAGTCTTATAAAATCAAACCAGAAGATAGTTCTATAATAGGGTTAGAATTAGCTATTTGAAATAAATAGATTCATATTCAGGTAGTAGATTGTGTCTCGCGCATATACCTTTATAAATTCATAGTCATAAGCAAACATTGTTTTCAATAATTAGAAATCACAAGCATCAAATCTTTATGAAGAAAAAAAAAACTACTCTTTGCTAATAACAAAATTAATTAGTAAGTTTTTAAAATTTAAAATTCACAATTTATAGGTAAAACCCCTAATCTACTAATTGCAAGTAACTAGATTTATAACTAGGAAGCTGAAGATTTCAAATAATTAACCAGGGGTTTTAACTTGTACATTAGATATTCTCTCAAATAGGGGTGGCAAAATTTTACCCAATCCATTTGTCCATCCATCAACCCAATATAAAATGACTTATTGGGTTATCCATTAGATACCCAATTAAATTATTGGGTACAATGGATAAAACCCATAAAGATCCATAACATTAATGGATAAAATGGATTTTTATCCGGATAACCAATGGGTTACCCGATAGTCTACCCCTATAATTAGAAGCAACTACACCCCACACTCACCACCGCCATCCTTGCCGTGGCTACCACCATAACCATCACCACCACCCCATCATCGCCGCCACACTCAGAACCACCATTTTCTCCCACTGCCTGCCGCGCCGCCGCACACACCACCACCACCAGTACCGCTATTCCCAACACATCACCGTCATCTTTAACACTACTATTGTCGTCCCCCACCACAGCCACACCACTGCTACCATAATAGCCACCGCCGCCCCCATTGCAGTGACTACAAATTGCCACCGCCGTCCCTTACACAATGAGCACTAGACTTACTTTTATTATCTCTCAAACCCATAATGCTCTCCTAGGATTATAAGTCAAAAATGTAATTACACTTATAGCAAAAATTATGGAGTGATTATATCATCACATAATGACATTAAATCAATAATCTATAACAAGAATTATAATTATTCTATGCATATAAATGAAATGCTTTTTTTTTGAAGCCAAATGAAATGCTTTTTAACTAGCTACAATCATGTGAATCAAATTAGGAACATTCTATGTTAAATAAAGTATGTCAGACCAAAATTTAAATTTTTGAAGCATTGTAGAAATTTTAAAATGACGAGGCTTTATTTTGATGGGCATAATTGACAATTGGCATGATTTGTCAATTGACGATCCAAAATGGCAAGAATTTGCTTTCAAAAAATTAAAATAGGCAAGAGTATATTTTAGTTAGCCACAGCCATGCAAATCAAATTAACTGGTAATCAAACAAAAAAAAATAGCAGCAATGGATAGGGAAGCAACAATGTCATTGTAGTGGCGTGGCACGAGAAAACATGGTGGCGGCGATGAGGTGGTGGCGTGGTGGCAGGTGAAGCAACGGGGTGGTGCATTGGTGGTAGGAGCAACGATGGAGGTGCAGTGGTGGTATGGCAGTGACAATGCCGGAGGGTATAATGGGGTGGTCACAGTGGGATGGCTATGGGTGTGAGCATGGCGGTGTTTATGGTGGCGGTGATGGTGGTTGTGGGTGTCGGAATGATGGTGGTGGGTGACAGGTGGCAGTGAATGGTGGTGGGTTGTGGTGGCGAATTATGTACATAAAAATGATGGGTATACCTGGATATTATCCATTAATTAATGGATAAATTTGGGTATTATCCAATTGTACCCATTATTATTAATGGGTATAATGGATAATACCCAAATTTACCCATTAACTTAATTGACACATTTGGGTTTTATCCATTAGTATCCGGGAACCTATTTTGCCACCCCTACTCTCAAAGAAAAAAAAAACTTATACATTAGAGATTTTGAATCTTTAATTTATGATATGCAAATGATCTGTTAATGTATAAAAAGGTGAAATTATTTTTCAGGAATGGAGAAAATAATTAAGATAAAATATTAGAACAATAGAAACACTATAAATTAATAGTGTTGAGACTGGTAAAATTTATTAATTTGTAGAGTTATTAATTTAAAGAGTTTTAGACGGTTTGACGAATTTCAGATTTTCTTATACACTAAATTAAAAGTATATATACATAATAAGTTGAAAGGCATTCGAAGTTAAAAATTTCTTTGAATTCATTGTATACAAGAAGAATAACTACAACATATTCTTGAAACAAAACTAGTATATAAATGACATGAAGACTTTAAAATATTCAACATATCTTATACAATGGCTTCTCATCTAAAATGTATTGCAAAATCAACTATAGTATAGAGTCACATTTTCACTAAGTTTTAATAATTAGTTTTTTCAATTTCTAAAAATTATTAATTAATGATTTTCATGGGACTTGATATTATTTAGGGTTCTCCCAGAAAAATATTATATTATTATTTTATCGATTTTTATAATTTTTTTAACTGGCTTAAATCGGGACCGAAAAAATTTATTATCTTAAAGAATTTATTAATTTACTGAATATTAATTTAAAGAGTTTATATTGTACTCTACAAAAAATTAGGGTATTTTGTTTATCCAGTGCACCGCAGTAGCATGATACGCGTTCATTGAGTTTTGCCAGGCTTGAATTCTAGTGGGTATGGAACCGCTGCACCGATGTGAAAGTTGCACAACGTATTGTAAAACGTTTTCTACACAACGTTTTAGTGCACTACACAACGTAAAAACGACCGAAAAAGTGTTAGCTCCTGAAAAACGTTTTACATTTGCAAGTACACATTTTACATTAGGTAGAAAATATTTTACAAAACGTTGTACAATTTGCACATCGGGCCAGCGGTGCACCTAACGTGTTGGTGTAGCGGTTCTAAATCCAATTCTAGTGGTCAGAATGGAGCCATATGCCCCACCTTACCAAATACCGATGGACCCCACCATTCTGTTTCACCTTGTTCGGCTAACGTGTCATGTTCAGGAATAACAAGGCAGCATTTTCTGTAATCGAATCATCATGGGTCCCAAATTTGAGCACTTTCTAGCCAATCAGCAGTCGAAACGTGTGTTATAACGGTACTACTACTACAGCATTATGTACCTCTTTCGGTACACTGATTATGTAGCCAAGCCAACACAAAATTATGGTACTCACTCTGTCCCGAATTTGTCCCGAATTAAAGTTTTTAATTTTTTTATACGAATATTAAGTGAAACTAAATTTTGTGAATATGAAAACTAAAATATAATAAATTAAGAGAGACAAAGTGGGATAAAAAAAAATTATTATGAGAATGATAAATGGGTCTCATTATCCATTTTAAATAATAAAGCAACTAAAAACTTTAAGAGTAACTATTTGGACATATTATGTACCTCTTTCGGTACACTGATTATGTAGCCAAGCCAACACAAAATTATGGTACTCACTCTGTCCCGAATTAAAGTTTTTAATTTTTTTATACGAATATTAAGTGAAACTAAATTTTGTGAATATGAAAACTAAAATATAATAAATTAAGAGAGACAAAGTGGGATAAAAAAAATTATTATGAGAATGATAAATGGGTCTCATTATCCATTTTAAATAATAAAGCAACTAAAAACTTTAAGAGTAACTATTTGGACATAGTCAACTATATCTCCATCTCTTCTTCTCATAGTCTCCTCGTACTCCCTCCGTTCCTATCTATTCCCTACGTCCCCTTTTAAATTACAAAAATTGTTATTTTGAGTGTCTCATTTTAATCAATAATTTTTTTTTATATATATTATTATTCTTTAAATAATGTGACTACTTATCATAGTCACAACTACTACTCATTATTATTATCTTCCTCACTTTTTCTCTCCTACCTAACTATCCACACTCATAACATATCATATTTTCAATCATTTGCTTAATTTTTGTGCCAAATCTCATATTTATAAATTAAAGCGGGATGGATGGAGTCTTTGCTTTTAAAATACTCACTCTGTCTCACTTGAAATAAGTTGGGTTGAGCATGAGGATTAAGAAAAAGTGTAAATGGAATTGGTGGTGTGAATATGAAAAGTGAGGTGAGAGAGAGAAAATGAGATAAAGAATAAAGAGTGGAAAATTATTGTGAGTGCGGATGTGAGTCTCATTAAATAAAATATTTTCATTTTAAGGTTGTCCTATTTTAAGTGAGACACCCAAAATAGAATATGTCATAATTCAAGTGAGAATGAGAGAGTAAGTATAAGTGCATTAATTCTGTAAAGAGTTGGTTTTGGGGAAAACTATTTCCTCCATAAGTTATAAAAAATCCATTTTTTAACCCTTTAAACCCTAAACCTTAAACCCTAAAGGGCCTAAATACTAAACCTTAAACCCTAAACCCTAAATTTTAACCCCTATAAAAACAAGACTTTTTATAACTTATGGAGAAACTAGTTTCCCCCAAAATTTTCTCTTCTGTAAAAATACTAAGTGTGTATTTGTTTTTAATATAATCATTATTAAAAAAATTATTATTGAGTACCTATTAGTCCAATTGAATTAGGTTAAGACCATACAAAGGACAAAACTATCTTTAACAAATCTTATAACAATTGCATGCTCGAACTCAAAGAGAAAAATGAATAATCTAATACTCACTATGTCCTTAAATGAGTGTCCATTTTCAAAAAATCTTTGTCCCAAAATGAGTGTCTTTTTTAACATAACTTTGTCCCTAAATATTTTTTTTTCAATTTTTTTTTCACCGGTCTCTTTATACGTGCTAAACTAAATGTTTAGAAAGGAGATTACAAGATTATATATAAATCTTTGTCACCAAATTGTACAAAAAATTGAGATTTTCAGATGTCCCTTAAAATAAAATTTGGACACTCATTTAGGGACAGAGGTACGTTTTTGATGATTTCATAAGGGACTAAAAATGTAATGACGGTTTTCCCACACACCATAGACAGTACAATTAGTAGTGATGCGAGAAATTTTTGTTAAAGTGGTCAACAATTGTTGAAATAAAAAACACACTGATTATTAGGGGTGTAAATGGTTCGGTTTGGTTCGGTCTCGGCCGTTTTAGAGACCAAACCACTAGTCATCGGTTTGGGAAAATTCCAAACCGAACCGAACCATGAAAAATTTCAAACCAAACCAAACCGAACCGCCATGGTTTGGTTCGGTTTGGTTCAGACCGCGGTTCAGTAATGTGGTCCAAACTGCGGTTTAGACCGTGGTCTAGAATATGGTTTAGATCGTGGTTTAAACCACCATTCACACCGAGGTTCATATCACGATTCAAATTATGGTTTACACTCTGTTTAAAAGAGAAAATTCGGAAGAATGAAAATATCGAACGAATAAATAAGCCGAAGGAAGTGAATACACTACAGAACTTTGTTAACTATGTGCCTCAATGAGTATAACATTCGATGAAATGAACATTGAATAAGATGCAAAACGAGAGTTAAGAATGATGTAATGTAATGTAAATTATTTTAATAATTTAAAGGTGAATGTTACTTAACATACAAATATATGACTAATATATGTGGCCTGGCGGTTTGGTTTGGTGGTTCGGTCTGATGGTTCGGTTTGGTTCGGTCTGGTTTGGTCTGGAGGGGTCAGACCACAAACCAACCGAACCACGCGGTTTACCAGTTTTTGAGACCGAACCGAACTACTTGTGCTTAAAAACCGAACCAAACCGTATGGTTTAGTTCGGTCCCAAACCGCGGTTTGGACCGAACCACTGACACCCCTACTGATTATATAGAATTTTGACATATAAAAGTGTTAAAATGATAACATAGTAATTATTAATATTTTTAAAATTTGAGAGGTAAAAGTTAATCAAATTAAAAAAATGGTTTGACTCTGATTACTAACTGATGTAGGATTTTTTGACATACAAAAGTGTTAAAATGATAACAAGAATATCGGTTGTTACCGATTCGACGAAAGGCCAAGATATATCAAACATTTTTTTTGTAGATTTTTTTTTTAAATGGTAAAGGAATACCTCTCCCGAAGCAAGAAAATCTATGGCTCGACTCTGATTACTAACTGATGTAGCAAAGAGGAAGCAATAAAAAAGATAAATATTTTTAAATCTGTTGATTGTCGCAACAATACCGAAAGAATAGTATCAAACAACATTGAATCGCATACGATTAGCAGTGAAATGTTTTCAACTCACGTTGAATCGTGCACAATTACTGGAAATTGACAACAAAAGGAATGACCCACTTTTGGAGAATAACGAGACACACTCAATACTAAGAAAAAAATTAATATTCAACTAATTTCCGGAATTACATAATATCCTAATTTTATAAGCATCAAAAAATAAATCCATCACTCTTAAAAATAACAATAATATTCAACTAATTTTCAAAATTACATAATATTAAACTCTAGTAGAGCTTTAATTCATCAAAATAAAGTCCTAATATAATTCTAATCATCATAATACTACACATCTAATATCAAATCCCAAAATTACAATAAAAACAACAATAATAACTAAAATAAAGCCCTAATTTATCCCTATATTGATCTCCATTACATAATATTCAACTCTAGTAGAGCTTTAATTTTTCTTATTAAAAAAACGAAAATTTATTTACGTCACAATCATGTGTCAAATTGAAGTGATTTACTGCAAAAATAATGTCAAAAATAACATAGAATCAGTTGAATGATTGACTTGTAAACATGTGACATCCTTTTACCATTTTACGCTAGTTCAGAGGAACTCCAGTACTACCTCCCACATTTTAAACCTTTTTTTTTTTTTTGAGTATTAAATTTCAAAATCAAAAAAGGAAAGTTTTTTATATTTCTTTATTTGTGAACCCCACATGTCATACTCACAACAATTACCATTAACTATTTCTTACCCCACTTTATCTCTTCTATCAAACCATCTACATTCACAACAAATCACTTTTTTCTTAATTTTTGAATCGATTTTTTTTAAGTTTAAATTGAGACGGAATGAGTATATGGCAAGCAGTGTATTCTCTCCGTGCAATTAAAATTTTACTTTTGTTTTAATCGCGTGATTAAAAAAAAAAGTATATTCCCTCCGTCCTATTTGAAGCTTCACCATTTAGGTGATGACACACAAATTAAGGAAAATGATGAGTGTAAGAAGGGTTGTGAGAGAGAAGAAGTTAGTGGGTATTAAAAGTGGGGCCTACAATTTAAATATGCGATAATGGAAAGTTAGTGGGTATGACAAGTGATCCCCATAATTTAAGTACTCCTTCTGTCTCATTTTAAAAGTCAAAAAATTTCTAAAAGGGCGTCTCATTTTAAGCATTAAAATCCTAAAATGGAAAGTAGGTCCTACATGTCATGCTCACAACAATTATCCACTAACAGTTCTTTACTTCACTTTCTCTCCTATTCAACTATCACACTCACAACACATCACCTTCTCCTTAAGACAAAAACTTGTATGAGAACACCATGATCCGTCTCATAGTAGAGACGGGTCATTTTTGACCCATGCCCCATTGGCATTTTTATGTTATTTTATTTTTTCGGTTTGTCAAAAGTAATAGTTACTATAACTAAATGTAACAAACGTGTTACTTATATGTAACATTTTGTATACATAAAAGTAATACATATATACAGAAAACTAACAGTGTTTTTTTTTTATGTTTTCTTCGTTTGCCAAAAGTAGAGCCGTCAATTTGGGCTGGCCCGGCCCGCCATTGAATAAGGGTGGGTTGGGCCCTAAATATTCCAACCTGTAGATACCCCGGGGGACCACGGCTTGGCTAGAGCGGTGAATTATCCTAGGATGTCTAACTTGTTTTAGATTGTTTAGAGTCGCCACCTATGTTTTTAAAGGAACATAAGAAAAACCTAGAAATAGCCTAATTTATGTACAAAACCAGATATTCGGGAGAGAAAGGTTCGGGGGTTAGGTGACGGAGTGGGAAGTACTTAAACACCCACTCCGCCCCGCTTACGCGGGTCTTGCTACTATTGGTGTTCTAATATTTACATGTCCTTCAATTAATTAAATAGAAAATGTGCTAACAATTGTGATGAGAAGAAAATGGGAAATAAAGGGGAAATAAAATAGAATTGTTTTATTTATTTAATGATAAAGATTACATATAACAAGTAATGTTAAAGAATTACATTAAGAGATGAAGAGAAATTAACATGATGAATTAAAGTTAAGATTAAAATGTAGGGAGATAACCTTAACTAACTTCAATATGTGAAGTAGTCATGTTGGTCATGTCCCATTAATGGGGATTGCATACATCAAGAAGAAGAAAACAAAGGAAGAAAATGGAGTTGTACCTTGAGAAAGAGGACTTGGAACCTTGACTTGAAAGTGTCGTTGTTGTAATGAAATTGTTGTAGAACAATTTGTGTAGAGTCTTGTTACTAAGAACTGTTGTTGGGAGAATTTGTGTATAATGTAGTTGGTGAATCAAGGTTGGAGTCCCTTTCTAAGGTAGAAGATGATGGTTTTTATAGGTAAAAAGAGAGGGAAATGATGGAGGGAAATTGGTCATCCATGTGAAATTGAATGGGCCAATCACAATGAATAAAAGGAAAATAAAAGAAATAAAAGAAATCAAGTAATAAATGAAAGAAATATTATGTTTTAAAGAAAAGACTAGAATAAAGGATTTGGGAGTTATGAACTAAGGGGGGATGAACTTGGATGCAAAAAGAGGTGTTTTTGAGTTAAAGAAGGAGATTTGTAAATAAGAAAAGTGAGGGAAATAAGGTGCAATCCGTTACTGCCAAAGTGGGAAGCGCGCGGGTCCGGCTTTTGGGGAGAGACGCGCGCGCGGCTCACTGGCAGTGCCGGAAGCGCCCGCGGGTGAAAATGACAGAATGACAGAAATGACTCTAAAGTTAATTCTGTTATGCAGTTTAGTCCAAAACTAACGGAATCAGTTAGGAACTTAACCGAAGTAACAGAAATTAATGAGAATAAGTTAAATAAAAATACTTTGTATGCAATCGGGGTGAGAGGTCCAAGGCGGGGTGTCTACAGAGCCCCTCGGCGACGTGGATTGCAAAGCAAAACGCGTCGACGAAAGAACAAAACATCCGCCGAGGACATCGACAAAAGAAAACAAGACTCGATAAAACAAGAATTTTGAAATTACAAAGGATATAGGTGCGCTCCCTGTGTGAGCGACTTAATAACACACTCCCGTTTGCGAGTGGTTTGATGCACGCTCCCGTTTGCGAGCGGCTGATGACGAACTCCCGTTTGCGAGCTGTCTGAGATAACATGCCCCCGTTTGCGAGCAAGTTGGTAGAAAACGCCCCCGTTTGCGAGCGGTTTGATACACGCTCCCGTTTGCGAGCGGTGTGAGATAACATGCCCCCGTTTGCGAGCAAGTTGATAGAAAACGCTCCCGTTTGCGAGCAGTTGATGACGAACTCCCGTTTGCAAGCTGTCTGAGATAACATGCCCCCGTTTGTGAGCAAGTTGATAGGAAACGCTCCCGTTTGCGAGCGATTTGATACACGCTCCCGTTTGCGAGCTGTGTGAGATAACATGCCCCCGTTTGCGAGTAAGTTGGTAGAAAACGCTCCCGTTTGCGAGCGGTTGATGACGAACTCCCGTTTGTGAGCTGTCAGAGATAACATGCCCCCGTTTGCCAGCAAGTTGGTAGAAAACGCTCCCGTTTGCGAGCGATTTGATACACGCTCCCGTTTGCGAGCGAGTTGATGATTGAAATCTGCTGGGGAATGCTTGGTTGTTGATGACGTGTGGTTGCTTGATTTTATGGGGATGCAGGCATAGTTGACTGTGAATCACTTTCTGTTGGGGATGAAGTGCCTTGAGTAGCGGATGCTGTTTGGCTTTGCGGTGGTACCTGTTATGTGCTTTGCAGGTATATGTGCTTGTGCAGGGACATGCATGAAATATGATGATTGAGAGAAATTGTGCCCGTGGTGTTATGTGATCTTGAAAGCACCTTTGTAATGAGAGAGAACTAAGAATGTAGAAAGTGATCTTGTGTGCGGTGTGATTTTGAGGAAAGCATTGGATGTATTCATACCTTCACTTACCATTGCCGCTTGAGTGGAGATGGATTCTTGATGTCCGCGGAGGATGCTTTGATGGAGAATGTCCATTCTTTAGATGTTGATGAGAGAATGCCCTTGATGTTGGGTTGGCGAGATGGTACTCTGGATGATGGGTTGGTCGTGCCAAAAGGCTGCCTACGTATCCCTTTAAGAGAATCAGACCAGTGTAGTTCAAGGATGATGGAGAACTCTGGGGAAGAAGCTATGGAGCAAAGCAAAGTAAAGCACATATTTTTGCACATAGAAGGAGAAAAAGAAAAAAAAGTTTTTTTTTTTTTTTTTTTTTTTTTAGTCCGTGGGTGAACCATTTTAACCATTGTGTGCTTGTGAAGCCAACCCAAGATCAAGTCATGTTCAGTAGAAGTCCGGATTGCCTCGCTTGAATTCTGTTGTTCCCGGTGTGCCCAACGAAGATTGATGTCTAGCCCCAAGAGATTTGTCGGTTATGGGGCTTCAAAAGGTTTTTGATGCCGAGATACCAAGGGGTTGCTGATTTTGAAGTCCCTAGAACGCCTTTGGTGCCAAACTTTGAGTGGCTTGCATAGCCCCAAGATAAATCAGTTCTTGGCCCGTTCGAGTAAATCGCCATTTGTTGTTGGCGAGAGCAAGCCCCAAGACAAGATTATGGATGCCAAGCTTCGATAAATTGCTAAGCCCCAAATGTCATGGACTTTTTGTTTGTGAGCTTCAAGACGGTGGAATGTAAAGGCCCAAATTATCTTGTGATTGGCTCGGCATTGAGAGCGGATGTACCGTCGGGTAGAATTTTTAATAGAGATCCCCTTCTCGCTCTTACTGGGGAGATGAATGGCCTCATTGTGGTTGATACCCAAATGGCGGAGGGTTTATGTCAAAGGATGCAGTAATGTCTTGCGGTGCCGTCGAGGTCGCGGAGGATAAGGTCTTGGTGTGATAAAGTCCCAAATGAGTATGCTTGCTTGACGGATCTTTGGATGCAACCAGTGCCGTGGCCCAACTTTATCTGAGCTGCACCTTGTGCTTTTGATCTTGGAGAAGGGGGTGCTGAATTGCAGAAACAATGGGATTGACCGTGGCATTTCCCGCTATAACCCTGTTTTGATTAGAGTTTAACATATTGAATCTTTTCCTTTTCTCTAAGACTTTCTTCATGATCTCGTTGAAAGTTCTAACAAAAATCACCAACTTCATTCATAACATCGGAGTCTTCATTTTAAAACCAAGAGTCCTTTGACTTGAAGTGTTGAGAGACCCTTTGAAGCTTGATCCCTTTCATGGAAACTACTCCCAAATTGCGTTGCTCGAGTATTGTTGCCCAAAAGACTGTCGGTCGCGAAGCCCCAATATTGCCCTTTGCTCGGATTACTGTAATGCCGTAGCCCAAAAGATTGTAGATTGCGAAGCCCCTTGAGACCTTCGGTGCCGAATTGAGGAAGCTTCCAATGTTGCACATGACTTGGCTGGGGATACTGCTGGGGAGTTAATTGCTCTTTGCCGAGGGAGCCTTTAAGACTTGACCGTAGCCCCTAGAGTGCCATCATTGATTGCGAGAAAGGTCCACCCTTGATTGAGGAAACGAGCACAGGCACACATGACAAGAGGGCTTTTTGACATCCCTTTTGAGGGACTTTGAGGATAGTCTCACACATCTTTTTTTAGCATAGCCCCTAGGGCGTATTGATTGCCAAATGAAGCAAAAGAATCCCTTGTTCTTGAGTCACATAGCCCCTAGGGCGTCACCATTTGTTGATCAAAGCAAGAGTGACTCGTCCTCGTGTGAGGGAATAAACATGAGAGGATATGGCAAGAGCTACTCCATTTCTCGGGAGCCTTTCGGCGTACTTTAGAAGCACATACTTGAAGAAGCCTTGAAAACTGAGACACATGTTGTTGCTATTTGCTGCCCAAGCCAATTGACTAGCTAACGATTATTTGTGCAACCTCGTGCCCTTTTATGATGGACTTGTTCTCGGATGGATCTTGGTTACCACGGGCCTTCTTTTCATGAACCCAAAAATGCACACTGCTGGAGAATGATGCCGATAACCCAAGACAACCTTTGATGGTGCTATATCTTGTCGAGCCTTTTGCAATCCCAAAGTTGACTCGGTGGGGAATTGACTTGCTGAGGAGATTCAATGTAGAACTTGTCTTCTTTAGAGGCCGGGGATCTCCATTTCTCTTTCACTTCTCTCTCTCACTCTCTCATATTTTTTTTATGACGCACCCTGTTTTTTGCCTAGACCGCCCTTTCGGGTTTTCAATCTAGCGGGCATCTCTTTTGCGTCTTCATCATTTTTTTTTGACTCAATTGATGAGGAAGTGTGCATTGACTCTAGCTGAGGAGATAAGACATGTGATTTTGCGGTGGAGACCTTTTGTCACTAATGATGAGTGACATTGACTTGACTAGGGAAGTGTCCCTAGTATTGACATGTATTTTTTATTGAATTGAATGACTTGCGAAGGCAAGTAAGTCATTAAGAGAGAAGAGAAGGAAAGCCCCAATTTGATTGCAAGGAATTGGGAGTATGCAGAAAGAATAGAAGTCCTTAGACTCGACAAGGAATGCGAAATGATTCCAAATCTAAGAAAGTTGTTCAATCTTTTTGGTGATTAATTCATTGGCAAATGAATCGTACAAAGATGTCTTGACAAGTTCGAGATGAAGGCCGATCACCATAACGCGCTAGGGTTAAACATATCTTCTTTCTTGCATGAGACCGGACCTGCAGGTTGCCTACGTTCCTCCAGTGTAGAGGCTCAGGTCACCGTAGTTCTTGTGGATTCTCCATTCGTCGTGATGGAATTGTTGCTTCGTAGCTTCGTCCTTTGTTGGTGGATGATGATGTTGATCTTCTTTGATTGAGAGGGATTTTTTTTTTTTTTTTTTTTTTGTGCTCTAACTTTTGCCTAGGTTGATTTGATGATTTCAACCTAGCGAGCCTTTTTTTTTTTTTTTTTTTTTTTTTTGATCCCCTTTTGAAAACTTTGCTTGACTTCTTCATGATTGTTGCTCCACCTTGTTTGTCTTGGCTTCGTCGTTGATGTTGGCGTCGATGTTTAGCCCCTAGGCGTTCAAGTGATGGCCTTGTTCTAAAACTTGTTTAGACATCTTTTCATCATTTTGCCAAGAATTAGATTGAACAACTTGGAAGAGTGTATAAGGACAAGAACGACTTTTATTTGATAAGAAGACTCGACACTTAACATGGGACGAGAGAAAACATTAATGCACACAAAAGAGGACTTTTGACTCTTTTTTTTTTTTTATTCCTACTACTAGGTAGAGAAAGAGAAACGGAGATTGTTGTCGTCGTCCTCTTTGTTGAAGCCCCATTTCAAAACCAACTTCTTTGATGAGTTGCTCTTCACCCACGGTAAATTCGCCGTTGTCGATCAAATCTTGGATGATGTTTCGGAGAAGGAAGCACCCTTCGGTAGTGTGGCCACTATGCTTGTGGTAGCCGCACCATTCACCATGAGCATGATTTTTCAGTATCGCCTTCGGCTTGTACCCCTCCAAAGGTTTGATCTTCCCTCTTGCCACCAAAATTTCAAATGCCTCAGCTTGGGTTACTCCTTGGAGAGGAGTGAAAACTCGGTTGTTGGTTGTACCTTTGTAGCTTTTGAGGGTCGGGCCACTTGAGCATGCTTTATCATTGAACTTTGCTTTGCTGTCGGTGAGCTCTTGCAAACGGGCTTTGAGTTCGGAAACCTCTTCTTTGTGAATCCTCTTGTCGATATCGAAACGGGCTTGCCACAAATTGTCTTTACGGCGGGCATCCTCGACAATCCTATCCATTTGTTCCCCCATTGATTTCATTATGTTGAGTAACCCTTCGTTGGACATGAAATCATTTCCACCGTTGTTGTTGTTGCCGTTGGAAACCATTGGACCTATTGAAAGAGCACGGTTGATCTTAGATTGGCCCCACAAACACCTTTTGGATAAAATGAATTAACCCACAAACAAAGAAAAAGACTCAACCACATAAGAAAAAACGACTCTTTTTTTTTTTTTTTTTTTTTTTTACAAAGTCGGAAGGACGTGGTCCTTTTTGGGGTTTCTAGGAAAATAGTGGAATCGTCACAGTAGTATATAGACCATCTCGCGCTCCCATATACTCATCGGATTCCACCACGCTTGTGAATCCTACATGTAACGGGATTAAACTAAATTAATGTAGTAAAGCATACATGCGGGGACGGATTTTTATTTTCGTCCAAAATAACCACTTTGGGGGACGGATTTTTATTTCGTCCATTGCAACAAATTGGCATGTATGATTTGAAGACATTAGTTTAGGGAAATCTCGGTACATGAAAACCGACTTGAGTCACGGAGTGTTAGACCCTAACTAGAATTGTGTGGTTTGTGCTCGGCTTGAATATGAGGCTTAAAGGTCACCCCCGGCATGTAGTCTTGAACTACGCCACGGGCTGAGGTTGACCGTGTTGGTGTTGGTGCCCTAGGCACGTTTGTTAAACGTTGTATAAGTTATCATTTTATTCATAATGATAAAGAGATAATAAGATTATTATTATGGCTCGTGTTTGCTTATGATAATCTCCGTCCCTAGAGCTTGTTAAGCACTAGTATAAAGGCTAAATGATCATGGGATGATCATGTTAGATTTATAGGTACTTGTTTGGAACAAGGTACTGGACATGACCCGCGGTATGAGATTTATGTCATGGTCGATATCATATATAAATCTCATATTAGTTATGTCATTTGAGTCCTTAGACATGAAGTTATTATAGTCTTCCACTTAATGAACATTATGTTTGACATATTCAAACGCTGCCTTAACACGGTAGTTATAAAGGGTATGATTGGCATGATTGGATTCACGTAGGGAAGAATAATAAGCTAAATGGATTTGTCCCTCTTCGGAGAGATGTCAAGCTTGGGCCCCTCGAATGAATGATGTTGGTGAAATGTTTGGCCAAACTCAAATGGATTGATTGGATCAATGTTATTTGGATTATCAACATATTCGGAATCGAGAAAGTATTGAACAATACAAGTTGACTTGTTGACCATAAGGATTATGACATGTTCTAAAAGGAATGCGAACTTGTATCTAGTTATACTATTTGGGTAGGTATGACGGTTTGCTAGAACCTAATCATATCTTATGGTTTCATGTTTGAACCCATTGCCAACTTAGTATAATCCTAGAGGGTCACACACAATAGAACGAATCCTAAATAAGGACTATATTGGAAATTTGGAAAAATTGGATTTTTCTGGCCTTTGGGCGACCGCCCAAATGGGCTGGGCGACCGCACAAGAACTTGGGCGGCCGCACACCTCAGTTTGGGCGGCCGCACAGTGCTGTCGGGGGCTGATTCCTAATTTGACTCGGAATCGAATTTTGGACGGGTTTTAACACAAGTTTCCTATTTGGAATAGGTCTTACTTGTGTATAAACATCAGAATTCGGCCATAACTCAGACCTAATGTTTGTGCAAGCCTCCAAAGAGTTTGAGAGGGTTTTATTTTGTTCTAAAAAATCCTAGATTGAAGAACAAAATTATACACAAAGAAAATTCCATATAGTTCATATTAATTGTGAAAACGTGTTTCATAATTTGGTCTAGCAACCAAGATCAAGTGTTCTTGATATTCGTTCGTGGTGTGGATACCGCTAGAGGGTGAAACTTATCATCTTCAAAGTTCGTGATTATTACTATGATCGTGATCAAGTTTTCAAGTCTCTATCGAATTCAAGGTTGCAAAATCAAAGGCATAAAGGGTTAGTATTCTAGTATTCATATTGTTGTATTTGACTTAATCATATGAATGGATCTATGGGCTTTGGGTTTCATTAAATTTTAAATGCTTAATTCCGCTGCGCATGTGACTACGAAACCCAACAGTGGTATCAGAGCCCCGTTCATATTGATTATTTCAATACTAGATCATGTTGTGTGTATATAAATTGTTTATGTGCCAAGCATGATATGAATATTGGATTATATGATGTTTATGTGTTATGTGATTTTATGTGGTTTATTGTTTTACAACTTTAATCGCACGATTCAATCGCAATAAATATTATGATGGATTCTGAATTGTTTGATTATTAATTCTGATTGGTTCATGGTTTTAATAATCGGGGAAAGACAATTTTGAGACAAATTTTTGAACTTCAAAATTCCTTCTGATGCGTTTGGGCGACCGCACAAATCTCCCTGGGCGGCCGCACATGTTTGGGCGACCGCACAGGAGATTTTGGGCGGCCGCACAGTTCACTGATTCTGTTCTGATTTTGGTTAAAATTGGAATTTGGAATTTTCGAGAGGTGCAACCGAACCAGTAACAAAACCAGACCAGACTTGCTGATCTGGAATGGGCTTTGGGTAGTTGGTTTGAGTGTGGATCTTGGGGTTTGATTTTTCTATTTGTTTTAGTCTTGTGATTCCTAGATTGATTCAAGTTTTGGATGGCTAATCTGCGTTCATCGAGATTGTGTTTCCCAAAATTGATCGCAATCAAAGTTTCAAAGATAAAACGAAGTTAGAATTATGAAGAGTTCATAATTGCTAAAATTGAGAAACAAAGTTCTTGATTCAAAGTTTGGAGATCCATGTGGAATTGTGAATGCAATTGGACTACGTTCATCGAGACCATCTATTGCTTAGTTTCGGCCACATGGACTACTTTCTTGGTCTCTTGAATTAGTGCGGGATTGTGGTTGCCTAACGGCTTAGTTCAACCGCACTTCTTCTTGTCTTGATTTGGAAATAACGACCAAAGTTGAAAAGGTCTCATCCTCATAATTATAGAGAAACTAATGACACATAAATATTGTGCTTAAATTAATGGAGATTAATTTAGTGGCTAAACTTGATGCGTAACATGTTTATCTTATGTGCTCATAAATGTGTTGTATGCTATATGTGATGAACCTTCAAGAAAGTTTTAAGTCCTTCTTGCCATGCCATGATTAAGACACTTGTTAGTGCATGTGTAATTTTAATGTGGGTTCGCCCTAGCGATGTACATTGACTTTATCTATGTATGAGCAAGATGGATGATGTGGTCACGCCCTAGCGAGGCACATCAACCATGCGTTTAAAATGGTTGGACTTAATAAGGCGTCAAAACAGTTTTGGGCCTAGGCAAAAGATGAGATTAAACATGCTTTTGAAATTGGATCACTAAGAATCATATTGGATATGATTGACAAGAAATTGTCTACCTAATTAATTTGATTTTGAGCGGTCCGCCTCCGTGGACTCAAGATTAAATTAAAGTTGGATCTTAGCCCAATTTAAAAGAGTCTCATGAAAGGATCTAAGAGTCATATGGGATATGATTGACAGGGTTGTCTACCTAATTAATTTGATTTTGTGTAATCCGCCATAGCGGACTTAGAATTAAATTAAAGTTGGATCTTAGCCCATTTAAATTATATTATACATTGGATGTATATGAAGGTTATATAATTTAGTGGGAGTATTTTTGGAAAATACATTATTTACCTCTTTAATGAGATTGGTACTTGTAAAATTTTGGAAATTTTGCATAAGTTGTAGATGACAACTAAAATCGTTGCGATTAATCCTTGTTAAGGATAAAGCTTCAAAAGAATGGTACAAACTTCATGGATTTGATCCTGAGCCTAAGAATGGTTCTAAGTCAAGAAGATGGGTTGTACATTCTTGATGGGCCTATTCCTAAAAGAACCAATGCCGGAGTAGACAATCACAAGAATCATGAGTATGATTCTAGGAATGTGAGTTGTCTTATGCTCACGATTATGTGCTCTTAAACTCCAACAAAGTTTGGAACTTGTAGAAGCCTATTAGATAGGTGTGGAGTTGAGTTACATGTATCAAAGAGCAATCTAAGCAAGAGAGGTATAAAACCATTGTTGCATTCACTCATTGTAAAATGAGTGAAGGGCAATAAATGAAACTTCACATGCTTAAGATAAAGGCTACGTAGAGCATCTTGAGAAACTTGGTTGTCCAATTGGATTAGAGCAAGCCATGGATCTCATTCTTGATTCATTGTTTAAATGTTATGATCACTTAGTGATGGAATATAACATGCTTAAAATGAATAAGAATTTCTTCGAATTGCATTAACATGCTGAAGAACTGCGAAGATGAAGATATTGGAGAATGGTTCTCCAATGCTCATAGTTCATGATGGAAAGAGGCCAAATGCCAAAAGAAAAGTAAGACAAGAGTTGTCAATCCTAAAAGAAATAATTTTGGTTATAATAATAACTCTAATAGATGCAATTTGGTAAAATGGAAATTGGATTGACCATTTAGAATTGTAGTCAAAATTCTGGGTGATCAATAAAAGGAATGGTAGTGGGACTACCACTCGGAATATTTATGTTATAAATTATTCTTTCTAAATTTAATTATTGGGTATTGGATACCAGAATAATTAGTAAGATGAAAGACTACTTATAGTAAAGTTTTATCTACAAACAGTAATGATGCAATGGTTGCAACATTGTTCGTAGAACACTTGTAAAGTGACTTTACTGATGAAGTAGAAAACATTATTTTGTTATAAGATAATGAAGGATATTAATTTCTCATTTGGAATAAGAAAAGTGCTTTATTTATTATGATTTACTTCATTGTGTTATCATATAAATAAATCTTATATCCTAAGTCTTGAAGAACAAAGTAATAAAGGCTATAACATAAATAATTAAAATTCTTTATGCATTATTGTTTTGATCAAATAAATGAGAAATGCATATCTAAAATTCCATGGGACGGAGTTTTAAGTCATATGATTTGGAATCACATGATTTATGCAAATCTTATTTACTTGGATCAAGACATCTTTTACTATGATTGGTAAAAAGGCTAATATCTTAATTGACCTAATACATTCCGATGTGTATGGTGCATTAAGAAGCAATGCTAAAAGAGAATTTTGATCATACTTGGTAAAATTATTCAAAGATTATGATTGGATCATGATGATGAATAATTAAACCAAGAATTTGACAGTCATCATTAAAGTTGTGAAATGGTTTCACAAATTGACTTCACTGAGAACATCATTCTAAATGATGTGTCTGCATGGAAGTATAAGAACCTTATTGGATATGGTTGATTGGATGACAAAGTCAAAGTGATCTTCCATTATTCATTTTGGGGTTATGTATTTAAAACCGCTATGATCATACTAATCTGAATACCATCAAAAGAGGTTAAATGGTGAAAGAAAACTCGGTTTGTCTTTCATAAAGATTTAAGATGGTGAGACCCTTTGGGAAAGGAGTTGTCTGGGACACACTCACATTTAAATCTAATAAATATATTTTTATGGGATATCCTAAGGAAACTTGAGGATAATAATTTTACTCATAAGAAACAAATGGTTTGTTAATTATGATGATATTTTTCTAGATAAATGGTTTATCTCTAAAAGAATCAGTGGGAGTAAAATGTATCTCGAATGGTTCGAGACCTAGAAAATATATTTTAACCTAAGATGGAAGTTGAACAAGTTTTCACAAGGAGTCGTGAAAAGTCTGTTCAAGATATACAAATATTTGCAATACATGATAGGATACAATCTATTAGTAGAAATATTGGATATTTCGAAATAGAAAGTATTGAGGTAAAGTTCATTTAGAATGAAGTATTTACCACCTATCAAAGATGCAATGTCAACTCCACATTTAGATTAATGGCTTTGAGTAATAAAATCTAAAAGGCATTTCATGTATAATAATCAAGTTTGGAACTTGATCATTCTAACCTAAGGTGCAAAAACCAAAGGAGATGAATGACTTTTCTTGGAGAAAAATGTTACATGGGTAGCAAGAAACTTATTAGAATTTTCATAGTCACATGTTCATATTTGGAATATGAAATTTGACAAAATGATGTCAAAACAAGGATTCCTCAACGGGACTCACTTAAGGATGTATTGGATACAACCTAAAGGTTTTGATAGTCAAGAAAATTCTAAAAGGTATGAAAGTTGCAGAAATCCATTGGATGGATTAAAGCAAACTTGTGGGAGTTGGAATCTCCGTTTTGATAAATCAAAAGAGTTTGACTTGATCAATAACGAAGATGAACATTGTATATACAAGAAGATTAGTGGGAGCATAGTGATATTCCTTAAATTAAATATGTGGATGACATATTGCTCATTGGAAACTAAATTCCTATACGATAGTCTGCAAAGACTTTGTTAAGAAAATGTTTCGCAATAAAGAATATGGATGAAACTGCATATGTCCTTGGCATTAAGAACTATAGAGATAGATCGAAGAAGCTAATTTATTAAGCCAAAGTACATACATTGACAAAGTCATTAGAAGATTCCGCAAAGAAAATTCTAAGAGAGGACGGTTGTTAATGTTACATGGAGTTTTCTATGCAAAGACTCAAATGTCCTGAGACAAATGATGAGCATGAGAAGAATGAATGGGATGCCATTTTCTTCGGCAATTGGATCCATCATACCATGATAAGTACTAAGCCGGATATATCTAAATGCTTGGAGCATGACGAGTAGATATTAATCCGACAACCGGTGAGAATCACTGGATGGCTGTGAAACAATTCTTAAAGTACTTAAGAAGGACTAAAGAATTGTTATGATCTATGGAGGGATGGAAGATGATCTCGATGTATATGGATACACGGATGCATGCTTCCAAACCGACAAAATGGTAGAAATCGCAATCGAGTTTTATAAATTATAGTGAAGCTGTAAGTTGGAATGGTTCCAAGAAAAGTACAGTCACTAATTCTGCGACTAAAACAAAGTATATTGCTGCATTGGATGCTGCGATGGAAACTGTTTGGATTAAGAAGTTCATTGTGAACTTAAGATGGTTCCTAGCATTGCTAATTCAATAGACCATATTAGTGATAATAGTAGTGCTAATGACCAAGCAAAGGAACCAAGAGCACATCCTAAATCCAAACACATACTTAGGCGTTCTCTTATCGTTCGAGAAATCGTTGATAAGGGAGACGTACATATATGCAAAGTACCTAGTAATGATAACGTTACGGACACGCTAAACAATGGGACTTCCACAAGCTAAACATGATGGTCATGTTGGGTCCATGGGTATTGGATACCTAGGGAATTGGGCCTAGGGCAAGTGGGAGATTGTTGGTGTTGGTGCCCTAGGCACGTTTGTTAAACGTTGTATAAGTTATCATTTTATTCATAATGATAAAGAGATAATAAGATTATTATTATGGATCGTGTTTGCTTATAATAATCTCCGTCCCTAGAGCTTGTTAAGCACTAGTATAAACGCTAAATGATCATGGGATGATCATGTTAGATTTATAGGTACTTGTTTGGAACAAGGTACTGGACATGACCCGCGGTATGAGATTTATGTCATGGTCGATGTCATATATAAATCTCATATTAGTTATGTCATTTGAGTCCTTAGACATGAAGTTATTATAGTCTTCCACTTGATGAACATTATGTTTGACATATTCAAACGCTGCCTTAACACGGTAGTTATAAAGGGTATGATTGGCATGATTGGATTCACGTAGGGAAGAATAATAAGCTAAATGGATTTGTCCCTCTTCGGAGAGATGTCAAGCTTGGGCCCCTCGAAGGAATGATGTTGGTGAAATGTTTGGCCAAACTCAAATGGATTGATTGGATCAATGTCATTTGGATTATCAACATATTCGGAATCGAGAAAGTATTGAACAATACAAGTTGACTTGTTGACCATGACTTGTGTTCAATGACATCGTGGATAAAGGGATTATGACATGTTCTAAAAGGAATGCGAACTTGTATCTAGTTATACTATTTGGGTAGGTATGACGGTTTGCTAGAACCTAATCATATCTTATGGTTTCATGTTTGAACCCATTGCCAACTTAGTATAATCCTAGAGGGTCACACACAATAGAATGAATCCTAAATAAGGACTATATTGGAAATTTGGAAAAATTGGATTTTTCTGGGCCTTTGGGCGACCGCCCAAATGGGCTGGGCGACCGCACAAGAACTTGGGCGGCCGCACACCTCAGTTTGGGCGGCCGCGCAGTGCTGTCGGGGGCTGATTCCTAATTTGACTCGGAATCGAATTTTGGACGGGTTTTAACACAAGTTTCATATTTGGAATAGGTCTTACTTGTGTATAACATCAGAATTCGGCCATAACTCAGACCTAATGTTTGTGCAAGCCTCCAAAGAGTTTGAGAGGGTTTTATTTTGTTCTAAGAAATCCTAGATTGAAGAACAAAATTATACACAAAGAAAATTCCATATAGTTCATATTAATTGTGAAAACGTGTTTCATAATTTGGTCTAGCAACCAAGATCAAGTGTTCTTGATATTCGTTCGTGGTGTGGATACCGCTAGAGGGTGAAACTTATCATCTTCAAAGTTCGTGATTATTACTATGATCGTGATCAAGTTTTCAAGTCTCTATCGAATTCAAGGTTGCAAAATCAAAGGCATAAAGGGTTAGTATTCTAGTATTCATATTGTTGTATTTGACTTAATCATATGAATGGATCTATGGGCTTTGGGTTTCATTAAATTTTAAATGCTTAATTCCGCTGCGCATGTGACTACGAAACCCAACAGACCGCTTCGGAAGAGTCAAGGTCGGGTGGAGCTTGAAACTTCCTAGGACGGGCCTCTACGGGTTTGGGGTTGGACTTGTGCGACTCGATAGTGAGCAGTTGATAAGAATATGTGCATGTAGTGTGAGGTCTAACATGTGACAAAACATTTTTTTTTAAAGGAAATAAAAAAAAACAAATAAGCACGTAATTTACAACTTTCGAATCACCCGTGTGACCGATAAAAATAAACAGAAAGTAAAAGAAATTGTATGCAGGCCCGGTGCCCACACACTGTCATTCTGTTCTGTTTCTGTGCACTGTTCTGTTCTGGGAATGCGACCAGAAGCGCGCGCATTGGGTTGCCTATGCGGAAGGCGCGCGCGTGAGAGGAAAAAGGGCAGAGGCGCCCGCTTCTGGGTGAGAACCTGCAAATCAGTGGGTTCAAGGGATTGCCTTGACCCTTAATTAAGAAAACTTTCCCCTGCAGAATTTGTTAGCACAAAAACATGGAATGGAAGGACAAGAAGGAAGACGGGCGATTCTGGTAATTGGGGTCGGACGCGCGCGCTTTAGGCCAAGAAGGCCAGAGGCGCGCGCTTCCCACCCTTTTTACCAGAATGCCCAGAAAACAGTAATAAGAACACCAAAAGTTAAAAACGCAACTTTAACCCTCTAATACATCCCCAGCAGAGTCGCCACTGTAGATACCCCGGGGGACCACAGCTTGGCTAGAGCGGTGAATTATCCTAGGATGTCTAACTTGTTTTAGATTGTTTAGAGTCGCCACCTATGTTTTTAAAGGAACATAAGAAAAACCTAGAAATAGCCTAATTTATGTACAAAACTAGAGATTCGGGAGAGAAGGGTTCGGGGGTTAGGTGGCGGAGTGGGAAGTACTTAAACACCCACTCCGCCCCGCTTACGCGGGTCTTGCTACTATTAGTGTTCTAATATTTACATGTCCTTCAATTAATTAAATAGAAAATGTGCTAACAATTGTGATGAGAAGAAAAGGGGAAATAAAGGGGAAATAAAATAGAATTGTTTTATTTATTTAATGATAAAGATTACATGTAACAAGTAATGTTAAAGAATTACATTAAGAGATGAAGAGAAATTAACATGATGAATTAAAGTTAAGATTAAAATGTAGGGAGATAACCTTAACTAACTTCAATATGTGAAGTAGTCATGTTGGTCATGTCCCATTAATGGGGATTGCATACATCAAGAAGAAGAAAACAAAGGAAGAAAATAGAGTTGTACCTTGAGAAAGAGGACTTGGAACCTTGACTTGAAAGTGTCGTTGTTGTAATGAAATTGTTGTAGAACAATTTGTGTAGAGTCTTGTTACTAAGAACTCTTGTTGGGAGAATTTGTGTATAATATAGTTGGTGAATCAAGGTTGGAGTCCCTTTCTAAGGTAGAAAATGATGGTTTTTATAGGTAAAAAGAGAGGGAAATGATGGAGGGAAATTGGTCATCCATGTGAAATTGAATGGGCCAATCACAATGAATAAAAGGAAAATAAAAGAAATAAAAGAAATCAAGTAATAAATGAAAGAAATATTATGTTTTAAAGAAAAGACTAGAATAAAGGATTTGGGAGTTATGAACTAAGGGGGGATGAACTTGGATGCAAAAAGAGGTGTTTTTGAGTTAAAGAAGGAGATTTGTAAATAAGAAAAGTGAGGGAAATAAGGTGCAATCCGTTACTGCCAAAGTGGGAAGCGCGCGGGTCCGGCTTTTGGGGAGAGACGCGCGCGCGGCTCACTGGCAGTGCCGGAAGCGCCCGCGGGTGAAAATGACAGAATGACAGAAATGACTCTAAAGTTAATTCTGTTATGCAGTTTAGTCCAAAACTAACGGAATCAGTTAGGAACTTAACCGAAGTAACAGAAATTAATGAGAATAAGTTAAATAAAAATACTTTGTATGCAATCGGGGTGAGAGGTCCAAGGCGGGGTGTCTACACAACCCAAATACAAGTGGACTTATTTGGGCTAGCCCATTTGGGTCACGGGCCAAGCGGGTTTGGGGCGGGCCAGGGCGGGCCAACCCACCTTCTTTTTTTTTTTTCCTTTTTTTTTTTTGGTTTTCCCTCAAACAAACCCCCTCCCCAGTCCCAGCCATCTCTTTTCAGTTTTCAATTTCATCATGTCTTTATATTCTAGAGAGTAGAGAGAAGCCTTAGCTTTCTCTCTCTAGAAACCACGTTCATCCTCCGCCTCCGTCACCGCCCTCCGCCCTCTGCCTCCGCCACCGCCGCTGCTCATCTCTTTCTTCTTCCCCTCTTCTTCTTCTTCCTCCCCATATTCTAGAGAGTAGAGAGAATCCAGAGCTTTCTCTCTCTAGAAACCACATTCATCCTCCGCCTCCGTCACCGCCCTCCGCCTCCGCCACCGCCGCTGCTCATCCCTTTCTTCTTCCCCTCTTCTTCTTCTTCCTCCCCATTTCTTTATATCCACCACCTTCATGTTCATCCTCCGCCTCAGATCTGTGTGTTTGTTCAGATCTGTGTGTGTGTTTCACCAGATCTAACTTCATAAACAGAGATCTTGAATAATTTTTTTCATTTTTTGTGTGTTTGTGTGCATTTGTTGAAAGGGAGAGAAAATGGTGGTGGTTGCGTACCTGCGTGCTTGGCTGGTGCTAGGAATGTGGTGGTCAGGCGGTGGTGACTGGTGGTGGTCGGCGGTGATTATTGGTGGTGGTCGGCGGTGATTATCGGTGGTGGTTGGTGGCGATGGTCAATGGTGGTGACTGTTGGTGGGCAGTGGGGATTGTGTAATAGTTGTGGACAAATTGTAGTCTTGGGCTTTTGGCCCGCCTGGCCCACTAACCCAAGGTGGGGTGGGGTGGGTTGGCATTTTCTCAGCCCGCCAAGAATTTGGGCCAGGCCGCCCCGCCCCGTTTGAAGGTGGGCTGTGGTGGGTTGGGCCCAACCTGCCCCGCCAGCCCGTATTGACAGCTCTAGCCAAAAGTAATACTTATTTCAACTAAAATGTAACGAACGTGTTACTTATATGTAACAGTGTTTATACATAATTGTAACACATATGTATAGAAAAGTAATAATTCAACTATTTATCTTTAGAACTAAGAACACTTGTGTTAGTAACATTGTAAAAATAAGAAAGTAACAATTTTTATAAATGAATGTTACATTTTACTTGTATAAAAACATTGTAAAACAGTTACGTTTACTTGTATAATCGTATATCTATATGTTTTCAAATAATAAGTTACAATGAGTTTAATTTATCATGATACCTGTAAAAGTATTACATTATCTATAAAAATCTGTTACAATTTCATCTACTAAAGTGTTAAATTTACTTGTACAAATAATTACATTCATGTATATAAGTTGTTATTTTTCAAATGTTACTTATTTTTAAAAAAATAAAATCAAAATACTCAAAAATAAAAAATATTCTGAAAAAACACTTACATTTCAGTATAACGATAATTATATTTAGTTATTGTTAGTGTTACACATATTTATAGATAGTATTACAGTTGAAAGATGAGTAAAATGAGTTATTTTTTTTTTTGTAAAACTAGTGTTACGTAGCTTATAAACAATGTTACTTTATAAGTAACACAGTTATTACATTTAGTTATACTATGAATTTCTTTTGGCAAACGAAAAAAATAGTAAAAAAATAATATAAAAACTAAAAAATTGAAAAATAAAAAACAGTGTTTATAATGCAACGTTAAGAAAGTATAGGCTAGTAAAAACTCTTTTAGTTACAAGTAAAATATCACCACCCTTATTTTTTTTATTTATTTATCTATTTACTCCCTCCGTCCCGAATTAATGTTCTTAGTTTGACTTTGCACGGATATTAAGATAAAGTAAATGTTGTGAGTGTGAAAAGTAAAGTAGGAGAGAGAAAGTGGGTAGGGAGTTTTTGTTGTGAGAATGACAAGTGGGTCCCATAGTCCATTTTAGGTAATAAAGTAAAGTAAGAACCTTAAATTGGGACAGACCAAAAAGGAAAGTAAGAACATTAAAGCGGGACAGAGGTAGTATTTACAAACATAATATCTCTATAATTACATATAATCCGCTCCTCCCCACTCAAAAAACGGATTTTTTCCCCTAGGGCCCCTGGGGCGAGATTTTATTACACATAAACCCTAGCCCAGACCAAATGCCAGATAAAGGCTTCACCCGAGATCAAAATTCCACCCACACCCCTAGCTTCATTTAGCTTCCTTTGACTGGTCAAACATAACACCTAAATACCAAAACTACCCCTAACCCCAACAAAACCCTCCTCACTCCTCTCACAATCTCACGCTCGCCAGATCTCTCTCTCTCTCTCTCTCTCTCTCACATCTCTCTGCTGCCCACCGTTCTCCATCCTCCGACCGGTGAGATCTCATCCGGCTAACAAATCTCTGACATCGGCGTCTTTCTCTGTCAAATCCATCCGTCGTTTGCTCATCGCCGGTGTCGGATCTGGCTCCAATCGTCAGATCTGGACCCACGCTCTCGGACGCCGACGCCGAAGCCGTCGCTGTTCATCTTCTCAGGCGAACATCACCGCGCTCTCCAATTCCGGCGCATAAGCGTCGCCCACACTGCTAGCGCCCAGATCTGAGTCATTCTTTTACCTCCGACGTAGATCTGTTTCGATAAATCCTAGGCCATCTCTAACGCCCTCATCTTCTCCGGCGAACTCCTCTACCACGTCTGACCTCCGTCTCCGTCCATCTTAACCCCGGCGACTCCGATTTCTCCGACGCCGTCGGCTTTCTTCATTTTTCTCCGGTGCGTCTCGTCTTATTTCTTCTGGACTTTGTGTTGGGGAGTTGAGGAAGCATTTTGTATCAAAACTCTCATTGATGTGCAGTGTACACACCTGAGCTATAGCCTATGAAGTTTAACTAGATGCGTCTATATAAGACTTATTTTATTTTTATGAAAAATAGGTCCACTGACTTTAAAAAAAAGTCTTATAATATGAAAAAATTGATTCTTAGTCTTATACCAGTAATATATGAGACTTTACACTATTATATAAGAGTTTTTGCTCAAACAAGACTGAAAAGTCTCATGAACATGATCTGAACCTGATCATAAGACTAAAGTCTTATTGAACCTATTTTGATACAAATGAACATGTTTTAATGAGATTGAAAAGTCTTATGAACAGCTTCAATAAGACTTTAGTCTTATGAACACAGGTTCAAATGAACATGTTTTAATAGGAGCAAAGTCTTATGAACAGGTTCAATAGACTTTTGACTCTTATATGTTAATTATGTGTCAGTTATAAGAGTTTGACTGCTGTTTGACCAAAAAAAATTATTTTTTTTTTTTAAAAAATGAAAAAAAAATATATTTTTTGTATCTCTTATATGATAATTATGTGTAAGTAATAAGAGTTTGACTGCTATTTGACCAAGTTTGACCAAAAAAATTTGTTATTTTTTTTGTAAAAAAAATGGAAAAAGTGATTTTTTTGACTCTTATGTGTTAGTTATAAGAGTTTGACTGTTGTTTGACCAAGATTGACAAAAAAAAATATATTATTTTTTTGTAAAAAAATGAAAAAAAGTATTTTTTGTAACTCTTATATGATAATTATGTGTTAGTTATAAGAGTTTGACTGCTGTTTGACCAAGTTTGACCAATTTTTTTTTTGTTTGTAAAAAATGGAAGTGTTTTTTTTTACTCTTATGTGTTAGTTATAAGAGTTTGACTGTCGTTTGACCAAGTTTGACCAAATTTGATTAAAAAATTATTATTTTTTTTGTAAAAAATGAAAAAAATTAATTTTTGTAACTCTTATATGATAATTATGTCTTAGTTATAAGAGTTTGACTGCTGTTTGACCAAGTTTGACCAAAACATTTATTATTAGTTTTGTAAAAAAATGGAAAAAGTGAAATTTTTGACGCTTATGTGTTAGTTATAAGAGTTTGACTGCTGTTTGACCGAGTTTGACCAAATTTGACCCAAAAAAATACAGTTTTTTTGTAAAAAAAATGAAAAAAAGTATTTTTTGTAACTCTTATATGATAATTATGTGTAAGTAATAAGAGTTTGACTGCTGTTTGACCAATTTTGACCAAAAAATTGTTATTGTTTTTTTTTGATAAAAATGGAAAAAGTGATTTTTTTTACTCTTATGTGTTAGTTATAAGAGTTTGACTATCGTTTGACCAAGTTTGACCAAATATTATTAATATTTTTTTCTAAAAAAATAAAAAAAGTATTTTTTTTTTACTCTTATATGTTAATTATGTGTTAGTTATAAGAGTTTGACTTCGGTTTGACCGAGTTTGACCAAAACAATAATTTTTTTTTCTAAAAAAAATGAAAAAAATAATTTTTTTGACTCTTATATATAATTATGTGTAAGTTATAAGAGCTGACTAGGATTTGACCAAAAAAGTAAGAATGAGATGAGATATGAGGGCATTTTAGTCTTCTTGCATCTTTTTGCTGGTGAGGGGTGGGAGGAGATATGAGGGCATTTTAGTCTTATTGCATCTTTTTGCTAGTGAGGGGTGTATGAGAAATTTTTCATCTGGATTTTCTTTATTTGGGTTTGAATCTTGGCTTAGGGGCCCTAGAGTCCAAGCCCCCTCAAAAAACATGTACTCTTTCATTTCTTAAGAGATGGTATTTATTTTCTTTTATATGGTTTCAAAATGAATATTTTCCAAAATACAGTGATTTTTTTATAAAAGTTATATGATTAAGGTGAAAATCAGGTAAAAATATAATTGATGGAAATGAAGTTGGACGGTTTCACTCTTAATAAATTTCATACGATCATATCTAAATTACATTTTAGTAATATAAATAAAAAAAAATTGCTACCTTGCTTAATACCACACCATAATTTAATACTCTTTATTTACCAAAGGAGACACTAGTACTATAACATAAGTACCAAAATTTGAGTTTGGTACTTATCATTGGAGTTGCCCTTAGTAAGAGAGAAATTGTCACTCGACAGGTCATGCTAGTGATATTATTATTATTATTATTATTATTATTAATATTATTGTTATTATTATTATTATTATTTTACATTTGGTTAGCTGAAGTACTAACCTGGAAAATTACTGAGGTTGATTTTTGAATTTACGTTAGCCTGTAAATTGTATTGAATCTAAAAAGGGAAACAAAGGCAACAAGAGAAAGGCCCCATGCTAAGAAATTTATTTAAAATTATCAAATCTAAGAAATAACTTTAATGTAACAGCTACGTTACGTTTCATAATTGGAATAGAAAACTCAATTTAACAATTACTCATTTACTTAAAATAAGCTAACATTAGTTGGCCAAATTAAGGATATAATTTAAACAGAAATATTATCCAAGTTAGTGATAGATTTGCATATGAATGAGGTGATAAAAAATGACCCAAACAATTTTTATTTATTTTTAATTTACAACTTTTTTTTTTTTGATGTCTTACTCTAAGTAAGGATTAATTAAGGAAAATATATAAAAAAGTTTATATAATTACGTTACGGTGTCCACTATAACGATGCAATCTAAGTCTATAGAATTGGTCATAAATTTTACCTTTCAGTCCTAAAATAAAAAAAATAAAATGTATTATTAATCAAGAATAGAATTTGTATTTTTTTTTTCTGACTAGAAACAATAGTATAAGCTAAATATAATAACAAAATTTATATTTACCTGGCAGTTTTATTGTTGAGTTGGTTTTGGGGGAAACTAGTTCCTCCATAACTTATAAAAAGTCCTGTTTTTTAACCTTTCTTTAATCCTAAAGAATTGGTTTTGGGGGAAACTAGTTCATCCATAAGTTATAAAAAGTCTTGTTTTTTTAACCCTTCTTAAACCCTAAAAGGCCTAAACCCTAAACCTTAAACCCTAAACTTTAACCCCTATAAAACAGTATTTTTTATAACTTATGGAGAAACTAGTTTCCCCAAAATTTTCTCAATACTAAAAGGCTTAAACCTTAAACCCTAAACCCTAAACTTTAACCCTTACAAAAACATGACTTTTTATAACTTATGGAGTTTCCCCCAAAATTTTCTCTTTATTGTTAATTTAAAAACTAGGAAATAAATTTGCTAGATATTCAGATAGAGAAAGTTTTAGGGGAAACTAGTTTCTTCCAAAACACACTCACTCATTCTGGCAAATAATCTTTACTATTCACCCCACTCATTCTCTTTCCTATTTTACTTTTATACTCACAACACCAATCAATCCACTATTCTCTCTCACTCATTCTCTCTCCTACTTTACTTTTGGGCGAATGACCAAACGGTGCAACGTACTTTCACTTTGTTTACACCAAGTGCAACGTACTTTAAAGTTACCACATAATGCAACGTACTTTTCAATTTTGTTTCAAATAATGCAATTTTCGTTTCAAATAATGCAACGTACATTTTAGTACGTTGCATTATTTGAAACGGAAATTGCATTATTTGAAACAAAATTGGAAAGTACGTTGCATTTAGTGTAATCTAGGGTGTGGTACGTTGCATCAAAACGTATTTTTCCCCTTTACTTTTACACTCACAATATTTACATCACTTCCAATATTTATTAATGAGCGTGCAAATGAGGGGTAGAACTCTTACTCCGGGACGGGGGGAGTACCCAGTAAATGTCACATGCATTGCAGGCTGCAGGGCAAGATTGTAATTCCAAACTAATTTTAAAATAGCATTAGCACAGTTTCTTGAAATTAACCCTAAAATTAAGCACCGTTTCCTATCAAAAACAGAAAATTTATTAAGGGTTTTCCATAAGATGCAATATTTAATATCATTAGTATTTATAGGCTCAATATATTTCCAGATTCTTCCTTCCAGATATGAATCTCTCCTCCCGAAATAGGATCATACCCCCTCCGTCTCATTTTAAACTTCAAAAATTTCTATTTTAGTTGTCTAATTTTAAACATTAAAACTTTAAAAAGAAAGTCTTTTATACTTCTTTATTCGTGGCCCCACATGTCATACTTATAATAATCACCCACTAACTATTATTTACCCCAATTTCTCTCCTACCAAACTATCTACGCGCACAACACATCACATTTTTCTTAATTTTTGAACCTAAAAGTTTTTTGAAATTTAAATTGAGACGGAGGGAGTATTAAGGAAACAAAGAGATGAGATGATTTATATATCACTTTTGTATATTATTGCGCACGTCGGGTGATTTAACAGTTACGTTTCACCGATGATACAGTTATAACGTCAATTTTTATAATTTATAACTGTTGGATCAGATGTGATACAGATTATAGTGTACAAAATTGATACAAGTAATTTTGTAATGAAAACAAAGGGGCATCATTTGTACTAAACCTTAACATTATAAAAAGAAAAACAACATTTTCTCATAATTGATTTGAGTTACGTATAATTAAACGAGTCCAAATCCTCTGTACCACTTTGTGTGCCACTTTATGTGCCACAAGTGATCTAATGGCTCACAATTGTTAAGAGTGGTATTATTGTAATATTATGCAAACATGTGAACGGTTAGATTAAAAGTGGTAAATGGAATGGTACACAAAAGTGGTTCAAGAGATCTCGACTCTCATTAAACCAAATTGGTGGGTCACCACCATAGATTCTGTACGGTCAAACAAAAATCAAATCCCATCTCAACCGTTGGAAAATGGGAAAGAAAAGAGTTTGATAAACAGACGGCTCACATTGCTTGAAAGTGGGACAAAGACATAGTGTTGTTATCTTATTGGTTAAATGTGAGTACAGCTTATCATCTCTAAAGTCTTCTGCTTCCAAATATGCATGCCTCTGGCTTCACATGTCAAGAAAAAAAAAAAAAAAAAAAGAAAGGAAAGTTTGAGAGAGAAAGAGAGGTTTTAGAGAGAGAAAGTACCATAAACAAAGCTCCATTATTTCATTGGAAAGATGGATATATATTGTTGTATGTATCACCTTTTTATTACTTTAGTTTGTGTATTTTATTGAAAAGGTGCTTTCATTTCTGCAATAATGGGGAAAAAGAAAATGTCAAAACAGAGACTAGAGAGAGAAAGTGAGGACTAATAAACTAGAGAGAGAGAGAGAGAGAGAGAGATTGATTCGTTGTATTGTTTGGGTCGAACCCATTCATTCTGTTCTGGCCATCTCCATCATTTGTCAATTTGTACTACATCTTTTTTTTTAATTTGCGCTGATTCCTCATCCTCTTCCAAAGTCCCCCTTTTTAAAAAAAATAAAATAAAATTGATCCCATCCATTTTTCTTATCTCTATATCTATTTTAACCTCTATTTGGGGGTCGTTGCAAGATTTGATTTTGGATTTGAATTTGTGTTAAAAATAATAATCCAATCTTTGAGTTTTAGAACTCTGTTCTTGTTGAAAATCCCATCTGGGTGTTTGTGAATTTGAAGAATGACAGTGGAGGAAAGTATGTCAGGTGAAGTTGATAGATTTCCAATTGGTATGCGAGTTCTTGCTGTGGATGATGACTCCACTTGTTTGATGTTGTTGGAAAACCTACTCAGGAAATGCCAGTACCAGGGTTTGTTCCTCTTCCTCAGTTTTTCTTGCTCTTTTGTTGTTCTTTTTTTTTTTTTTTAACTCGATTTGTCTTTGGTTTGTTCATGTTTATCTTTTGTTGTTGTTGTTGTTGTTGTGTGTGTGTGTGTGTTTTCTCTTTGGGTGCTTATTTGCATATCCATGTTGGTTTCCACTTTCCAGAAGATGTTTGGTGGCATGTTTTTCATAATTAGTCATGGATTTGGGTTCTGGTCAATTGGATTTAAGGTCTTATTCTTGGGTATCTGTTAAAATTCTGTGTTAATTGTTTTTTTGATAGTTCTAAAGATTTGAATTTTGGTTCTGCTCTAGTCTGATCATGTGTTGTTTATTTTGTACAACCCTCGTCCCAAAATGAATGTCCGAAAATTGTTTCAAATTTACTCTTAAGATGAAGAGCAAAGTTGATTTTTTTTTTCTAGACATTTATTTTGATTTTGGGAAGGAGGAGAAGTATATATACTGCTGATTGAGGATGGTTTCTCATATTTCTTCTGATATGAGTTCTTTTTGTACTCCAAAGTTCCTTTTCAATCTGTTTATTTGTAATTTATGCTACTAATAGAGATTTATTTTGAATTATATACTTGAATTTGATCATGAATGCGTTTACTTTGTTGACTAAACATCATGATCCATCTTGTTGTGGGGAAGATTTACCATCCTCCAAAATCTTATTGAAGCCAATTCTCATAAAAACATGCTATGATTTTGTAGTTACGACCGCAACTCAAGCAAGAACAGCTCTAAAGATGTTGAGGGAAAACAGAAACAGATTTGACCTCATCATCAGTGATGTCCATATGCCCGATATGGATGGTTTTAAGCTGCTGGAACTAGTTGGTCTCGAAATGGACCTTCCTGTCATTAGTAAGCAAATTACCCTTTCTCAAATATTTGATAAATATATATATTTTCACCCGATATGAAATTATTTATATTATTATTTTGAATATGATTTTAGTGTTGTCGGCAAATAGCGATCCCAAGCTTGTGATGAAGGGGGTAACGCACGGAGCTTGTGATTATTTGGTGAAACCTGTTCGACTCGAGGAGCTCAGGAACATATGGCAACATGTGATCCGTAAAAAGAAGGTTGAGCCAAAGTCTCAGACCAAAGGTACGAGTCAAGACAAGTCGAGCCAAGGCAGTGAAGGTGGTCAAGACCCTGCAGATCAGAGTGTGAAAATCAACAGAAAGAGAAAGGATGAGGAAGAAGACGGTGAAGACAATGAGAATGAAAGTGATGACCCGTCTTCACAGAAGAAGCCTCGGGTTGTTTGGTCTATAGATCTTCATAGGAAGTTTGTTGCTGCGGTTAACCAATTGGGCATTGAAAGTGTGTTCTTTAGCATCATCATTTATACCTTTCATTTCCCAAATGATTTTGGCCCTCATTTTCATTTTTTCTTGGTTAATATTGCAGAAGCCGTACCCAAAAGGATTCTTGATTTGATGAATGTTGAAGGGCTCACTAGAGAAAATGTTGCAAGCCATCTCCAGGTACTAATCCTTGGGTGTTTCATTAGGGATTTGGGGCATGTGCAGTCAAAACGGGAATGCATAGAAGTCCGAAACCCTTGCTATAGGATAGGATGTAACTCATATTACTATCTCCGTCCCAAATAATGTCCGATTTATTTTTTCAAATTTGCTCTTGATTCAAGAGCAAATTTTAATTTTTTTGGACACTCATTTTGGGACGGAGGGAGTACTATTTATATAACTAATATTACTATAATGTTCTCACACGCCAATAAAATGTAACATAGAAGATGCAACTCATGTTGTCATAAAATGTAACTTGTGTACTATAAAAGTCGGACTTCTGTTACAGGCCCCAGATAGTTACAGGCCCCAGATACGCTTTATTAGTGAAACTCTCATGTGTGTTATGCCTAGAGATTGTTTGGCCAAGAACCATATGAATTAGATGCTGAGTAATAGGGTGTTTTCTTTTGCAGAAATATCGGCTTTACTTGAAACGGATCAGCATGCAGCAAGCAAACATGGTTGCCACTTTCGGGGGTAAGGATGGGTCCTACATCCGCATGGGCTCCATTGATGGAATTGGTGATTTCCGAGCATTAACTGGTTCTGGAAGGCTACCAAACGCAGCCTTATCATCATATTCACCTTCTGGTATTCTCGGTAGACTAAATAGCACATCTGGTGTGAGCCTCCATGGCCTTGCTCCTTCACTTATCCAACCAACTCATACTCAAAATTTGAGCAACTCCATTAATAATATCGCGAAATTCCAGCCAGTTGTATCATCAGCGGTCCAAAATACAAATCTTTATCCGGGAATTTCACAATCTTTTGATCTTGATCAGTTGCAGCCATATAAATCCATTACCCAAATCGGAGATTTCAATTCCATTGATGACCCAAGAATCTTTACATCGAGCAACTCCTTGCCCAGCGTTTCAACCAATCCTTTGATATTACAGGGGACCTCACAAACGGGCGGAGGTTTTATGAGTCAGTCTTCTTTGAAGGTGGCTTCTTTAGGATCAGAACCGTTCAATCTTGGATCAGGTGGTGGTGCTGCTAATTTTCTTGATCAGGGAAGATGTAATGAGAATTGGCAGAGCGCTATGCAGCCATCAAAGATCTCATCAAATCCATTGCCGTTGATTGATAATTTTCATGATCAGTTGCAGCCTAATAACCTGAGATACAATAATAGTAATGGGTTTTCTTCTAATAATCCCGTTAGCGTGCCTCTAGAAGATTCTAGAAGCGGGTGCCAATCATTATCAAACCTGAAGCATGGACCTTATACGCAGTATTCAAGCAATGCCTTCAGTAACTTAGCATCTCTAGCCCCAGTCAATGGCGGTGTGGGCCCGACAAAGGACCAAAATAGTGGGGTCTACACGGGAAGGACAGATGGAACTTCGTTTGAAAGATCAAATGGTGGCGCTTCAACGCTTTTGCAGCATAATGAGAATCAGAAGTCAACCCCAGAGTCAAAGTTGAGATCCAATGAAGAGTACATACTGCAGCAAAACAAGTTGCAGGGTGGTTTCGTTCCTAACGGTTATGATTCCTTGGATGATCTTATGAATGCAATGATGAAACGGGTATGTTCTTTTTTAATTCAAACTTCCTCCAACTTTCCATTTTGTTTCACAAGTGATTATCTGATTAAGTTTCATGATTGAAATAAATATCAAATTTACATCTACCAAGTATATGACATAGGCTTCCTATTGAACTTATCTTAAAACATGATCATCAATGAATATCGAAAATGGATTATATTTTAAGCACGCGCACACACACACACACACACACACACATATATATCCATACACGTATACTACATATATATATATATATATATATATATATATATATATATATATATATATATATATATTCACATATGTATAGGTATATTGAAAGATGCAATGCTTCTGAACTGAAAGTAGGTATTTCATAACTTTGATGTATCTTTTTGCTAAAATGGTTTTCTTTCCAATGTATCTCCTCTCCCATTTGGATATTTGAATATTTCCTTTCATCAATTTTCTAATGTTAATTTTGGTACTTGTGATGCAGGAGCAAGACACAACAGCAAGTCTAATGGATGGAGAATTTGGATTCGATGCATACAGTTTCGGGTCTTGTATTTGACTTGACTTGGATGCCTCTGACAAAGAGAGGCTGCAAGAATCTTGGTTTCGCTCTTTCAGGAGTCTGTATCAATATGTAATATGTTTCTCGTTAATTTTCCGTTAGATTTGGTTAGTGTCGTCAAGTAGAATCAATGTTACTAAAAATTTTCGTATCGTGGTTTCAGTAGCAGAGGCCATGTTTGGTTTCTTGGTAGTTTTCATTCTCTCAATGCAGACAACTCTTCTTACTGTTCATGGAATAATGTTGATGAGGAACTGACATTTCTAGGGCAAATTGCCAATTAGTTATCTGAGTTTGTCGTCAACTTTCAATTAGTTACCCAGTTTGTGTTTCGGTCAATTTAGTTATTGAATTTGTCTTTTTGTTTCAATTGGTGTAAAATCCGTTTGTTTGTCAAAAAACTAACGAAAATTGATGAAAAACGTAACAAAGTTCTTTCAAAATTGCAATGATCACCCCTAAAGTTTAAATTATTCCATTACACCCCTAAACTAACGAATGTTAAGAGCTATCTTATTTCTAACCAACAACAATAACAAGCCCAAGTCCGGCAACCACGATAACCACCATGCCCGCCACCGGAACCACCGTAGTGCCACCATGCCCACCATCAGAACCACCGCAGTGCCACCACGACGAAATCAAAAGCAAATGAAACGGAGGAATCTTGAAAGTGAACTGGATTTAGAAATTATCTCAATCCAATCTATTTATTTTGAAAGAAATCAGCTTAAAACGCAGAAATCACCACATAATTAGACAAAAATCAAACCTAGAATTGGGTTCAAAAAAGAAAAAAAGAAAAAAAAGGAACAGATCTGTAACAATGGCGTCGGCGTCAACGGATATCGGCAACGACCTCGGCGACCTCGGCGGAACACGGCAACGGCGTCAACGGCTACCTCAACGTTCAACGACCGAACTGATCTCACCTGGGCCTCCTCCGATTTGAAGCCAATCGCACGGAATTCGCCCGATTTGATGGAGTTTGGCCGGAGAAGAAGCTCTTGCCGGCGGGGACTTGTTTTGGTTGGTTCACCGTGTACACGTTGATGAGTTGGCGGTCCCTCCTTGGCTCATCTTTGCCGGAGTCGGAGAATTTGACGGCTGCGGAGGGAGAGGCCGTGGGCTGGAGAGAGGGAGAGAGAGAGAGCGTATTTGTTAACGATTGGAGGGGGGAGGGGAGGGAGTATATTTTTCTGGAAAATTTATAAGGGTGAGGCAAACTGAAATAATATAAACTATAGGGGTGATGATCGCAATTTTGGTAAAAGTTTGTTACATCTTTTCATCTATTTTCGTTATTTTCGTTAAGTTTTTGACGAACTAACTAATTTTACACCGAATTGTAACAAAAAGACAAATTCGATAACTAAATTGACCGAAACACAAACTGGGTAACTAATTGAAAGTTGACGACAAACTCAGGTAACTAATTGACAATTTGCCTTTCTTTCTAATACATTCTAGTAGTTATTTATTCAACTTGTTTAAACTGTTTCTTTTAGGCATATGTATAGCCAGTGAAGGCCTATCACCATTTTAATCCTTGGACTTTTTGTTTAAATTTCAATTTTCACCGCTCTTGTTTGTTTTAGCAGTTTCAACCGGTGTACTTTAAACACTGCTAAAAATACACACGAACTATTCCGACTGCGTAGCTATAGTAGAATCGTTAGAACTTTGAACTCCTAAAAGAACAAGAGTTGTTAAAACTGAAGTTTAAGTAAAGTACGATTGTTTAAAATGGGTATTAGAGTGAGGGAGTTGGAATGGAGGATCTCAGTTCATCAAGAATGTGTATGTAGAAACTTATACAGCACAGATCAATATATAGACTTGATTCCACTGATACAACTAAAGTAAAAGGAGTCATATATCCCTTTATATACCACTAATTATCCAACGGCTACACATCAACACGATGTCAGCCATAATACTTCAAACTGTTGGATCACGTGGGATACACAAAAGTGGTACATGAAATTTGGACTAACAATGAGACAAGGGTGGGACGAGAGAGAGTAAAGCATAATAACTCGGGAGCAAATTTTGCTTGCTCTGCTAATATAAATATCGCGCAAGTAGATCAATGTACAAACTACAACAATGGAGCACAGAAGATGAAAAAGTAAAATATAATTTCGTATTTGAATAACTTATTATTCTCCTACCCAACCTAGCCCGCGAGCTCTTCTTTCCCACAAGCTAGTGACTTTCATTTCCTTTCTCATTAATGCTTCCGCACGTTCTCTGGCGGATTCACAAGTTTCCGTGGCGGTATTACATTTTTCAGCCTCCATCTGATACTGGGAAGCCAACCTTCTTGCTTCTCCAAATGTGATGTTCATATGGTGCATGTGCTCTTCCCCTACAGTTTCTTGCAGTTTCAGTTCCTCTGTCAGTAAGTCAACAAATTGCTTCTCCATCTCTTCTTTCAGATCTGGATCATCCTTTCCACAATCTGCAATTAAAACCCCCACCAAAAAATCATACATAAACTGAAGAAAAGAACAAAATGACATTTATTGACTGCGGGCGTCATGGTGGAAATGAACTCGTGCAAGAAAGTCGTGTACAACTTGCCTCTACGCACAAATGTATATCTAGAGAGCCTAAATGACATTACTAGAATGGGTGATGGCAAGAATATATTTACCCAATATTTTGAAAGGTTGAACTAAGACCATATAGGGCTGAGAAAATGCCATTTCAGAAAATTTAACTTTGTAAAGGAAGAATACTAACTGCAGGTACTTGAATGGGACAAAAAGCATAGTTTGAGCACCCAATTAGGACTTGTGCAGGCACATGTAGCATTATAGGACTATGAGCAAAGTTCAAGTACTAAAATCTGTTTAATTCCTTATTCTCATAGCAATTAACCCCCGAATGGGACACGACAAACTGCCACACCACTTCCAGAACATGCATCTAATTACTGGGCTAAAATATCTCAAGTGGCTGATATACAAAGTAAGTTCTTTGCTTATTATAATAGAAAACTGCAGATTTCAATATAGCCCTTCCACTGATTCTATGTTCAACAAACCGAATAGATGATGGCCATTTTAACTCTTAACTAGTCTCTACTGAAGAAATGACAAGTGATACCTGGAAAAAGATTCTAAACAGATACAAACATACCACACCAGACTTATGGTGATACAATTGACAAATTGGAGACCAGTATGCAGTTGCAAAAGAATTTAATGCTGCTAATGAATATTAAAGGTCCAAATGTAATACGCACCACAAACTTCTTTTGTTTTAAACTTCCAATAAAACCCAATCAAGGGAAACGCGACAAAAACTTATATGGTGTGATTTCACATTTAAAACCTTGACGAGCAAATGTGAACCTTTGACCACAAGGGAAGAAAAACCAAGTTATCTCGCATCATAAACGGGTAGGCAGGGTGATGGAAAACACAAGGATAAGCAAGAAGCCTATTAAGTGTGAATATGTATATTGCCATAATACAGATGTGTCAAAAACTGATATCGAAAGAATAATAATGTACTCCCTCCGTCTCACTAAAAGATGCACTTTCGTTTTAGGCACGCTGATTAAGAAAATGTGTATGTCGTGTAAGTGTGTTGTCAGTGTGAAAAATAAAGTAGGAGAAATAAAGTGGGGGTAGGAAATAGTAAATGGATAGTTGTTGCGAGTATGCAAGTGTGTCCCATTCCCATTGAATAAAAAAATATTTCCATTTTGGGGAAGTGCATTTTTAGTGGGTCACCCTTTTAGAAGAGCCAGAGCAATAAATTCATAAAAGGTAGAGTGAACGCTAACCTGTAACTGAGAGGTTGGCCAAACCTGCAAAAGGAAGGAAAAAACATAAGTTGGAAGAAGTTTTATCCAACTAAAACATACAGCTATATAAAGAACAGTCGGATGAGCAAGTTATCATCAACAAAGGGAGCCTTTCACTTTCATAACATTTTTAGAAACCAAATAAAGCGTCGCCAAAGATGAGATGCTACTAACAGGAAAAGAAAAAAGGCAACAAAGAAATTGCATAAAGCTAACGATACAAAATCATCAAGTGGAGGAATGGCTATCAATTTAATTTCACCATAAATATCCAATTAAATATGAGTTTATTTCCAGTGCCACAAATGAAGAGTACGAAGTTGTTCTTGGTATGCATGTCTTGTCTATAATCAGGAAAAACCTCAACAGAGTTGATACCTATTCCTGCAACCCCGGGGAGGGGGGGGGGGATTTTGGTCCACTTCAAAATACAAGTTAATACTTGCATAATATCAACCATTTTCCATAATCAAGATTCTGTAAATGGAATAAGGTTTTGATTTAAGATGCGATCCAAGTGAAAGTTTCAATAGCATTAATAGCTATACTTTCATCTCCTATAAGCTACTTAAGATCATCGCACGAAAACAAAACCTGGAAGGCAAATCAAGGGTACTTGGGGTTCAAATGCCTAAAAAAGGTTAAACTAAAAAAATTCAGAACAACTACTCCTTGGATTCCAGTTGGATTGACCCCTAATATCCGCGTAGCATAACTACCCTCTAAGCACGAGTTACTGGTAAGAACCACACTAGATCCAGTTTAAATCCGTAAACTGAATAAGCAAACAGCTTAGTCAGACAGACAGGATGAGGTAAACATGTAGCTTGTTCAAACCCTACAAACATACCAATAGAAAGGAACTCGATAACAGATCTTGTTCAGGTAACACAAATTCCAACACACAAAACACCAGATAACACAATCCCAAGCCAATATCTCAAAAGAGAAAAAACACAGAATCCACGAAAAATGGGATTTTTTGCCTTCACTTTGTTGCTCAAGGTAAGTGTAAGCTTGAACAACTATAATTCACTACCCTTTAAGAGAGAGGATGAGATAAAGTTAAATTGGAATTGGGTTTTCTCACAATCTAACTCCAATTCTTCAAGAAAACTATATTAGCAAACAAGTAAAACCATAAACATCAAAACACTGAAATCATTATCCTCTAAATTCACTCCAAATACAGAAATCAATCAAGCAAGATAAGCAGAAACGAATCGAAATTGAAGAGGGAACAAAAAAAATCGAACCAGGAGCAATCTTGAGAAGTGAAAGAGGAGGAGGGCAATCGCAAATGCAGGGAGAACACGAGGGTGAATTAGAATTGTTCAAAGATAAACCCTTGTTCAACTTCCAATAAAGAGCCGGCCCGCAAACACAAAGAGCAGAGATCACGGCGAATACAACCAAGCAACAGCGTATACAAGATGACCCAGATCGCCTTGTCATCTCTATATTTCTTTCTATCAATATCAATGGAGTTAGTTATGGAGGTGGTCTGATACAAGATCTGAAGTGGAATGTTTACTGAGTACTACTGGATTTGATTTGAGTGAGTTCACGTTGAATGAAATGATTTGCTGCCTTTTCAACACCAATCTGGATTCTGGAACTCAAATTTAATCTAGTGTTTGGTTTATTCAGTCAAGTAAAATTAAGCAACCACCGACTCAAGGGAAACCCCTGGGGCTAGATGGGGACTTGGAGAGTACGACCGTTCCGAATGAGTGGCCCACCGGTAAAGCCAAGCTTCACAATTAGTGAATGCTAGGGTTCGATCTCTCCCCTCGCCTTCTTCTAGTAATGGACATCTCAATATATATATATATATATATATATATATATATATATATAAATGTGTATGTTGATTGTGCGCATAGGGGTTAGATGTTTGAAAGGGTGTGTTTACATAGGGAAAATTATAGACTCCGTAGGGTGAGTTTTATTGTAACACCACATATTGTGATATTAGTGAATATCTTGACTTGTTGAATGCATATTGTTTCTTCCCATGAGCATGGTATGGGACATGAGCTGCTCAGATACCGCAATTTTTACCAACACAAACACACCAAATAAATCTGTCACACTGCTCCAAAAAGAGCAATTTATTAGCATAATTTGACAGTTGAAATTTAGAACATGAACTAACCCGACACATCTACCAATTGTTTTTGAAACTAATCTCGAGTTAATCCACATCTAGTACGGAGTATTAAGAAAATAATTTATCCTTGTCGAAGATCCATATTATCCTCGCGAATCCACTTCTGAATGATCTCTATTTCTTGCCTCCTTTGCGTAATCAACCAGTCTGGATCTTCTTTGGTCGCAGACCGAAGATCAACATGGTGTGCTCCTGTTAATTTACACAAACAACTAATTTTAAATCTTTACTGAAAAAATCAACAGTAAATAGAACAATACTTATACCAGAAATAAAATATACCCTTTTCAGTCACCAGTGCAACGATGCTAGCTGAAATATTTCTCAGTACACTGCATAATTGTGATAAAATCAAAGTTAAACTAATTTGTCACCAGAAAATTTAATGGCGAGATGACTAAATTTGCAGTGAAAATGAGAATATTCAGCACTTTATAGTCATAGCTAGCCCCATATGATTAAGTAAGAGTAGCAATCAACTGCAATCTTAAACCAAAAAATTAAATTAAATTAAATGAAACTGACCCGCCTCGACTCCATGGATCTTGCATTCCATTAGAAAATATGATATTGCTACCTGACCTCTTGAGGACTTGCTCAATTCTCTGCAAAATCCTTAATCTTATTATCCCTTGCTTCTTTTCCAAGTACGAACAAAGGCAATATGTATATTTATGTATGTATGTATATATATATATGCATATGTTAATGTATATATGCATCTATTTATATACTCCCTCCATCCCACAGTAAGGAGCACAAAATTGGCCATGCAAGGGAAATAAAGTGAGGTAGGAGAGAGAAAGTAGGGAGAGAATAGTAAGTGAATAGTTGTTGTGAGTATGACAAGTGGGTCCTAGTGAATAAATAAGTACTTTAAAATTTATGTTTTGGTTAATGTGACTTATCACTGAGACACCCAACAAGAACATTTGTGCCTCTTGATATGGGACGGAGGGAGTATAAATATATATGAGGTGGAGTTTTGACCCTACCTTTCCCCCAAATTCAGTAGTGATCCAGTGAGGTCTGGGCCTGACTCCATACTTTTTCTTGCAACTCTCCGCAAAGTTGTTGTAACTAAAAGAAGTTGGTGGAAACATGCCCTCTTTGGAGCATTCCATGGGCATTACCATCTCCGTACATGCCTGAAAGTTATTTCCATTTATTATGAAGTCGTGAACCGAATAAATTACTCCTCCGTCTCTAAACGAGTCTCCATTTTCCAAAAACAAAATGTGTTCACGGCTCGGGAATAGATAGATTTACCTGCCAGTCCCAACCATTGAGGCCATGGGTATCAGCATTATCTTCTAAGTTGAAACATTTCTCAGTCTGTGAATAATTGTGATATAAGCTTGCAGCTGCAAAAACCTTACTAAGCTTGGTAGCTCCAGCAGAGAAACCATCTATGATCTTGCACATCTACACCAGAAAAACTATTAATCCGACACGGCAATAAAAAAAAATATACTCCCTCCGTCCCACCGAAAATTGCAAAACTTACCAAAATGGGCGTCCCATAGAAATTGCACATTCCATAAATGGAAAGTTTTTAATACTTTTTAATTAGTGGGTCCCACTTCTCATACTCACATCCACTAACCCACTAACTATTCTCTACCCCACTTTCTCTCTCCCACTCAACTATCAACACTCACAACACATCACCTTTTTCACTTTTCCCTTAATTCTTGTGCCATGATTTTTTTTTGCAATTTTCGGCGGGACGGAGGGAGTATAGATTTTTTATTTTATTTTTTAGGGAATTTGGATTGCAAATATAATTAGCCAGCACCTCTTGAACAGGATAGGCAGGAAGTGGCTTCATAAAATTGGCTTTCATAGGGTAATTAACCATGGCCGTGTACACAAAAGCCGTCCATAGCCAGTTATGAACCGAATAGATTGATTTAAGGTTCCTGAAATTGGAGGAGGACAGCATTTACGCAAATCTCATAGGACATTTAAAAAAAAAAAAAAAAAGAGCTGGTGACAAAGCATGCAAATATTACTTGCAAGTTCTGAAATTCTTGCTCAATTCAGCTAGCCCTTCTTTACGAGTCGATAGAGCATCTAGTTCTTTCCAGCTCCCCTTAATCACATTGTAGCAATTCAAGCTTGCATCCTGTCCAGCATTGTCAACTCTCAAAATTAGCATAGAAACTATGATTGAAAGATTCGGTTTTTAGCTGCTTTCGTAGTGACAATTAAGAGGAATTATTGCCATATAGTTGTATAATGAGAAATTTAATGCTCCAATCTGTCCCATAACTAATCATAATAAATGCCGCACATTCCCTTCTGGTATGTCCCAAAACACATACCGCCTTTCCAAATAAGGAAATAGACTTGGTGCAATTTTACCATAAGTACAAGCAATGCACAAATAAGTAAAGCAAACTCCTTTTTTAAAAAAAGGTTGACAAGTCAAATGCGATATTTATTTTGGGACGGAAGGACTATGTGTTTAGTTACCTTGTAGTCCTGGGAAACAGCATCATAAAAGCTAGACCATGGAGTTATGTCATCAAACTGCAAAATTGGGGCTGAAGATGCCAACGCTCCAAGTGCTATGTGTGGGTATTTTAGTCTAAACCAGGCAGCCAACACTGAAAATAAAATAAATAGATATCGAGTAAAAGAATGTCGTAGACTACTTGGCTTCCCCTTCACTCACATTTCATTCAAGTTTTCTAAATGCACCAACAGACGAATGTCACATAACAAAATTTCACTCGTTGACTATTCACAAAAGAGGAAACTGACTGAAAAAATAACAGGAAATATCCCACTCCGTCATAAAAAGCCCAATGCACGAAATTACAATAGTACGATATTGTGACTATTGCCCACTCCATAAATAGCAATCATTTGGAATAAATGCACATACGAAATCCAATTATCTTCTGAAAAAATAAATGCCAATTCCAAATCCATCTCAGTCAAGACAATGTATTGTCTTGCCAAACTGTGTACCATCCTTATAAAACTTAATAAATTAATTCATTGACTTCAACTGATTAATCCAACTCCGCAAAAATTTAAATGGGAAAGAAGAAGGATTGACTTACTTCCTCCATAAGAACCGCCAAACACAATGACAGGTGATGCTTCAGAAGAAAGATTGTGCTTCAAACTCGTAATTAAAACAGCAAAATCAGCCAATGCTTGCTGTGAAGTCAAGTACCCCAATGTCTTGGCCGATTTGTAAGACTCTTTCCCAAATGGCATTGATTCTCCATAGTATCTGTGCTGGAAAATACACATGCAAATCAAAACCATTACCCATCTCAGTACCCTTACTCATAATTCAACCAATTTTTTTTAAAAAAAGAGAGAGAGAGTACTTCAATAAAGACCAGGAGAGCATGGAACTCAGGGGCAATGTCAAGCATAAAGCCAGTATTGGCTGCAAACCAGTCAATATCTCCTTCATTGCCAGTATAGACAAAGATGGGGCCTCCTTTGTGCCAGTAATGGTTGTTTACGAGATACTTTTGGTAGAAAATTTTGTAGCTCTTTGGTTGGAAATTAAAATGGTCTAAAACCTGAGGAAAATAATGGGATTTATAGGGTATTTTAGGCTTCACAGCCTTGGACTTGATCAGTTGTTCATAATAAGAAGATTGATAGCTTGATCCTGGAAAAATTACTCCCACTGATTCTGTTGATGTTGCACAAATCATCAAAACAAACAAGAAGATAAGAGATGGAGCCATCAAATGTTGTGTGTTGGAAAAGAAAAGAAGGCTGAATTTGATGTGGGGTGCTTAGCTAGTGAAATGAGCAGAGTGTTTTCATGGAAATCTGTTCTTTTTAGAAACTTTTATGTTTGGCATTATGTGAAACTCTATTACAAAGAACAAAGAAGGATGTGGATTGTAGTGTATCTCTCAATTAGCTTTTTGAGAAGGAGAATACATGGCACGAGAACCTCTGCCACATAGCTGCTAAGTGCCAGCTCAAGTTCAAATGGCGGTGTCTCGCTGATGACTTTTTGATTTGGAAGCTCTATAATATGGAACCTTTGATTTGGAAGCTCCCCGGGAAGCCATGTTTGGACTGCTCGATCACTCATTAAAGGTAGAATTGTCTTTTGACCAGTATCCTCCCACCAACAGGACCACCCGTTTCTTATAATTTTACTTGCTAGTCAATCCTACTATGAACATGTATACTAGAAAAAAGAATTAAAAAAATCACTCCCTCTGTCCCATAATGGCATCCCCAAATGGATGTCCGTTTTTGTTCTTGAAAGAACTAAAAAAAACTCCCTCGGTCCCATAATGGCATCCCAAAACGAATGTCAATTTTTGTTCTTGATCAAGACAAAAATGGACATCCATTTGGAGACGGAGGTATAGCCCCTTGCGAGTATATAAACTTTTTTTTTGCTTCATGTCCGTATTAATAATTGAGGCAGGGTTGTGAGAACGTGATTTGGAGCCAACCTCTAACAATAATTCCAATTGGTACTGAGAAAGGCCAAACCTCAGAGGTACAGAAATGGGCAAGAGGGTTATCTAGAAAAGTTGTGATTGACACAATACAGAAACATGTAGGGACTAAAGGATGAGATTTTCCTAATAATTCAATCCTACTACAGTCCTACTCACATTCAACTTCTTTTGCCTTCCAAAAAGTGATAAATTTTTTGAACACATTCTCTAGTTCACTCCCTAACTTCAGTTATTTCATTATCAAATGGGAATTTAAGAAGCAACAGTTCATTTAAGTATCAAATTAAATCAAACCAAGCAATGGTAAAGAATAAATACCAAGAAATATAAGCAGAAAACAGGAGACTTCGAATCTTCAAACTGCAGTCACATTGGCAACCACTTTGGGCGGCTACAACCTTGCTTTGATGTTACGTCTTCTTCACAGGTAAGCAAGATCCACTGATACACGAAAACAAACGAGCAAGATTGATCAACATCAAGGGCCACACCATCATCCTCAAAACAAATTTACTGCCCATTCAAATAAATGAATGACCGAAATTGCTATTGATCAAGAGTAGTTTCGGTCATTTATTTCGGACCGGAGGGAGTATTACAAAGAAAAGATCAACAGACAACCCATTCAAATACAAACTTATATTTCATAGTTCACCAACACGGTCCAAACCCAAAACCATAATGACCAAACTGTACAAGATTCACAATAAAGAAAACATCAAATACAAGTCTTTTAACAGTACTATGAAATCCTTATTTCTATATTTCTGGATGAAAACTACACATTCATAAAAGCTGCCACTCATCATTTTCCAAGAAGTGATTTGAACCACCATATCCCTTTGGTATCCTTGGGTGCATCATCAGCCTCCGGTGGAGGATCCGCCTGTGGGGTCTTGTGAAGTTTACTCACATCATAACCTTCTTCTACTGCTTTCTGCACTACCGTATTATACACTTCCTCATCCATATGAGGTGTCCTGCATAGTATCTACAATAAAAAAAAAAAAAATCCAGCAAAGACAATCTTATCAGTGTTTATCCGAGCACAATACCTAGCAATTCCATATTCCAAAAACATATCAGCACTTAGTAGTTCAAGTTAGAGGGCCAGGGGAATTTTCAACCCTACAGATAAAACCTTGTCCTTTCCCCTAACCCTTCTTACGCAAATAAAATACTCCCTCCGTCCCAAAATGTTTTTCCCTCTTTTTTTAGATGTTAGTACGAAGGAACTTTGAGCAACAATTTTAGGTTGATTTAATTATCCTAATGAAAATATTAAACTATTTATCGATAGAATTGATAATAGTGTATCAATAACAAGTTTTATATTTTCATTAAGATAATTAAATTAAACCAAAATTATTACTCAAAGCTACTTTGTACTAACCTCAAAAAAAGAGCGAACAACACTTTGGTATTGAGGGAGTAGGTCGCTAGTCTAGGCAAATTATAATTCCATACTTTAATCTCCTTAATAATTCAAATCAAAGGCGTCAACTTTAGATCAACTTTAATCATCCATTCATACCCAAACAAGTCACATCAATATAATAGGCGAATTCATATTCCATACTCTTTATAGCCCTAATAAACCACACCAAATGTTTGTAGTAGATATGCTTTAATTATCAATTCATACCCAAACAAGCAACATCAATATTCTAGGCAAATTCAATGTCCATACTTTTCTCTCCCTAATAAACCACATCAAAGACCTAAAATCTAGACGAACCTTAATCATCAATTCATACCAAAAAAAAAAAAAATCACTATTTAAGGCAAATTCAAAGTCTACTTTTCTCTCCCTAATAACCACATCAAAAACTTAAACGACCAACCTTACTCATCAATTCAATTATTTGTCAAGAAAAGTACAATTTCGTTATCGACCCACTTCTAGATAAAAATTGCAATCCATATAAACATACTCCCTCCATCCGTCCCATAACTATGTGGACATGTTTATATTTTGGGCATCCATTGATAAGTTACACTATCCTAAAATAGTAAAGAATCTTTACTATTCATCCCACTCATTCTATCTCATACTTTACTATTATACTCACAACACCAATCAACCTACTATTCTATTCTCGGACCCACTTTCTCCCTCCTACTTCACTTTTCACACACAACACCAATCAACCTACTATTCTATTCTCGGACCCACTTTCTCCCTCATACTTCACTTTTCACACTCAGAACAACTGCCCACCACTATTTATCCTTTAATTCCCATGCAAAACCCATTTTGTCCACATAATTATGGAACGGAGGGAGTGCATGATACAATGTGCACTACCCAAAACAAAAAGACCACACAATCAAAGCAAACATAACAATCTATCACAGAACCACAAAAACAAATGAAGATAAACACACTAAAGAAAATATATAAATGAAGATTGGAGACATACCCAGAGGTAACTGCGTGACGGCTGGCCAATCAAAGCATACTGATAATCATCATCAAGGTACAAAACCCAGTAATCCCCAACAACAGGAATGATGGGCAAAAATGGGGGAACATAAAATTTAACCTTGAGTTTAGCCTCATCACTATTAGGGTCAGCTTTATAAGCAGTCCCTTCAATAGAGCTTCGTTTGCCGCCGGACCAAGTCTCATTAAGGACATTGATTATGCCATCATCCCTCAAAGTGTAGGTCGCCCTCGTGTTTACCCCATCTTTCGGCTGGAATCTTGATGGGAATGAAGCAATTTCGTACCAACGGCCTTGGTATCTTTGAAGGTCTACACCCTTAACAACTTCCATTTCTTTCTTCGTCATTGTTTAGTGTGTGTTTGTGTGTGAATTGGGGGTTTTGAGATGAAATGTGGGGGTGTATTTGTAGGGTTTTGAATTGAGGAGGGGTAGGGGATAAGGGGGAGATGGAGGGGGCGTGTTGTGAAGCGTGAAAGGAAGGGAAAGGTTGATTTAAGGATAAAGGGGACGTGGAGAAATTTGGGCCTCAGAAGAAGGGGGCAGTCGACAGTCGACACCGTGAAAATGGTCACTGGATTATTCTAGAATGCTGTAGAGGGGTAATTCTGGAAAAATGTAGTATCAATATGAACATTTTGTGTAGAAATGTGATTTTTTTTTTTTTTTTTTTTTAAAGAGGATCGATAGTGGTTCCCCACTTGTTGTGGAATAGATCCTCCAACACCCAACACCCAAGCAAATCGCAAGAAAACCCGGCACCACAAACAAGCACAAGAAATAAGAAACCCAAAAGCACAAGACAGAAGAACACAAGAAATTGTTTACCCAGTTCGTCAATATGTTTGACTACGTCTGGGGGCACTACCAAACCAGGATCTTGTACTATAATATGTAAATTTGGAGTTACAATGAGTTATGGGGCGGAACATTGTTTATATAGCAAACCAAGAATAAGACCTAAACCTAAACACAAGAGAAATCTTGAAAATCTGCAATTTCTCGGCATTCCAAGCGCCCGCTTGTAGGGGACCAGGCGCCCGCTTACTTGCCAATTCCAGGAACCAGAATTTCTACCCAAACCGGGCGCCCGCCTGGTCAATACCAGGCGCCCGCCTGGAATCCTGCTCCAGATTTTCTTCTCTTTGTTTCTTTGAGGGATCTCTACTCCAACAATCTCCCACCTAGAGATCAACCGCATATACAAACCCCGTATCCGTCTTCAACTCATCCTTGGTGTCTTCCTAGTGCTCACCTCGATTATGGTAGTGCCTTCCCGCTCTCCTATTCTCACAGCCCCGTTGAAGCTATCCGCAGCTTCCACTTATCCCTGCTTGAGAAACCTAGAGCCTTGTCCTCCGATCTACACTCTCCGTTAGATCCACGCAGCGGTTTATCCGGTCCTAGAGTATGTGGTTCATCTTCAGTGACCCCTTGACCTTGGCCATCATGAACCGTCTCGCTCCCACCCGAGTTTGGAATATCAATGCAAATCACATTCGCATCCCCGCATTCCTTGAACTCCCGAAGCTCATACTCTCCACCATTATTAGACATCAAGCTTTTAACCTTGAGTCCCCTCCGATTCTTCACCAAGGCCTTCCACTTCTTATACATCTTGAAAGATTCATATTTCCCTTCTAAGAAGTAATCCCGGACCTTCCTTGTCGAATCATCAATGAAGGTCATGTAATTTGACACACCAACCCGAGAAGTTACCGGAGCCGATCCACACAAATCGATGTGATCCCCCTTCTCACTCATTTGACTCAATCGACAGTGCCACAATTTCGTATCACCCTTGGCCGTCGCCACCGCGATACTACCCTTGGTGTTTCCCGCCAAATACAGTCTTCCTTCCCTATTACCCCGAGCGACCTCACGATCCTCCTTGGCAATAACCCAGTTCCTGCAGCTAAAAGTTACCGTGTAACTTTCTTCACCCAGCTGCCCAACTGATATCAGGTTCTTTTTCAAACCCGGAATGTGACTGACCCCGTGTAGATGTAAGACGTTCCCGTCCGATGCTCCTATTCTGACATCCCCCATCCCCTTGATTTCCAAAGGCTCGCCATCCGCCAGATAGACCTTACCGAAATCACCGGAAGTGTAATTTTCTATCGCTCATGCATGCCCGCTGTTGGTAGTGGTGCCCTATGCACGTTTAATAAACGTTGTAATTGTTATCATTTATTTCATATCAATAAAGAGATGTTTTGATTATTATTGTTGTTCATGTTTACTTATAATAATCCCCGTCCCTAGTACTTGTTAAGCACTAGTATAAAGGCTAAATGATCATGGGATGATCATGTTAGATTTATGGGTACTTGTTTGGAACAAGGTACTGGACATGACCCGCTGTATGAGATTTATGTCATGGTCTATGTCGAACATATATCTCATATTAGTTATGTCATTTGAATCCTTAGACATGAAGTTATTATAGTCTTCCACTTGATGAACATTGTGTTTGACATATTCAAACGCTACCTTAACACGGTAGTTATAAAGGGTATGATTGGCATAATCGGATTCCCGTTGGGAAGAATAATAAGCTAAATGGATTTGTCCCTCCACGGAGGGATGTCAAGCTTGGGCCCCTCGAAGGAATGATGTTGATGAAATGTTCGGCCGGACTCAAATGGATTGATTGGATCAATAGCATTTGAATTATCAACATATTCGGAATCGAGAAAGTATTGAACAAGACAAGTTGACTGTTTGACCATGACTTGTGTTCAATGACGTCGTGGACAAAATGATTGTGACATATTCTAAAGGAATGCGAACTTGTATCTAGTTATACTATTTGGGTAGGTATGACGGTTTGCTAGAACCTAATCATATCTTATGGTTTCATGTTTGAGCCCATTACCAACTTAGTATAATCCTAGAGAGTCACACACAATAGAACGAATCTTAAATAAAATGACAATATTGGAATTTAGGGTCGAAGGACCTCAAAGGGATTTTTGGAAAATTCTGGATTTTCTGGCAGGCAAGCGGGCGCTCGGTTGGGGCCAGGCGGGCGCTTGGTCTGGCGGCAGAAAATTTCCTAATTCGATTTGGGAAGGTTTTTGGCACAAGTTTCCTATTTGGAATAGGTCTTAATTGTGTATAAAAAGCCAAGTTCGGCCAAACCATTAGCCCTAGTGTTTTGTGTGCCTCCAAAGAGTTTGAGAGAGTTATTATTTTGTTCCAAGACATCTTGGATTGAAGAACAAAATAATTCACAAAATAATTCCATATAGTTCTTTATTAAATTGTGAAAGTGTGTTTCATAATTATTGGTCTAGCAACCAAGATCAAGAAGTTTCTTGATATTCGTTCGTGGTGTGGATACCGCTAGAGGGTGAATTTTATCATCTTCAAAGTTCGTGAATTTTGTCCGTGATAAAGCTTCAAGTTCTCCACCAAATTCAAAGCTAGAATTCATAGTCATCAAGGGTTAGCTTTTCCTCTATTCATTATGTTGTATTTGATTTAATCATATGAACGGATCCATGGCTTTGGGTTTCATAAAATTTTAATTGCTATATTCCGCTGCGCATGTTACTTGGAAACCCAACAGTGGTATCAGAGCCCCGTTCATGTTGATTAATCCAATACTTGGATCATGTTATGTGTATATAAATTGTTTATGTGCCTAGCATGATATGAATATTGGATTATATGATTTTTATGCGTTATGTGATTTTATGTGGTTTATTGTTTTACAACTTTAATCGCACGATTCAATCGCAATAAAAATTATGGTGGATTCTGAATTATTTCGATTATTAATTTTTGATTAGATCAAAGTTTTAATAATCGGGGAAAAATAATTTTGAGACAAAATTCTCGAACTTTAAAATTCTGTACCATTCTGACCAATCAGGCGCCCGCTCGCTGGGGACCAGGCGGCCGCTTGCTTCAGGCGCGCGCTCGGTCAAGACCAGGCGGGCGCTCGCTCGTCAGAACTTGTTTTGATTTTGGTTAAAATCTGAATATGGAATTTTCGATAAATTCAACAAAACCAGTAACAGAACCGGTCCAGACTTGCTGATCTGGAATGGGTTTTGGGTAGTTGGTTTGTGTGTGGATTTTGGGGTTTGATTTTCCTATTTGTTTTAGTCTTATAATTCTTAGATTGGTTCAAGTTTTGGATGGCTAATCTGCGTTCATCGAGATTGTGTTTCCCAAAATTGATCGCAATCAAAGTTTCAAAGATAAAACGAAGTTAGAATTATGAAGAGTTCATAATTGCTAAAATTGAGAAACAAAGTTCTTGATTCAAAGTTTGGAGATCCATGTGGAATTGTGGATGCAATTGGCTTACGTTCATCGAGACCATCTATTGCTTAGTTTCGGCCACGTGGACTACTTTCTTGGTTTCTTGAATTGGTGCGGGATTGTGGTTGCCTAATGGCTTAGTTCGACCGCACTTCTTGTTGTCTTGATTTGGAGATAATAACCGAAGTTGAAATAGTCTCATCCTCATAATTATAAAGAAACTAATGACACATAAATATCATGCTTAAATTAATGGAGATTAATTTAGTGGCTAAACTTGATGTGTAACATGTTTATATTATGTGCTCATAAAGGTGTTATATGCTATATGTGATGAACCTTCAAAGAAAGTTTTAAGTCCTTCATTGCCATGCCATGATTGAAACACTTATTTATACATGTGTAATCTTGATGTAGGTTCGCCTCCGCGAGGTGCATTAATTTTATTCATGTATAAGCAAGATGAGGTTCATTAATTTAATGTGGGCTTGCCTCCGCAAGGTGCATTAAATTGAATGGTCCCTTTAAGTTTAAAATGGTTGGACTTGATTAGGCGTCAAAATAGTTTTGGGCCTAGGCAAAAGATGAGATTAAACATGCTTGAAAAAATGGATTTCTCAAAGAATCTCATAAAAGGATCTAAGAATCATATGGGATATGATTGACATGATTGTCTACCTAATTAATTTAGTTTTGAGCGGTCCGCCTCCGTGGACTCAAAAGTTAAATTAAAGTTGGATCTTAGCCCAATTAAATTATATTATACATTGGATGTATATGAAGGTTATATAATTTAGTGGGAGTATTTTGTTTGAAAAATACATTAATTATTTCTTTAATGAAAAACCGGTACTTATTAAATTTTGGAAATTTTGCATATTTGTAGATAATGACTACTAACACTCAATCAATTTCGTTGCGATCGATCCTTGAGAAGGATAAGCTCTAAGAGAATGGTACGAACTTTATGGATTGGATCCGTAGCCTAAGAATTGTTCTTAGGCAAGAAGACAAGCTGTACATTCTTGATGGGCCTCTTCCTGCTGAACCAGAACCTACTGCCCCTAGGGCAGAAAGAGACAGTTACAAGAAACATCGTAATGATTCTAGAGATGTAAGCTATCTCATGCTTGCTACTATGTGCTCAAAACTCCAACAAAGTTTGGAACATTTGGAAGCCTATGAGATAGGCGTGGAGTTAAGAGCCATGTTTCAAGAGCAAGCTAGGCAAGAGAGGTACAAGACCATTGTTGCATTCACTACTTGTAAAATAAATGAAGGGCAACAAGTGAGTCCACACATGCTGAAAATGAAAGGTTATGTAGAGCACCTTGAGAAACTTGGCTATCCAATCCCATTGGAGCTAGCCACGGATCTCATTCTTAATTCATTGCCTAAAAGTTATAATCAGTTTGTGATGAATTATAACATGCATGGAATGGATAAGAATCTCTCCGAGTTGCATGGGATGCTTAAAACTGCGGAGATGAAGATTGCAGAGAAAGGTTCTCCCATGCTCTTAGTTCATGATGGGAAGAAGGCTGGTGACAAAGGAAAGGGTAAGAAAGTTGTCAAACCCAAGATAAGCAAGGCAAGTGTTGCCAAGGCTTCTGAGGCTAACCCGATTCACAAAAGGATGCAATTTGTTTCCATTGTCAAGAGATTGGTCATTGAAAACGTAATTGCAAGGCTTTCTTGGAAGAGCAAAAGAAGAAGAAGGGCAGCAAGGTTGCGTCGACTTCAGGTATCTATATGATAGATATTCTTCTTTCTACCACTGATTCTTGGGTATTGGATACCGGATGTGGTTCTCACATTTGTTTAAATGTGCAGGGTCTAAAGAATAGGAGACTACTTAAAGAGGGTGAAGTAGACCTACGCGTGGGGAATAGAGCAAGAGTTGCTGCATTAGCCGTAGGGACTTATGAAGTCACTGTACATTTCAGATTAATTCTTGTTTTGAACAATTGTTATTATGTTCCGGATTTAAGTAGAAATATTATTTCAATTTCTTGTTTGGATAATGAAGGTTTTAAGTTTCTTATTGAGAATAAGAAATTTTCTATTTATTTAAATGATGTGCTTTATGGTATTGCTAATTCATTTAATGGCCTTTATATCTTGGATGTCAAGAATGAAAGTAATGACAATGTCTATCATGTAAATAAGAAATCTAAACCTAATGATGTAAATCATACCTATTTATGGCATTGCCGTCTTGGTCATATTAATGAGAAGCGTATCTCAAAACTCCATGGGGACGGACTTTTAGGTTCATGTGACCTCGAGTCATATGATACTTGCGAGTCGTGTCTTCTTGGAAAAATGACTAAGACACCTTTTACCAAGCTAGGTGAAAGGGCAAGCGACTTATTGGGGTTGATACATTCCGATGTATGCGAACCATTAAGTATCAATGCTAGGGGAGGATTTCAATACTTCATAACCTTCACTGATGATTATAGTAGATTTGGGTATGTTTACCTAATGAAACATAAGAGTGAAGCATTTGAGATATTTAGAATATTTCAAAATGAAGTAGAAAAACAACTCGGCAAAAGTATTAAGGCACTTCGTGTTGGGTTTCGTAGTAACATGCGCAGCGGAATTTAGCATTTAAAATTTTGAAACCCAAAGCCCATAGATCCGTTCATATGATTAAATCAAATACAATAACATGAATATAGGATAAAACTAACCCTTGATGGCTATTAAATTTTCTCTTGGTCTTTGGTGGAGATTTGAAGACTTGATCACGATCACAAAGCTTGAACACGAACTTTGAAGATGATGATTTTCACCCTCTAGCAGTATCCACACTTCGAACGAATATCAAAGGAACTTCTTTGATCTTGGTTGCTAGACCAAATTGTGAAACACGTTTTCACAATGAATTTGAACTATATGGAATTTTCTCTCTTGTGTATTATTTTGTTCTTTGACCAAGGATGTCTTAGAACAAAGTAAAACCTCTCTCAAACTCTTTGGAGACTCACAAAAGGCTATTACTGAAGTTCTGGCCGAACTCATCCTTTTATACACAAGCAAGACCTATTCCAAATAGGAATCTTGTGTCAAAAGACATTCCAAATCGAATTAGGAAAGTGCCAGCCGACAGTACTGTGCGGCCGCCCAGAATACACTGTGCGGTCGCACATTTATCTGAAACAAACTGGTACAAATCTGAGCTAAGTGTGCGGCCGCCCAGTCGGCACTGTGCGGTCGCCCACTTCCCCAGAATGTCCAGAATTTCCAAAATTCCAATTTAGTCCTTTAAAAGATTCGTTCTATTGTGTGTGACCCTCTAGGATTATACTAAGTTGGCAATGGGTTCAAACATGAAACCATAAGATATGATTAGGTTCTAGCAAACCGTCATACCTACCCAAAAAGTATAACTAGATACAAGTTCGCATTCCTTTAGAATATGTCGTAATCCCTTTGTCCACGATGTCATTGAACACAAGTCATGGTCAAACAGTCAACTTGTTTTTGTTCAATACTTTCTCGATTCCGAATATGTTGATAATCCAAATGCCATTGATCCAATCAATTCATTTGAGTCCGGCCGAATATTTCATCAACACCATTCCTACGAGAGGCCCAAGCTTGACTTCTCTCCGAAGAGGGACAAATCCATTTAGCTTATTATTCTTCCCTACGTGAATCCGATTATGCCAATCATACCCTTTATAACTTCCCGGTTAAAGGTAGCGTTTGAATATGTAAAACATAATGTTCATCATGTGGAAGACTATAATAACTTCATGTCTAAGGATTCAAATGACATAACTAATATGAGATATATGTTCGACATAGACCATGACATAAATCTTATACAGCGGGTCATGTCCAGTACCTTGTTCCAAACAAGTACCCATAAATCTAACATGATCATCGCATGATCATTTAGCCTTTATACTAGTGCTTAACAAGTACTAGGGACGGAGATTATTATAAGTAAACATGAACAATAATAATAATCAAAACATCTCTTTATTGATATGAAATAAATGATAACAATTACAACGTTTATTAAACGTGCCTAGGGCACCACTACCAACACTTCGATCAGATCGTAGTGGAGAATACTTGAGTCAAGAATTTGATGATCATCTAAAGAATTGTGGAATAGTTTCACAATTGACTCCATCCGGATCCCCACAATGGAATGGTGTGTCCGAGAGGAGAAATCGGACTTTGTTAGACATGGTTCGATCAATGATGAGTCAAGTTGATCTTCCAATATCCTTTTGGGGTTACGCTCTAGAAACCGTTGCTTTCACACTAAATCGTGTTCCAACTAAATCGGTTCAAAATACTCCATATGAGATGTGGATCGGAAAGAAAACTTGTTTATCTTTCATGAAGATTTGGGGTTGCGAAGCCTTTGTCAAAAGACTTGTCTCTGACAAACTTGCACACAAATCTGACAAATGTATTTTCGTGGGATATCCAAAGGAAACTAGAGGATATTACTTTTACAACCGTGAGGACAACAAAGTGTTTGTTGCCCGAACTGGTGTCTTTCTAGAGAAAGAGTTTCTCTCCAAAGAAATCAGTGGGAGTAAAATAAATCTTGAAGAAATTCGAAACCCAGAAAATAACATTGAACCAATAGTGGAACAAGAACAAGAACCACAAGGAGTTGTGGAACCTGTTCAAAATACACAAGAAACTCGCAGATCTAGTAGGTTACGATCCGAGCCCGAGAGATATGGATTTCTTGTAACGGATAGTAATGAGCTAGAAATCATTGAGAATGATAAACCGTCAACCTACCAAGAGGCGATGTCTTCTCCTGATTCGGACAAGTGGCTAGGAGCCATGGAATCCGAATTACAATCCATGCAAGACAATCAGGTTTGGAATTTGATTGATGCGCCCGAAGGTGTAAAAACCATATGATGCAAATGGGTCTTCAAGAATAAGACTGACATGGATGGGAAGGTGCATACTTACAAAGCTAGACTTGTAGCGAAGGGTTATAGGCAAGTTCATGGTATTGACTATGATGAAACCTTTTCACCCGTAGCAATGATCAAGTCTATAAGAATTTTGCTTGCCATTGCCGCATATCATGACTATGAAATATGGCAAATGGACGTCAAAAACGCTTTCCTAAATGGAAAAATCAAAGAGGATGTGTATATAACACAACCAGAAGGTTTTGAACAAGATTCTAAAGTATGCAAATTGCAGAGATCCATCTATGGATTGAAGCAAGCTTCTAGGAGTTGGAATCTCCGTTTTGATGAATCGGTCAAAGAGTTTGGTTTCATCAAGAACGAAGATGAGCCTTGTGTATACAAGAAGATTAGTGGGAGCATAGTGCTATTCCTTATTTTATACGTGGATGACATATTACTCATTGGAAACGATGTTCCTACACTTCAGTCCGTAAAGACTTGGTTAGGAAAATGCTTCGCAATGAAAGATATGGGTGGAGCCGCATATATACTTGGCATTAAGATCTATAGAGATAGATCAAGGAAGCTACTTGGTTTAAGCCAAAGTACATACATTGACAAGGTCATTAGAAGATTCCGTATGGAAAATTCTAAGAGAGGCACCTTGCCCGTGTTACATGGAGTTTCTCTAAGCAAGACTCAATGTCCTAAGACAAACGATGAGCGTGAGAAAATGAATGATGTTCCATATGCTTCGGCAATTGGGTCCATCATGTATGCCATGATTTGTACTAGGCCGGATGTATCTTATGCTTTGAGCATGACAAGTAGATACCAATCCGACCCTGGCGAAAATCACTGGATAGCTGTAAAAGCGATTCTTAAGTACTTGAGAAGAACTAAAGACTCGTTTTTGGTCTATGGAGGAATGGAAGATGATCTGGTTGTAAATGCTTACACGGATGCAAGCTTCCAAACCGACAAAGATGATAGCCGATCGCAATCGGGTTTTGTGTTTATGTTAAATGGTGGAGCTGTAAGCTGGAAGAGTTCCAAGCAAAGTACAACCGTTGATTCTACAACAGAAGCTGAGTATATTGCCGCATCGGATGCTGCAAAGGAAGCTGTTTGGATTAAGAAGTTCATAACTGAACTTGAAGTGGTTCCTAGTATTGCTAATCCAATATACCTTTATTGCGATAATAATGGTGCTATTGCTCAAGCAAAGGAACCAAGAGCACATCAGAAATCCAAACACATACTTAGGCGCTTTCATATCATTCGAGAGATCGTTGATAGGGGAGACGTAAATATATACAGAGTACCTACTGATGACAATGTTGCGGACCCACTAACAAAGGGACTTCCACAATCTAAACATGAAGGTCATGTTAGGTCCATGGGTATTAGATACATGGGAGATTGGGCCTAGGGCAAGTGGGAGATTGTTGGTAGTGGTGCCCTAGGCACGTTTAATAAACGTTGTAATTGTTATCATTTATTTCATATCAATAAAGAGATGTTTTGATTATTATTGTTGTTCATGTTTACTTATAATAATCCCCGTCCCTAGTACTTGTTAAGCACTAGTATAAAGGCTAAATGATCATGGGATGATCATGTTAGATTTATGGGTACTTGTTTGGAACAAGGTACTGGACATGACCCGCTGTATGAGATTTATGTCATGGTCTATGTCGAACATATATCTCATATTAGTTATGTCATTTGAATCCTTAGACATGAAGTTATTATAGTCTTCCACTTGATGAACATTGTGTTTGACATATTCAAACGCTACCTTAACACGGTAGTTATAAAGGGTATGATTGGCATAATCGGATTCCCGTTGGGAAGAATAATAAGCTAAATGGATTTGTCCCTCCACGGAGAGATGTCAAGCTTGGGCCCCTCGAAGGAATGATGTTGATGAAATGTTCGGCCGGACTCAAATGGATTGATTGGATCAATAGCATTTGAATTATCAACATATTCGGAATCGAGAAAGTATTGAACAAGACAAGTTGACTGTTTGACCATGACTTGTGTTCAATGACGTCGTGGACAAAAGGATTGTGACATATTCTAAAGGAATGCGAACTTGTATCTAGTTATACTATTTGGGTAGGTATGACGGTTTGCTAGAACCTAATCATATCTTATGGTTTCATGTTTGAGCCCATTACCAACTTAGTATAATCCTAGAGGGTCACACACAATAGAACGAATCTTAAATAAAAGGACTGTATTGGAATTTAGGGTCGAAGGACCTCAAAGGGATTTTTGGAAAATTCTGGATTTTCTGGCAGGCAAGCGGGCGCTCGGTTGGGGCCAGGCGGGCGCTTGGTCTGGCGGCAGAAATTTTCCTAATTCGATTTGGGAAGGTTTTTGGCACAAGTTTCCTATTTGGAATAGGTCTTAATTGTGTATAAAAAGCCAAGTTCGGCCAGACCATTAGCCCTAGTGTTTTGTGTGCCTCCAAAGAGTTTGAGAGAGTTATTATTTTGTTCCAAGACATCTTGGATTGAAGAACAAAATAATTCACAAAATAATTCCATATAGTTCTTTATTAAATTGTGAAAGTGTGTTTCATAATTATTGGTCTAGCAACCAAGATCAAGAAGTTTCTTGATATTCGTTCGTGGTGTGGATACCGCTAGAGGGTGAATTTTATCATCTTCAAAGTTCGTGAATTTTGTCCGTGATAAAGCTTCAAGTTCTCCACCAAATTCAAAGCTAGAATTCATAGTCATCAAGGGTTAGTTTTTCCTCTATTCATTATGTTGTATTTGATTTAATCATATGAACGGATCCATGGCTTTGGGTTTCATAAAATTTTAATTGCTATATTCCGCTGCGCATGTTACTTGGAAACCCAACACCCGCATGAGTGAAATGATGCCCCCGAATCCAGCACCCATGATTCTAGCGCACTACAAACGCTCAGAATCAATACATCGTCACCTTCGATTATCACGTTCGCCGATTTATCCCCTCGCATGGGACAATCCCTCTTGTAGTGTCCTAACTCCTTACAATGATAGCACTCTACCGATCCTCTGGCAACCCTTGGTCTTTCTTTGTTCTCCTCATACTGATCCCCACCCCTGATTACACTTTCTCTTGACCCTATTCTCCCTTTATTGCTAGAACCCGGTCTTCCACTACTAGTTGTAGCCAAGACCGATTCCGAAGTAGACGGTGTCCCCAACTTCTTTATGCGATTCTCTTCGCCCAAGAGGAAGTCCTTAACATCATCATACTTCAATTTGTTCTTACCCGCTGAAGCATTTAACGCTATCACCATTCCGCTCCAACTCCTTGGTAAGGATGCTAGCAATAAACACGCATGAACCTCGTCACCGAAAGTAATCCCCAACGCAGTCAATGAGTCTATAATATCCATAAACTCATCGATGTGTTTAGCTATGGATCCTCCCTCTTGCATCTTGAGACTACCCATCTTGCGTATCAAATCAGCCTTATTTGCAGCAGATGGAGTTTCAAATCTCTCAGTAAGATAATCCAATAGCTCCTTGGTGGTTTTCGTCTTCCTGGTAGTCTTCGCGATCCACTTCGACAAAGTAGATCGAACCACCCCTAAGGCTTTCCGATCCATGAGATCCCAGTCTTCCTTTTTTTTTTTTCCGGTTTGACTCCTGTTAGAGGCTTATAGAGATCCTTATTATACAAGAGATCCTCTATTTGCATCCTCCAAAACCCATAGTCAGAACCATCAAATTTCTCAACCGCTTGTTTGTCCTTGCCCATTCTTGATTGCTTGATAAACCCTTTGATCTTCCAACCAAAGCTCTGATACCAGTTGTTGTGGAATAGACCCTCCAACACCCAACACCCAAGCAAATCGCAAGAAAACCCGGCACCACAAACAAGCACAAGAAATAAGAAACCCAAAAGCACAAGACAGAAGAACACAAGAAATTGTTTACCCAGTTCGTCAATATGTTTGACTACGTCTGGGGGCACTACCAAGCCAGGATCTTGCACTATAATATGTAAATTTGGAGTTACAATGAGTTATGGAGCGGAACATTGTTTATATAGCAAACCAAGAATAAGACCTAAACCTAAACACAAGAGAAATCCTGAAAATCTGCACTTTCTCGGCATTCCAAGCGCCCGCTTGTAGGGGACCAGGCGCCCGCTTACTTGCCAATTCCAGGAACCAGAATTTCTGTCCAAACCGGGCGCCCGCCTGGTCAATACCAGGCGCCCGCCTGGAATCCTGTTCCAGATTTTCTTCTCTTTGTTTCTTTGAGGGATCTCTACTCCAACACCACTTACCTCCTAATAATAGTGTTAGACTATCGTTTAACACCACACCCTACAAGACTACAATAAGGAGTCATCTAGAAGTGGTATGAACACAAGAGGAAGAAGTAGGGATGAAAATTTGTCCGAACCCGATTTGTATTTGGAATAATTTGCTGGATTTGGTAACAACTTTTCATAACCCGGCGTGTTAAGGGACGGGTTTGGTAGCACACTCCAACATGCGGGGTCTGGCTCCGCTCCGTCCCGTATGCGCAAGTATCCTACCTATTTATCATTATGTCCCTCGAACACTTCACTTATTACCTTATTGCCTTCATATATAATACCACTTATACGCAAGTATGCTACCTATTTACTGTTATGAAATAATTGGTCTTAAATTTGAGTTTGCGGATAAAGTTATACAAGCTGGGCTAAAGCAAAAAATTATGCTTTTGTTGAATACGGGGCGGAGTGGATACGAGTTTAGCACTCTACGGAGAGGGGTGGGTTTGGTACGAAAAGCGTTCACTGCGAGCGGATTTGGTATTAGTAACCCACTCCGTATCCGACCCGTTGCCATCATTAGTGTAGAAGCAATAGTTATGGATTGGTGACATTAAAATTGAATAAGTCCCACGTCAAAAGAATCAAATGATTATAGGGTAGCTTCGCTACTAAGACTATACAATTAGACTGCATAGCTCTCTTGTACATTCGCAAACTTTCTGAAAGAGCCATTACATAGTATCAGTAGTGACATAAACGTAGAGGAAAAAGCATATAGCCGCAACTACATATAATATAAATGGATCGGATATTTAAAGTAATTGGTTGTGAATCCATTTTGAATTAAGATCGCCGGACCAAACCAATTTCACCAAGTTAGTCTTGGTTTCTTACAACATAAGGATTAGAGTCAGTCAATCGTAATCTTAACTCATTTTTGCTTAGTACTCACCATATCTTAAAATGAGTATCATTTTTATTTATAAAGACAATTGAAATAAATGACTTTTAGGAGCTTTTAATTATAAGAAAATAATCTTTCAAAAAAAAAAATCTAAGAAAATAACAATTATTCACAAGTATCCTTATCATGCAAGGCTAAAAATTTGCAGTTTTGCTAATACATATTGGAATATCAAAGACTCATAAGTATGTTTACCATTTATAGTTATAGAATTCTAGTTTTGCAAATACATACTCCTTAGAATTAGAATTATGATACAGTTAAATGTGAAAACTCATTTTTTAAGCAAACAAACATATACTTTAATTAATAAACATAAATAATATGTCGCTCCACAACAGTTAGAGGTCTATTTAGGATTTCTATAAAAACATGCAATCATCGACAAATTGTCCGCCTCAAAAAAATGCCTAACTCATCTTGAATTATTGAAGCCTAGCCTTGAACTAAATTTTCATTGAACTCCCTGACGAACAATGATTTGTGACGCCCAAATGCTCTTCCAAGCATAACTTGGACACTGCTCAAGAATGGCCTTCAGAAAATCCCTACCTGCTAAAAAATTAGCGTTGAAAACATAAATTGGTGATGCTTGGGTCGACAATAAATGTCAAACCAAGCATCCCAAGCATTGCAACAAGAAAATAAGATGAACATCTCACAATGGAGAGAAGGCAAAAGCTATCGACATATACTATAACGAGAAAGACAAGAAAATGATTTTGTTAGAAACCCATAAAACAACTGAATAAACCCATAAGCATTTGCTAATAAGCCCTCACTTAAAATGTTACTCCCTCTGTCCCTAAATGAGTGTCCAAATTTCATTTTAAGGGACACTGAAAATCTCAACTTTTTGAACAATTTGGTAACAACGATTCATATATAATCTTGTAATCTCTTTTCTAAACCTTTAGTTTTGCACGTATAAAGAAACCGGTGAAATTTTTTTCGAAAAAAAACGTTTAGGGAGAAAGTTATGTTCAAAAAAGACATTCATTTAGGGACAAAGATTTTTTGAAAATGGACACTCATTTAGGGACAGAGGGAGTATTATCTTCCGCCATAACTAGTCTCTCCAAGTCCAAAAATGAATATCTGAATATGAATATGCTTTTGGTCGAAAATATATTTGGACATTCAATTGGAGAGGAGGTAGTACGTACATTTTTAGTTCATTAATTCCTTACATCTTTAATAAGCTCATAATCGGTCAATGTAAGTATTTACTTCCTCTATCCCTAAATGAAATGAAATAATATTAGGGGCACAAAAAATTCACAAAATCTCACTCACAAAATCTGAGGTGTAATGATTTTATTGGTGTTTTGAATTAGAGTATGGCGGGTCCATTATCGATACAACCAATAAATATCGCCACCTCATTATGTGAACAAGAATTTGTAATCTTATTTTGTGCCCCTAGCATTGCTCAATGAAATGTTCACTCTTAGAATTTTTTGTTCCAAAATAAATATCGTTGAAAAAAAAATGCCCCTAAATGTTTTTTACCAATTTTTTTAAAGTAGACTCTATATACTTGCAACACAATTTTTTTTTGGAAAGTGAATAGCAAGATAACTATGAACATCTATCATATATATTTAATTAAGTATATAATAAACAGAGATTTTTATAATGTTCATTAAAAAGAAATTTTGATATTCATTTTGAGACGGAGCGAACAAGTTAATAATACCCCTAAGCCAATCGTGCTCTTAAATTAGAATATCATTTCGTGACAACGTCTATCTGTCAATCTTTCACATTTACATAACAAGGCCAAGAAAATGCGGCATTAGAGGAGCTATGTTCTGATGCACCAAACTCAAATTGATATAACCATTCAGATTCATCTCATTTTTACAATTGAAAAATATAAGAAAGAAAAACAAAAAAAAATATATGAGGTGTCCCCATTTCCCGCCACATATACAGGCACTTGACAAACATACTAATGGAGTTTATTGCAAAAGTGACATGCGTACTTTGTGCAATATATCAATTTGACTCGCGTACTTTGAAAACATCAAATGTGGGTTGCGTACTTATGATTTTAAAAATTTTGATACCACTTTTTAAATGCCCGTTAAAAATATAACGGGATAATAAAAAAACTATTCATCCGTCAATTTTTTTTAACTACGTTAATTATTTTAACAGGCATTACTTAAGACCAATTTTGACTCATCAAAATTTCAATTAAAACTTCCTAAATATGACAAAACTACCCCCATAGCATCAATCTCTCTTTCTCTCTCTAATATACACACACACACAGAGTAAATCCTTCTTCCTCTCCTAACCCTAACCCCACCATCCCCTTTCTTTTCCGGCAAATATTGTCACCGGAGGCCCTTTCTCCGGCCATCCCTACCATCTGTCGGTGAGTCTGCTCTAGATTCGCCGCCTCACCACCATTAACATCTGGTTTTTTTTTCTTCAAATTTATACAACATCAATTTCTTATATCAGTTGAATCTTACCAACAACCATGCATCAATTTCTCGAAACAAAGTAAGGTGGGGAAAGTAAACAAAATGGTTTTTAAGTTCGATTTTTTTCCAGACAATCATGCATTTCAAACACAAACAAATATCCAATTTCTTCAATTTGATTGATTTTTATGTACTTATCTCACCAATCAAACGATGTCCATAAATGGCACAAATCGAGAACTCCAAAAAAATCACAGGGCAAACTAGCAAACCCCCGATCAAAACAATTGACCAACTATCAGCACATAAATCTATCTATACAAGAACATAAACAGAACGAGAGACAAATACCATTCCGCAGTCCGATACTGGATTCCTCAGTGTTGATGTTATACAAAATCCCCTCGTATCTGATTTCACTCTTGGATGTCAAGCTAATCAAGCTTCCGATGTAGGAACCGGCCGGCGAACTAGATCTAGAACCTTCGGCCGCCATACTCACTCCGGCAAATATTGTCACCGCCCTTTCTCCGGCCATCCCTACCATCTGCCGGTGAGTCCGCTCTAGATTCGCCGCCTCACCACCATTAACATCAAGGTTTTTTTTTCTTCAAATATTTGAATCTTTGAATTTCAAATCTGGGTTTTTTTTTCTCAAACCCAGATCTTTTTTTCCTCAAACCCATATCTGGGTTTTTCTTCAAAATTCAAATCTGGTCGCTGTGGAATCAATACCGTCGTCGCCGACGGAGGGTACTACGACATCGATTTCTTCAAACGATTTTTGCCTTGATATGGGTTTTTCTCTTGACCTTGATTTCTTCAGATTTGACGAGGCTGGTGAACTGGATTTTGGAAGTTTTTTTTTTTTTCTTGAAAGTCTAATTTGTTCAAGATTATTGGGTGAGAGTTTTTATTGGGGAAACTAGTTCCATTATCTTCATCTCAGATCTTGTAAGAAGTTTGTGGGCATTGTTGATGAGTCAAAGTTGGTAAGTAATGTATGTTAAAAAAATTAACGTAGGTTATAAAAAATTAACGGTTGAATAGCTTTTTGGAGCGTTCCGTTATGTTTTTTAACTGGTGTTAAAAAAGTGGTATCAAAATTTTTAAAATCATAAGTACGCAACCCACATTTGATGTTTTCAAAGTACGCGAGTCAAATTGATATATTGCACAAAGTACGCATGTCACTTTTGCAATAAACTCCATAGTAATGTACCATAAAAAAAAAAAAAAAAAAAAACTGCCGTTTTATCCTCCAACAAGTGAGGAACAGCACAAGTTCAAACAAAAGGATCCCCACAAATGAAGAAAGAAAAACAAAAAAATAGCCAGACAATTTTGTTTGTTTGGACAGTATTAATGCACCATTAGACAGCTATTAATACGGGGGCTAATGTTGTTTTAAGCAATTAATTACTCTATTAAACCATAACCTTCTCTAATCTCTTCTTCCCAACCTTCCTCACATCTCCCCTCTAAACTGTTTCCTTTCTCAATACCCATTGCTTTCCTCTCTCCTTCTCACATTCCCTCGTGAGTTTCTTTCTTTTTCGAAACTCGACCGGGGAATGTTTCTTTGATTTTCATTTAAATAAATTTAAAAAAAAAAAGAAAGAAAGAAAGACAGACCGATCGATCGATCTTTTTTGTTTGATCGGGTGAGTTTTGCTGATCTTGTTATTTTCTTGTTTCGTTTTTTCGTTAGTAGTTTGTTGCTGGATGATGATAATGATGAATGTTTATTATGGACAAGTTTCATATGGAGTTTTGAATCAGATGGTCTGAATAGTTACGTAATACTATGTTGTTTGTACGATGTAATATGTATTCATGGAGATGTTTGATCATTTTTTTTGTGATTTCGTAATCAAAAGCTGATATAAAATGAATCAAATTGCTGATTAGAGGAAGAAAAAAAAAAACTGATGTCTTGATGCTATTTTGGATGCAGGATTTAGAAAGAAAAAAAAAATGGTCAGGCAGTTTCTTTTACTTTTCTTGTTGATCCATTCTGTTCTAGCCCAGGGTCCGGTCAATCCAGAACCGGCTAAACCACAAGCAGCTCAGCCTGCTGGACCCCATGCGGCTCAGCTAGGCCCGGCTAACCCGGGCCCAAAAGAGCCATGGCTCACTCTTAAGGGTAAACATTTCTTCTTCTTTTCTTCTTATCTTCTTCTTCTTCTTCTTCAAAAAGGTGATTGTATTGGTTTGTTGCAGGAGAGGAGCCAATGGTTATAGCCAGAGGGGGATTTTCCGGGCTTTACCCCGATTCTTCTGACATGGCACTAGTCACGGCTCTGCACGTGAGCAATCCTGGTACGTCGATCTTCTGTGATCTCCAACTTACCAAGGACAATTTGGGTATCTGTCAGTCGAGCATACAATTGGATCTTTCAACAACTGCGTCCTACGTCTTTCCCAAAGGAAAGCAAACCTACAATGTTAATGGTAAAGATGTAACCGGTTGGTTCACTTTGGACTACACACTCGAGCAGCTACAAAAAGATGTCGCTTGTAAGTCAGTTTGATATGTTCTCAAATGGACCGACTTTATTTTGGTGTAGCATTTGATTTTTTGTCGCTTAACTTTTTTCGTCCGTTGCAGTGATCCAGAATGTATTTGCAAGGGCTGCCGTCTTTGATGGATCATTCGGCCCTATAGCTCCCGAACAAATTGTTGACATGAAGCCCAAACCTGTACTGTGGGTAAACGTTCAGTACGATTTGTTCTACGTTCAACACAACTTAAGCGCGTTGCGTTACCTCGAAGACTCGACTCAGTATTTCGTACCGTCTTACGTTTCATCTCCCGAGATAAATTTCTTGAAGGCTTTGGGTGCAAGTAAAATGGATAAGACCAAAACGAAGCTCATTTTCCGGTTCATGAACAAAGAAGACGTTGAGCCGACTACAAAGGAAAAGTACGGTTCTATCGTCGAAAAGCTTTCCACCATCAAGACATTTGCCTCCGGAATCCTTGTCCCGAAGGATTACATTTGGCCCGTCTCTAAGGACTTGTATTTGGAGCCCGCGACTACTCTTGTAGCCGATGCTCATAAAGAAGGTCTTGAAGTTTACGCTTATGGATTTGTGAACGACGACATGATTAGTTACAATTATAGTTATGACCCCGTCGCAGAGTACTTGCAGTTTGTCGATAATTCCAAGTTTTCTGTCGATGGGTTGCTCACAGATTTCCCTCCCACTGCTTCTGAAGCCATTAGTGAGTTTTTTTTCCCGTCATATTTTCTTAAATATGATGAGCCAAAGATTTTTATTTATCAGTCTCTCGATAACATTTTTTTTCTGATGCAGCATGCTTGGCTCATAACCAGAATGCTACAAAAAGATTCGTCAAGGGTAAGCAAGAAGATTGCTTTGCTCGTTTGCCATACGAAAATTTATACTGCAAATACATATAACACGGTTCATTTCGCATATGTATAGGTTTGGTGATATCAAACAATGGAGCAAGCGGAGATTACCCCGGTAACACTGACCTTGCATACGAAAAAGCCATCAACGATGGAGCTGATATAATCGACTGTGCTGTTCAAATGTCTAAAGATGGAGTAGCCTTCTGCTTAGAATCAGCTGATCTTACTGGAAGGACTGCTGCAGCAACTATGTTCATGGATCGGTCCGTTAATATCCCTGAAGTTCAAAGCAAAGATGGAATTTTCTCGTTCGATCTTAGCTGGGAGGAAATTCAATCCCTAAAGCGTAAACTTTCTCAAAACAGATTTGTCTTTTTAAGTTTTACACTTTCTTTGTAAGTACCGTTTGCACTTATTTTTCGTGTTTTGTTTTTCGTTGCAGCTCAAATTGCAAACCCTTACATGGATCAAAAGTTGTACCGAAACCCGAAAAACAAGAATGCAGGCAAGTTCTTGACACTCCCCGATTTCTTGGAACTCGCCAAGAAAAAGGCACCGGTCGGAGTTTTGATTTCAATACAGGTAGCTATGTTAACTTCCTCTTCTACTTACATCCTGCATTTCTGCAAAATTCCGTTAGTAGTAATATTTATCGTTAGATTTCTAACGACCTTTCTCTCTCTCCGTTAGAATGCTGGATACCTAGCATCAAAGAAGGGTATTGACATTATACAAACTGTGACATCTGCATTAAGCAATGCCACTTTAGACAAGCAATCAACTCAGAAAGTTCTGATTCAGTCTGATGACAGTTCGGTTCTGACAAAGTTTAAGGACATCCCTACTTATCAAAGAGTTCTGTTAGTTAAAGACCCGAAATCCGGTGTCCCTGCTCCCGTAGCTAAGGAAGTCAAGAAATACGCAGATGCTGTCGTTGTTGCTAGAAAAAGTATAGTTGCCAGTAACGCCGACTACCTCTCGACAAACTTCCCCAACGTAGTCGAGGAAATGCACGCAGCAAATGTATCAGTGTACGTTGCTGATGTCAACAACGAGTTTGTAACCCAAGTTTTCGACATGTTTGGTGATCCTTACGTCGAGCTCACTACTTACTTCGAGAATCAACAAGTGGACGGCGTCGTAACCAGTTTCCCTAAAACTGCAACTGCATATATGAGTAAGTAGTATTATACATACACAACTTCTGTACATATATACCCGAAAACTGCAATGCATGCATGAGTGAGTAATACATACACACGCAACTACAACACATATATAGCTGAAAACAACACTATACATGAGTGTGTAGTATACACCCGAAAACTGCAACTGCATACATGAGTGAGTAGTATATACATACACAACTTCTATACACATGTACCCGAAAACTGCAACTATATAAATGAGTGAGTAATATAAACATACTCAACTTCTGTACATATATACTTGAAAACTGCAGCTGCAAAAGCATACATGAGTGAGTAGTATATATGTACATACACAACTTTTGTACATATACATTTAACATTTGGAACGCGTAGATGATTATTGTTTTGGGTTTTACAGAGTCACCCTGCGCGGACGTGAACAATACCGATCTCCCATTCAGATTTTTCGCGATCCAATCAGGGTCATTGCTTAGCTCAGTCAATGACAAGAGTATCTTGTCACCTGCTGCTGCACCATTGCCGCCAATGGAAACTTCAGACGTCGTGGACCCACCACTACCCGCCGTAACCAATGTTCCTGTTGATGATAGCGCCGCCGCCCCTGCATCTCCACCGAAAAGCAGTGCGGGCCCACCCAAAGCTATCCCCACAGGAATCTGCTTCTCCATCCTTGCCCTTCCTTTCCTCAGCTTGTTTTTCTACTAGATGTTTACTGAAAACCAAAATTTGGTTGCAAATGCCCTTGGATTAGGGGATTTGTGGATGCAGTTTTCGGGTCGTCTACAATAAAAAATGTTTCTTGTAATTTGTCTAATTATATAGTATATGTAATGGTTTAGATTGTTTGTTTAAATACTTAGGATTTTATTAAGAATCTAAGCTCTTTGTTTAACTTTGAAATAGTTATTGTTATTCATGTGGTTGATTTTTGTTGTTCTACTAGGATGAGATTTTCAATAAGACTCTCTATTACTGCTTTGTAACCCTTGATTCACAGAACCTCTTTTCCCATAAGCACGACTTCTCCGGTAGACTCCTTAGCCGCCCCTAAAATCATCCCAAGCGATGCTAGGGGGCGGTCGCATCGGTAAAAGAAGGGTACTCATAGATCCACTATTGCTCTCTCCGTCTGAAATTGCTCTTAATCAACAGCAATTTTAGTAGTAACATTTTTTTTTTGGACATTTACGATCAATTTTGAGGCAGGATAATAGCAAGGGTTTTAGTACCAAATCTGAAACAAACTCATCAATGATTCAGTACCTCCTACTAAACAGGTTTAGCAGTAGGTTCTCAATTTCCAAAATTATTCATTAAAATGATTTACTTCCTTCTCATATTAATTCTAATAGTGTCGCAATTAATTAAACATTTCTACATATTGCGCATTATTTATAAATGCTTGTAACTCTGAGTCCATTATTTAAGTGAAGTCCCTTTATTTGGTGATTTGATTTCCTATCCGGTCATATACCCAAAACTGAAAATGAAATTAAAACCACAATATCGCTGCAAAAAAAAAAAAAACGATCGAACAAGGTAATCAACAACCAGACCAGCAAACCAAGATACAAATCAAACAGAGAATAATTAAAAAAAAAATAAAAAATATATTTAATAAATGAGGGCTCAGATTCGCCTTTAATAAAGCAAGAACCCATACCCGCCATGGCTGCAACAACAGTTGCCATAAGAGACCTTCAGTGTTGCCTTGCCATGGCGTATCTGGATCCTCACTTTTTTTTTCCAGAAAATATCATCACAGCCTCATAGATAGATAGATAGATGGAACGAGAGAGAGAGAGAGATTGAATGTGTGTGTGTGTGAGAGAGAGAGAGAGCGCGAAGGGGCTGTTGATTTTTGCGGCGGAAACTTGAAATCACCGGCGAAGAGGAGGAAATCGGAGAGGGGCAACCACCCTTAGAAACATCCCGTCCCTCCGTTCTCTAACCTCTGCCTCATTCTTAAACTAATGAGATTTTCTTTTTCTTCTACATTCGTTTCTGTTTATATATTGCCCTAGATCTATCTTCAATTTCCTCTTTTGTCCCCACTTGTGAGTTTGGTTTCATATGGAGAAATGGGTTTTTTTGGACTTCTTCACAAAATATAAATAATTTGTTTTTCTAAGTTTTAATTCTTAGGGTAATTCCATCAAAAAAAAAAAAAAAAAACTTAGGGTAATGCACGGTAAGTTTGTTTTTTTTTACAAATCTTTTTCTTATAAGTTTCTCGCAACATGTTGTATTATTCAGTAATTATATTGCATCACATAACAATGCACACTAAATATAATACTTATAAAACTATGTTTTCTAAGATTGTGTAATAAAAAAATTAAAAAAAAATGTGTTTGTTGCAAGTATAATTGATGAAATGATGGAAGATAAAAAAATTATCAAATTTATACTCTTTATATCCCGCCCAACTTAGGACGTTTTGTCATTCTGGGTGTCCCACTCGACTTAGGGTGGCCCAAAATGAGACTCACTCATCATACTCACAACATAAATCTTTTTATTATTCCTCCCACTCATTCTCTTTTTATTTTACTTTTAATACTCACAACCAGTGTTCTAAAAGACGCTAGGCGGCGGTCCAGCGCCTAGGCGTGGCCTGGGCGGTGCCGAGAAATTAAAAAAAAAAATCCCATTTTGTGAGCCTGTTTAATATAATCTGGCTAATTTAAGACTATCAGTTGCACAAAATGTTAGTCCCTCCGTCCCAAAATCAATATCTAAAGAGTTTTCAAATTTACTCCTCATCAAAACTAAAGTAAATTTAAAAAACTTTATGGAAATTCATTTTGAGACGGAAAGAGTACTAAATACTAGGCACTAATTAGATCAAATACTCTGTTCAAACTTCAAATGACATAAGATAGAATACAAGTAACTAACAAATAACAATACAAGTAACAAGTTCAAAAGTCAGAAACACCAATGACCAAATATTCTAATGTTTGTCATATTCATAGGAGTTTACTTCATTCCAGTTGTACCAACAAAAAAAAAAAGAGTTTATTACTTGTTGGCCATTACAAAAGCTTCAAGTACCACCATCAACCATGTAAGCAAGTCCTGCAACCTAACAAGTAACAAGCCAAAAATCAACACAGGAGTTTAGAATGGGGCCAATAAAAAAAAAATTAAAAAAAAATGAAACCAACAAAAAGTTGTTACAAGCAGCAATAATGCAATACACACACACAGTATGACAGTAGTACACACACACAGGCACTTAAGTATCAAACTCCCATCCAAATTAATGAAAATTATTTTTGGGACGGGGGGAGTACTACTTATTTAAGAGAGACTTACTACTAAATGATGATCATTGGATCTTCTTCTTCTTGTCCATAATTTTCTACCACACGCTCCTCGTCAGACTCAAAGTCAACGTCATTCTCCACTTCAACCTCATCATCAGAATAAAAATCCTCCTCCTCAAGCTCTCTAATAGCATCAGTATCAACTTCATCACCCTCATCTTCGCTGTCACATACCCCAGGAACTGTAACGCCCATCCTTAATCTCGTTAAATATTTGACTTATTTGTTAAATTCTTGACTTGCTTGTTAAATTCTTGACTAGCATAAATATATGCTATTTTATTTGAGTTAATTATTTAGCTACTTTAGAAAGTTAAGGTGGTTAAATGTCAAAGTTGAAAGTTTAGGGGCCTTTTTGTAATGTGTGAAACTTGAGGGGCATAATTGCAATTTTGGGAAACTTGTTAAGGATAAATATGTTTGCTTCTTCTCTGACAATCATTTTCCCCCAAATTTTCTTCTCGTACTCCCTCTGTGTAAAGTTAGGGTAAAAGCTCCACCCTATTCTCGACTCCTCGTGATTAATTAGTCCTTTGTTCGTGATTCCGGTCCCGGATAAATATTCGTGGCGCTGAATAGAGCGTTTCCTGCCGAACAGAAATTAATTTGGGTCAACTTGATTTCGGACTAGGTAAGTTATTGACTCCCCCTTACTTGTAATAACATGCATATATGTTATTCCCGATACTTGTTCTTGTTAAAATTGTGTTTTGAGCAATTTTTGTGATACTTGTAATTTTGGGACGAAGGGAGTAAATATACTGCGTACGAATGAAACTTGAAAAAGTGTTTCAAATGGGTTAACCTCCTGGGTGGGTTGTGAAAAGATTAGTAGGAAAATTATACTCCTATTCGTGAGACGGTAAAATAGTAACTTGATTTAAATATTATTAGAAAAATTGTACCATTATTTGTGGTACGGGAAAATGAATTGAAGTATCCCTAAATGTTTATAGTAGTATATTAGAAAATTGTACTTATACTTTTGGGGACGGTGAAATATTAAATAGGAATAAAAGGAAATTGTCCTATTATTTATGGGACGGTAAAAGAAATGAATTGGGCTTGAAATAGGAGTTCTAAACTTGTTAGTATACTCCTGAGAATGTTAGGGAGTGTTAGAAAGTATACTCCTACGCTTGGGACGGAGAATTGTTAAGTTTGAACTCAGGGGAAAACTACCAAATTGTACTGCACGGTCGTGCGCCTTTATTTGGCACGGTCGTGCCAAATATCACCTTTAAGCAAATTTCCTCGACAGTGTTAGCACGGTCGTGCGCCTTTTATGGGCACGGTCGTGCCGAAAATGAAGTTTGTGTAAAAACCTCTCGACCTTGATAGCACGGTCGTGCCATTTTTGCACGCGCGGTCGTGCCAAGTGGAAATCCTGATTTTCCTTCTTGACTTGTTTCCTCCATAACTTTCTATAGGAGAGTCGAAATCAAGATCCGAAAGAAGCTGAATAAGCTAGACATAGAGAGCTATTCAAAGCAAACTTTAATTACTTAATGTATTTTGGGTGTTTGTCTAAGGCACCTAGATAGGTGTTTTGAGACATGGAATTGATTAAGTATAAGAATAAGAACTTGTAAGTATGAGTGGTATAGCTCATTTACTTAATTTGAACTCGAAGTATTCTTGGTCTAGGTTTAGGGTACTACCCTAGATGGCCTAGATGAGTGTTGTAGAACACTCCAGTACTGAAAAATAGTCTCTTTGTGAATAAATGAAATGTGGACTTGAATCATAATTAAACGATAACTTGAGTATAAGAGTATGAATGCTCTTATGTGTCTGGAAATCAACGTCTTGTGTACCTTAGGGGTATAAAACAATGTTTTGAACTTGAACATCCTAAGAATAGGATTGAGAATTGGTAAGAGTAAAGTGTATAACTCTTATACATGATTGAATGTCCAAAGATTGGAATAAAATCTTGTAAAAATCTTGACTGTCTTGATTGTCTTGAAAGTCTTGAATGTCCTAAGAAAAGGATTGGAAATTAGTACGTGAAAGATGTATAATTCATCTACCTAGCTTGAACTTGAAGTATAAGATAATTAACTCTTGTACATGTTTAACCATCCAAAGAAATGGATTGAGAACTTGGATATAAGATGATAAAGTCTTGTATATGTCCTGAATGTCTTGAATGTCTTAAGATGAGACAGTAACTTGAAATATAAGACAATAAAATCTTGTACATGACTTGAACATCCAAATAATTGGATTAAGACTTGAATATAAGATTATAAAATCTTGTACGTACCTTGACACCAATATATGTGTATGGTAATAAACTTGAAAGAGTCTTGAAGTGTATATGCAAATCTTGCATATATTTACTTGATAGAATGTGACTTCTTGATTGATTGGTACATGGTATGAATAACCAACGAATTGGGTTATGGAACTAGATAAAGAATGATTAACTCTACTACATAGTTGAACTTGATACGTGTATATTGGAAGTGCTATAAATAAGCACTAAAGTGTAAATGATTTAGTTTTTAATCGTGTATATACTCAATGAAGTATATAAAATATAAAGAAGATATCTTGTCTTGAAATGAGTTCCTAAAGAAAATAAGGACTAGTGTAATATGAAGATCATTCATATAATCGTGAATACTACGATTTAAATTAATAAGAATGATTATAGAACACAATATTTGTTAGAAAATGTATTCGATTATTAACGATACATATACGTGAAGTATGACTGTATCTAGGTACAATGTGACCTATTCTACTACGTGTTTAGAGTACAATGTATTGAGATCTATTTGATAGTAAGGGTATCGTGATAGACACTTTAATGTGTTAAACGTGATATGAATATGTACGTGCAAACTTGGCATGTGACAAAGTGATATACCCTACTACTTGACTGAAGTCTGTTATTAATGGACTCTTACTTGGATTGATCGTGTTACATGGACACCTTATGTGCCATTGTTATCTTGGTTTGTATTCGCAATAATTGCGTACGTGTACTTGTATTCTCGTGAGCACATGATACATGATTACATGGTGCATATTCTCGTGAGCACATGATATATGACTACATGGTTCATATTCTCGTGAGCACATGATACATGATTACATAGTGCATAAAGACTGGTCCACTAATATGGGACTTAGTTCTATTCTCGTAGTTCAAGTAAACATCTACTTGTGCATTCTTGTGTGAGTCCAGCTGGTTCTCCTTGCTTGTTCGAAAATATATAGGTTCACGCTTGTCGCGAGAGCTGGGGCTTAAGTGACAATCGGGTCCCTATGTATTTCCGCCTGACCCCTTACTACCGGCCATAGTAAGGGCATAGCTTCCTTGGTTGGAGCAATAAGCCTGACCTAAGTGAATGCTAAACTCATGTCTTGAACACCTCGTGGATCTTGTTCTTGTGGTTGACACTGGTTACCAGGTCTTCTTATATACTGCACAGCAGTCTCTTGTTCTTGGTTGTCCTCAGCTAGAAAAGCATCGACAACAAATGGTATTCTTGGGAGGAATAAGGAAGGATTCAGGTAAAAATGCGTGATAGATCTATGTGCATCTTGGTGAGCTGGTCTAGCCTCTCACACTACTTGACTACTTGTTACCTGAACCTTTCTTGAGCTTGATTACTTGTTGGGTTGGCCTAGCCTCTCCTATACTTGTTACTTGATGATACTTGATATATGTTTAGTTGAGTATCTACTTGTATTGCATGATAACATGACATATAGTTGCATGTTAATAGCTTACTGAGATTTATCTCACCCTTTATTTGTTTAATTGTTCCCCCCCCCCAAGAAAGCAGGGGATAGTACGCAGTGAGGCTCGACTTAGCTGGGAACTTAATCAGCAGGATATTCTTGTTCGAAGTTTGTGTCCTTTTATATTTTGGTAAGGACGAGGTTGTATGAGTTATTAAACTCTGGTCTTGTTTTGGGGTAGACTCGTGTAGTACGTGTTGTCTCTAGTCAGTTCTTGATGCCAGATTATGTGCTAGGCATGTCTTCCGCTGTATGTAACCATGTTTGGTTTTAATTTTCTTGGTCTAGAACTCGTTGTGAGCTATCTTAGCTCCTTATTCTTGAGTATGTATAGCATGTCAGTTTGTTTCTAACAGGTATTGTTCCTGTTTCCCGTTAGTTTCTTGTTCCTTGTTAGTTACGCGCACCAGGTTCGAGGTTCTATTAGGGGATCCCGGGACTTGGGGCGTGTCAGGAAGAATCCAGTCTTGTGCTTTACTTGCATCACTAGCAAGTAGCACATCAACATTTTTCTCCATTCTCCTCTTATGATTGTTCAACAAACGGTTATTGAATTGAACATAGACTAGATTGTTCAAACGAGAAACATCTAATCTATTCCTCTTCTTAGTATGCACCTATTTTTTTAAAAAAGAAAAAAATTATGAGCTTGTAGTCAATGACAAGATCTTTGTAGCGATTTTTTGCAAGTTGGGTGTTCCATGTCCATAATTGAACCACCAAGTTGCTGAAATAAAAATAATAATATAAATCAAAAGTAATAAGATTATAAGCATGAATAAAAATTAGTGTTTAACAGTTTAACTCATTAAAAAAAACATAACTTTTATTTTACCTGGATTAAAGTTATCATCATTTACTTCACAACTTTTAGATGCCATGAGCTTCCCGAAAACTCCTCCTTTATCCTCGTACTCGGAGTACTAACCGATGCATTTGAAGATGCCATAAACCTTAAGAAACAAAACAAAATGAAGCTTCTTTTAAATTAAAACAAACAAAATGAAACACAATCTGACTCTGACCATTGGATAGGGTGAAGAATAAAAGTTACAAACCAAGGGAACCAACAGAGATAAAAGAAAACAGTTAAACACACAGACCAAGAGAGGAGATTCACTGGTTTCAAATTTCAATGGTATTATTCAACACAATAGAAAATTAGAAATACATAAACAGTTAAACACACATACAAGCAAACTATGAACTTTCAAAAGAATCAAAACACAATAGAAAATTAACAATTACCAGAGACGATGGCAATGGAGACGACGGCGACAGAACAGATCAACCGACGAAGGAGGAGACCAGAGACGATGGCAATGGAGACGACGGCGACTGGAGACGACGGCGGACTGGCGGAGGACGAATTTGGGATTCGCCGTTGAGCCCTAACCTAGTCGAGTGAAATTTCAAAATGGAGTTTTGACTTTTGAGACTGAGAGTCATGAATTGGGAATTTGGGTTTATTTTCTTGCGTTAAAACGACGTAGTTTTCACTCATCGATCGGTTTAATTAAAAAAAAAAATGCACACGCCGATTAGACGGCGCCAAGCCGACTAATCGGATCCAAATCGCCTAATCAGCGCCCAAACCGCCTAGCCGCCCAGCCACCCAGAACCGCCTAGACCGCCCAGCGCCTAACTTGTCCGATTTGCTAAAAATCGCGGCGGCCGCACCCCGGCTATCACCTAGGCGGCCTAAGCGCCCGTCTTTTAGAACACTGCTCACAACACTTCCTCCACTCATTCTCTTTTCTTGTTATTATAGTAGTTTTTCTTAATCCGCGTGTCAAACGAGAAAATCGTAAGTCGGATGGAAAACCTCCACAGCTGGTTCAACTCTTGGATTTCCAAGCGCATTCCCACCGTTGACATCTGTACCTTGTTCATTTTTCAAAATTTTGGAACCAAAACAACATTGTTTTAACAATGCTTACCCTTCCATAAATGACACTATTCACCTTACTCTCCAAAACCTCCAGAAACTTAAAACAAACCTACCTAAGGAAAAAAAAATCACTAAACCGAAACCCAATTACCCTCCCTCAACTGTTGGGAATTTTTTGAGTATTGATTTGTGGAATAGAAAGACTCAACAACGCAACCCCGACACTACATACAAGACTCAACCTGCAAAGATTTTTCACTAGAAGCTATTATCTCGGATATTCGATGTCTTTTAAATCAATGTAATAGGGCTCATGTTAGTAAAGTTGATAGAAATGTAATTCTTCTAGTGCATAGTAATACAATCTTGGGTGTTGTTATACACACCCGTAAAAATGATGAATAAACCCGTAATCATGTTTCTTACAAAAATGACATTGATCGAAATGTCTATATTAACCTTTATCAATTGCATACACCCGCATATCCTCCTTCCCTAAACCCAGATCAGATTTGAAGCACAAAGTTAAAAGCTTCTCCTCCATCTTGTTTCCTTCCATGGCAGTAGTTTGCTTCTTCCTCCCCACCACCCCTCCGCCTCTAACTCTTCCAAATTCCTCAATCGTTTACACTTCAAAGCTCTCTCACATGCATCTCTCTTCATCCGGCTCCCTAACCCCCTCCTAAACCCAGATCTGAAGCACAAAAATGAAGAAAGTTTTTCCGATGACCAAGTTACCATAGCTTTCTGGAAAGCTCCCGCTTGCATCAATGAGGATGGACTTGGTTGCAAGAAGCTCAGCCACATCTTCTATTACCTACGTCTCTCTTATGGGGTAGGGTCTCTTATGATGACAGGAATTTTGTTTCGAGGAAGAGGATAATGGATGTTCAAAAATTATGGAGAAGGAGAAGTTTGGCGAAGAAGATGAACCTGGCCTGAAATTAGAGGTGAATGGCCAGAAAATATGGAGGTCGCCGGAACTTATGGAGATTGCCGGAAGTTAGTGGCTGGAGATTGCCGGAAGTTGTCATGACGATGAAGAAGAAATTCGGAGAAGAAGATGAAGTTGGCCGGAAATAATGGAGGTGGGTGGCCGGAAATAATGGGGGTGGCCGGAAAGTTGGAGAAGAAGATAAATTTGGGTGTTTGAATACGGGTGTATCAAGGGTATAACATGAAGATTGTTGAATTTGTTTTAATTTTGAGGGATGGGCTTATCCTTACGGGTGTATTCACCATTTTTACGGGTGTGTATAACAACACCCTACAATCTTTGCTAGAAATTTGTATCATCACTTTATAGGCCCTAATCCTCCCTTCTTAATAAGATAATAATTAAGTTGTTCGAAAAAAATATGTAGTCTATACATTGATGGTATTTTTGTATATATATATATATATATATATATATTTTTGACAAAATAGGGACATTTGTGTTGATGGATTTTGAAAGTAATTTCTTATTCCCAAACTGAATGTCCTCTTATTATTTTATTTTTAAAGATCAAACAAGTTCAATGTCATTGTTTCTTTCCAGAAACTTGCAATATCAGGAGACAATATCAGGTATAATGTTAAGATGACAATGTCAGGTAAAAATCAACTTAAAACCTCCCTTCAAAGTTCAAACCCAACTCTTCTTCAATTGCAAAAGCTTCTCAACATATGAGAAGACTTGTATGAGTAATAATATAACTTGCCCAAATTTTAACCAAGATTGAAAAATATCACACTCAAAAAGATCAAATGGACACACAAAAAAAAAAAAATGAAATAAAAAAAAAATGAAAAGATAGAAATAAGGCTCAGATCTGTAATGGATTTGGGCAAGCGGGAGAGAGGTCCGCCATGGCTGCAACTTCAGGTTGCATGCAGAGAGTCTCTCTCACTCTCTTCTTAATTGCATGCCCTCCTGGTTGCCCCGCCAAGATACGGTTCTAGATCCACGCTACCCAGATTTCGCTCAGACTTCATCCATCATCACAGCCTTATCAACGACGGCCACGCGCCACCATAAAACACACACACAAACACACATACATATACATATATATATATATATATATATATATATATATATAGAGAGAGAGAGAGAGAGAGAGATGGGATGGATTCGGTTTGATTTTTTTTTTTTTTTTTTTGTTTGATAAAGAGGGATGTTGATATTCTCGACGGATCGATGAAATCATCGGCTCATATGTCGAATTGACGGCCATATTTGGCGGAAAGAGGCAACCACCCTTCTAAAGAAACCTCAATTCTTTCCGCCGGAGCCTCATTCTTAAGGTTGAGCTACCTCCATTGTGCCCCTGCTTTGCCCGGTGGCGATTGATTTATACCGGTGCCGACTCTTATCTTTGCTCCTCTTTTCGTCACTTATTTACGTCTTTGCCATAACGAAACCCTAACTCTTTTGTAACGCTTATTTACATGTATTTAGGAAATGGGCTATGTATGGGCCTCATTTTCTTGCTAAACTTACAAATTTGATACCCATGCTTTCGAGCTACTTAAGTTGTTTTTATTTACTTGACGGAACTCTTTTCTGAAATGGGCCTGTATTCTACATTATGTACTTCTCTTACAAAAATGAAACTTTTTCTTTATTAAATTAGAGGTGGTCTCTTGTGAGCACACCTAGATCGGTCCCATATAAGAGACGGGTCGATCCATAACCCGTGTACAACATTCTTCGCGAAGCGTAGGATCCTAATCCATGCTCCACTCAAAATCTGCCACGTGGCAGCTGTAACGACCCCGAAATCGGTTTTATTTATTTTAATATTTATTTTATATTTTAACAATTTTAATTTAAAATCATATGTGCATTTTATGTGTTGCATCATCTTATATGAGTTGCACATCTTATTTGACTATTTGAGTTAGTTAAAGTGTTAGTAGTAATAGTTGTTTAGGAAGTTAATTGTGTTAGTTGAAACCTTAGGGTCCTTTGTAGAAATTTATTTTAGGGGCTTAACTTCAAAAAGGGAAAAATTGGGTGATGTATTTGTGAAAATTGAAAATGAAAACCATCCTTATCACCCCCCTCCCTCTCCATGCGCAGTATACACTCACACACCAATTTTCCTAAGTTTGTTACCTCCATTGTTGAAGAAAGAAGAATAGGTAAGGTTTTGGTTTTGCTAATTTTCCTTCTTTTAATTTACTACTCCATTTTCAAATCTAATTACATATAAATGTTCAGGGTGTTGATTAGATCATATCTACCGATCAATATTATTTTTCTTGACATCTTTTCCGGAAAATAGGTAAGTTACTAATCCCCCTTTAATTGTTAAAATGGTCATGAATATGTTCTATATGCTATATATGTTGAAAGAATAATGTTTTGAATGTTTTTGTATACTTGTAAATTTGGGACAAAGGGAGTAAAATAGAATTGGTTCTTGTTGGTGTTAGTATTGTTCTTAGCCTTTGTGTAAGTGTAAATGTTAAGTGTTGTAAGCTTTGGTAATTTTGGGTTGTGAAATGTAAGGAGTGAACTTTGTTTAAGTTTTTAGGTCTGCCGGGTGATGTGGGCGGCCGCCCAAAAATGGGCGTGCGGCCGCACATCTATCTGAAGGGTTTTCTTCATGGGACAGAGCATTTTGGGCGGCCGCACAGCCCTGTTTGGGCGACCGCCCAGGTATCTGAAAAATTGAGAGTTTTCCAAACCAAGTGATTTAGAGGTCAACCTTGGTCTAGTTTTTGGGTAGTGTCCTAAAGTAGTTAGATGATTGTTATGGATCACTAAAGTGGTAGAATTGGTTCCTTTGTGGACACAAGTGTTGTGAAATGTGAGTAATGGATTTAGTGCACATTGTTGAACCCTTTGTAATGTGTTGAATTGTTCATCTTCTTGATGTGTTTGACATGGTTCCCTACATTGGAATCATTGTCCCTGATTGTTGTTTAAGCAAGTATTTCTATATGGTGCTTGCGTGTAAAGTCCAGCTGGTACTTTTGTGTGTGTTTGGGCAGTGATAGGGATTATAATGGTCTCCCGAGCCAAGTACATTGTAAGGCTCCTATCATTGGTTTCCCATTTTTAACCCCCTTCCTTAGGCCAAAGGTTGGGCACTTTGGGTTATGACTTTGTGTCATTTTCCCCGTTGTTGTTGTTGTTGTTTGGTTCCGGAACCCGTTTCAGCTCTTCGATGCTGCTCAGTTGATGCCTCTCAGATGGCTATTGTTTGGTTTGAGAACCTTGGCTCAGTATCCACGTATGAGTGCTTATTTTCGCTTTATGTGTTGCATGATGAGTTGGTCGTTATTTCCAACCGGTATGGGACGGTTGGCGATAGGGAGCCTCTCATATTATGTGCTATGTGCTATATAATCATTTGTGGCATTGTTCCTTTATGTTTATCATATTAGCATGTAATGTAGTTGCATTTTAGTAACTTACTGAGATTTATTCTCACCCTTTATTTGTTTACCGTTTTAGATAAGAAGGAGCCCAGGGGATAGTTCACACACACTGGGAGGACGTCGAGGAGATCTTTGGGTAAGACATTTTGGGAAATGTTGTGTAAGTAAATGATACATTATGTAAATGTAATACCTTTTGGGTAGTATACCCGTGACTTGGTTTGTATCATCTCTTTTAGTAGATGTTCGTGTTTGTATTTAAGTAAGTAAAGTTAGTAATTGTAGCCATGTGGCTTAGTACTTGTTTGTGAAAGGTTGTTTTGTGACTTGAAGTCGTGTTTTAGTATTGAGTTGGTGGTGTGAACCTTTTTATAGAAAGTATATTTCGAAAAATTTTCTCAAAAATGTTTTATGACGTCTTCCGTGCGTGTCCCGGACGTGGGGCCAAGTAGGACCACGGGTCGGGGCGCGACAGTTGGTATCAGAGCTAGGTTGTAGATGGTCTAGAATGACTAAGTGACCTAGGAGGGTAGTTGAGTATGGAGTGAGTAACGTTGAGTGTTTTATGCAGGTACTCAGTAAAAATGCCGGAACATGAGGGTGAACAGTCTGGTACTGCAGGCCAGGGTAATGTAAGGGAAGAAGCTCGAGCTATGTTTCAAGGGATGTTCGAGGCTGCAATGAAAACCATCCATGATCAGAGGCAGGGAGGAGAGCATGCACCTCCGAGGTATGGTCTAGAACAGTTTTTAAAGATTAAACCAACCGGCTATGATGGTGAACCAGATGTGACCAAAGTTGAAAGATGGATCGAGTCCATGGAGAAGATATTTGATGTCTTAGTTTGTACTGAAGAAGATCGAGTTAGGTTTCCTACCTACAAGTTGAGTGGAGCTGCGGAGTACTGGTGGAGAAAATTGAAGGCTAGTTGGGATGAAGCTCATGTACCATATACTTGGGCAAATTTTCTGAGGAAGTTCAAGGAACATTTTATTCCAAGGGTGGATCAGGACCGAAAGGAAGTGGAATTTCTTAGCTTGGAACAGAATACAATGTCGGTGGCTCAGTATGCAGCCAAGTTCACGGAGCTATCGAGGTATTGTACCCATTTAATTGCAACAGAGGAGAGAAAGGCAACAAGGTTTGTGAAAGGGTTAAAGACAGTGATCCGAACTCAATTGGTGTCCCACAAGCTACAAGAATTTCAAGATGCAGTTGATCGAGCTTATCAAGTGGAGCACGATATTGAAGAACATAAGAGGAAGGTGGAATTAACAAGTGCTGGAAGGCAAGGTAGACCACAACCGCCAAGGAATGATAATCGTGGAGGACAAGGGACTTCAACCCCATTTAGAGGACAACCACAAGGGCAACCGAGTGTTAGAAATCAAGCTAATTTCTCAGGGGGTCAAAGCAAGAGAGTATGTAATTATTGTCAGAGGGAAGGGCACAGTGAGGAGCGGTGTTGGAAGAAACAAGGAAAGTGTTTGAATTGTGGGCAACTTGGCCATTTTCAGAGAAATTGCCCGAGATTGGGGAGTCAACCATCGGGGAGTGGTGTTGGATCGTCTCAGGGTCAGAAAAGGGATGCCTCGGGAAAACCAAAGGTTCAAGGTCGTGTGTTTGCAATCAATCAACAACAAGCTTCGGATGCTTCCACCGTGATAGGAGGTATAATTTCTATGTCCAGTTCGAGGGCACGTGCACTTATAGACCCCGGATCATCGCATTCATATGTTTCTGTGTCTTTTGCATCTCGATTGCATTCTTCCTTTGAGTCTTTGCCTTATGTGCTAGAAGTGTCGACTCCTATGGGAAATTGTTTGATAGCTGACAAGGTGTTGCGTGATTGTGATGTGCATATTAGTGAGCATGTTTTACTTGCTGATCTAGTTATTTGGCCATTGCAAGATTTTGATGTTATTTTGGGTATGGATTGGTTAAGTAAATATCATGCCTCTGTTGATTGTTTTAAGAAAGTGGTTACGTTTTCTATCCCTAGTGTGCCTGTGTTTACTTTTGAGGCAACTTCTTTGGGTAAGGGAATTCGTATTATTTCTTATGTGAAAGCTAGGAGGTTATTACACCGTGGTTGTGTGGGGTATTTGGCTTGTGTTTTGGATACTACTAAAAAGTCTCCTAAAGTAGAAGATGTGAATGTTGTTAAAGAGTTTCCTGATGTGTTTTCTTCTGAATATTCTATGCCTCCCGATAGAGAGATCGAGTTTGGTATTGACTTGATTCCAGGTACTACCCCCATATCTGAAGCACCTTATAGAATGGCTCCAGCTGAACTAAAAGAATTGAAGGTGCAATTGCAAGAGTTGCTTGATCGGGGATTCATTCGTCCTAGTGTGTCACCGTGGGGAGCTCCTGTGTTGTTTGTCAAAAAGAAAGATGGGTCTTTGAGACTATGCATCGACTACAGGAAGCTGAATCAGGTAACTGTAAAGAATAAGTATCCTCTACCTCACATTGATGACTTGTTTGATCAACTCCAAGGGTCAGTCGTCTTTTCAAAGCTTGACTTGAGGAGTGGGTATCATCAGTTAAAGATCCGTTCTGAGGATATTTCTAAGACTGCTTTCCGTAGTAGGTATGGTCATTACGAGTTTCTTGTGATGCCTTTCGGGTTGACTAATGCTCCGGCTGTTTTCATGGATATGATGAATCGGGTTTTCAAGCCTTATCTTGACACCTTCGTGGTTGTGTTTATTGACGATATTCTTGTGTATTCCAAGTCTAAGGAGGAGCACGAGCAACACTTGCGAATGGTTTTATCTGTTCTTCGTGAGAAGCAATTGTTTGCGAAATTCAGTAAGTGTGCTTTTTGGCTCGAGAAAGTATCTTTTCTGGGGCACGTGGTTTCTAATAGAGGAATATCCGTAGATCCTTCCAAGATTGAAGCTATTGTGAATTGGAAGAGGCCTGAATCAGTTACGGAGATTCGAAGTTTCTTGGGTCTAGCCGGGTATTATAGAAGATTTATCGAGGGGTTTTCTAAAATTGCTACTCCGTTAACTCAGTTGACTCGAAAGAATGTACCGTATGTGTGGGATGGTAAGTGTCAAGCTAGCTTTGAAGAGTTGAAGAAGAGGTTGACTACAGCTCCTATCCTTGCGCTTCCTAATGGAAATGATGATTTGGTAATCTATAGCGATGCTTCTAAAGAAGGCCTCGGGTGTGTGTTAATGCAAAACAGAAGGGTGATTGCGTATGCTTCAAGAAAGTTGACTCCGAGTGAACAAAATTATCCTACCCATGACATGGAGTTAGCTGCGATTGTCTTTGCGTTGCACAAGTGGAAACACTATCTGTACGGAGCCAAATTTGAGATTTTTACCGATCATCAAAGTTTGAAGTATCTTTTCTCCTAGAAAGAGTTGAATAACAGGCAAAGAAGATGGATGGAGCTATTGAAGGATTATGATTGTACTATCTCCTATCACCCGGGTAAAGCAAATGTGGTAGCTGATGCCATTAGCCGGAAATCTTTTATGGCTTCATTGATGGTGAGTGAATGGAAGATGTTAGAGGATGCCCGAGATTGGGATCCTTATGAGTCAAAGCATGGGGCTATTTTTGCGAGTATTCAAGTATTACCAGTTTTGATTCAACAAATAAAAGAAGCTCAGAAGGATGATCCGGAGTTGGTGAAAATCGTAGATAAAATCGAAGATGGCAAATTTGAGGATTTCTCTCTTAATCCCGAAGGAGTGTTAACTTTTAGAGGTCGGTTATGTGTGCCTTGTGTGGATGGGATTAAACGCCAAGTTCTTGATGAGGGCCACAAGTCGAGGTATACTATTCATCCCGGGAGTACGAAAATGTATCAGAATTTGAAGCAACATTTTTGGTGGAATAATATGAAGAGAGAAATAGCGTATTATGTATCTAAATGTTTGACATGTCAACAAGTGAAAGCTGAACATCAAAGGCCTGCGGGGTTACTTCAACCGTTAGAGATTCCGGAATGGAAGTGGGAACATGTTACTATGGATTTCGTGACGGGATTACCTCGCACTCGAAGAAGGTTTGATGCAGTTTGGGTGGTCGTGGATAGATTGACCAAGTCTTCTCATTTTCTACCTATTGAGATTAGTTACTCGATGGAAAGGCTTGCAACCTTGTATATAAATGAGATTGTGAGATTGCATGGTGTCCCGGTGAGCATTGTGTCTGATCGTGACCCTAGATTTACATCTCGGTTTTGGCAAGCGTTTCAGAAGGCTTTGGGGTCAGAGTTGAAGTTCAGTACAGCTTTTCATCCCCAGACAGATGGGCAGTCCGAGAGGACTATTCAGATTCTCGAGGATATGTTGCGAGCTTGCTCAGTTGATTTTTCAGATTCTTGGGATTCTCATTTACCTCTCGTGGAATTTGCCTATAACAACAGTTTTCAGTCAAGTATTGGGATGGCCCCGTATGAAGCTTTGTATGGGAGGAAATGTCGGTCTCCAATTTGTTGGGATGAAGTGGGAGAAGCAAAGATTTGGGGTATTGATATGGTGAACAAGTCAGTTGAGGAGGTTGTATGAAGCTTTGTATGGGAGGAAATGTCGGTCTCCAATTTGTTGGGATGAAGTGGGAGAAGCAAAGATTTGGGGTATTGATATGGTGAACAAGTCAGTTGAGGAGGTTAAGCTTATCCGAGATCGTTTGAGTACCGCTCAGAGTAGACAGAAAAGCTATGCCGATCACCGGAGGCGAGATCTCGAGTTTGAAAAAGGTGACTTTGTGTTTTTTAAAGTTTCACCTAAAGTGGGGATTCGAAGGTACGGGAAGAAAGGCAAGCTGGCACCGAGGTATATTGGTCCATTCGAGATTTTGAGTAGAGTTGGTGATAGAGCGTATCGTCTTGCGTTAACTCATTCTCTTGACAAGATCCATAATGTTTTTCATGTCTCGATGTCGCGCCCCAGACCCGTGGTCCTACTTGGCCCCACGCTCGGGACACGAGTGGAAGACGTTATAAAACCTTTTAGAAATTTTTTTCGAAATATAATTTTAGAAAGTGGAACAATAACACACTTGAAGTTCAAAGACTTCACTTAACTTGAACCAAACTTTTACAAACACTTTCACAATGAAAGTATTTAGCCCAAAGGCTTACAACTTTTAAACAAATATACATACATCAACATTTACCAAAATAGATGTGACCATAAGAAAGTACGGGTACTCTACCCCAAAGGGTTTACATTTACATAATGTAACCTTCAACAAAACAAGGCCCAACTCTTACCAAACGAACGTCCTCCCGTGCCAAGTGTCCTATCCCCTGGACCCGCCTTTATCTAAAACAGTAAACAAATAAGGGTGAGAATAAATCTCAGTAAGCTACTAAAATGCAACTACGTTACATGCTGATATGATGATCATAAAGAAACAATATCAACAGTAATCATATAGCATATAGCACAAACTATCAACTCATATATCACTTTTATCACATTGCCCACACTCCGGTGGATACCAAGCCAAGGTTTACCCAATAACCATAACTGATGAGAATACCATCTGAGAAACCCATCAGAGAAAACCATCTGAACAGCATAAATAGCTGAAGCCGTCGGGATCCCGAAAACCAAACCATAACCATTAGAACCAAGTAACCAGAGAGGGAAATATGACACAAAGTCATAACCCAAATACTCACCAAAGGGAGCAATTCATCCCATCCAAGGCCAATCTGGACTGGGGAAACTAAAAGGCACAGTGGACATCTTATAGTGAACTTGGCTTGTGTGCCACTATAATTCTCCCACCGCCTGACTCACAAGCTCCAATGGAAAACCTTATAGTGGACTTACCTGTACCACTATAACTCTTCAATTGGCTGACTCCACAACAAGACCAGCTGGACTTTTAACAAGAAGCACAGTAATGAATACTTGCTAAACAAAACCCGGGGCATTTAATCCAAGAAGGAACTAAGCCAAATACATCACAAGATGCACACAAAGAATCCTTATAAAGAGTCCATAAAAAGGACATTTAATCCATTACTAACATTCCACAACAATCATCTAAGTACTTTAGGACACTACCCAAAAACTAGACCAAGGTTGATCTCTAAACTCCTTAGTTGAAAACTCTAAACTTTTTCAGACAACTGGGCGGTCGCCCAAACAGGGCTGTGCGGCCGCCCAAAATGCTCTGTCCCAAGAAGAAAACCCTTCAGATAGATGTGAGGCCGCACACCCATTTTTGGGCGGCCGCCCACATCACCCGGCAGGCCTAAAAACTTAACCAAAGTTTACTCCTTTTGTTTCACGAGCATAACATATACTGCACAATTTAATACACAACATTAGCAACTCTCATTAACAACTTCCATTAGATTACAACCTGCTTCTAAACCATTTCCCATACTCAGCTACAACCAAAATCATATACTCCTTTTGTCCCAAAATTACAAGTATAGCAAATATTACCAAAACCACAAAATTAACAAGTAGGAGTATCATATATAGCATATATGACTATTTTAACATTTAAAGGGGAATTAGTAACTTACCTAGTTCCGGAAAAAGTATCGCTGAAATAAGTTTTGTTCGGCTAAAAATGACCTACTCGACGCCCTGATCATTTTTATATAATTAGTTTTTAAAACGGGTAAGTAAATAAAAAGAATTAAATCGAAATAGGTCGAACTTACCTATTTTTCTTTAACCCTAACTGATACGAGGAAGAAATGTTGCTGATGAAATTTGTAAACACAGAGAAGGAAGAAGGGAAAGTTTCTTATAAATATCTTTACCCTTTTTACATTTTGGTCACCCAAAGTTTATTTTTAACACTTTAGCCCCTAAACTTATAATTTCAACAAGGACCCTAAAGTTTCAACTTAATCATTTAACTCATTTAATCATTATTATTACTAACTAAGTAAACAACACAAATAATCAAGTATGATATGCAAATCATAAAATATGATGCAACACATAAAATGCGCATATAAGTCAAATAAAATTCCCCAAAATTATAAAATAAATATAAACGGGTTTTGGGGTCGCTACACTCGATGCTTAGGAAGTATGTGTATGATCCTTCTCATGTCTTGTCCGAGGTTCCTGAGGATATTGAACCGAGTATGTCTTACGAGGAGCACCCGGTCAAAGTTATTGATTCGAAAGTTCAAGAGTTGCGAACTAAGAGTATTCCCCTTGTTCGAGTTATGTGGAGGAATCATAACGTGGAAGAGTCAACTTGGGAGCTTCGGGAGGAGATCGAGAGGAAGTATCCCTGGTTGTTTGAGGGTTGAGGTAAGCAATCCTAAAATTCGGGTCGAATTTTCTTTAAGGGGGAGTGAGTGTAACGACCCCGAAATCCGTTTTATTTATTTTAATATTTATTTTATATTTTAACAATTTTAATTTAAAATCATATGTGCATTTTATGTGTTGCATCATCTTATATGAGTTGCACATCTTATTTGACTATTTGAGTTAGTTAAAGTGTTAGTAGTAATAGTTGTTTAGGAAGTTAATTGTGTTAGTTGAAACCTTAGGGTCCTTTGTAGAAATTTATTTTAGGGGCTTAACTTCAAAAAGGGAAAAATTGGGTGATGTATTTGTGAAAATTGAAAATGAAAACCATCCTTATCACCCCCCTCCCTCTCCATGCGCAGTATACACTCACACACCAATTTTCCTAAGTTTGTTACCTCCATTGTTGAAGAAAGAAGAATAGGTAAGGTTTTGGTTTTGTTAATTTTCCTTCTTTTAATTTACTACTCCATTTTCAAATCTAATTACATATAAATGTTCAGGGTGTTGATTAGATCATATCTACCGATCAATATTATTTTTCTTGACATCTTTTCCGGAAAATAGGTAAGTTACTAATCCCCCTTTAATTGTTAAAATGGTCATGAATATGTTCTATATGCTATATATGTTGAAAGAATAATGTTTTGAATGTTTTTGTATACTTGTAAATTTGGGACAAAGGGAGTAAAATAGAATTGGTTCTTGTTGGTGTTAGTATTGTTCTTAGCCTTTGTGTAAGTGTAAATGTTAAGTGTTGTAAGCTTTGGTAATTTTGGGTTGTGAAATGTAAGGAGTGAACTTTGTTTAAGTTTTTAGGTCTGCCGGGTGATGTGGGCGGCCGCCCAAAAATGGGCGTGCGGCCGCACATCTATCTGAAGGGTTTTCTTCATGGGACAGAGCATTTTGGGCGGCCGCACAGCCCTGTTTGGGCGACCGCCCAGGTATCTGAAAAATTGAGAGTTTTCCAAACCAAGTGATTTAGAGGTCAACCTTGGTCTAGTTTTTGGGTAGTGTCCTAAAGTAGTTAGATGATTGTTATGGATCACTAAAGTGGTAGAATTGGTTCCTTTGTGGACACAAGTGTTGTGAAATGTGAGTAATGGATTTAGTGCACATTGTTGAACCCTTTGTAATGTGTTGAATTGTTCATCTTCTTGATGTGTTTGACATGGTTCCCTACATTGGAATCATTGTCCCTGATTGTTGTTTAAGCAAGTATTTCTATATGGTGCTTGCGTGTAAAGTCCAGCTGGTACTTTTGTGTGTGTTTGGGCAGTGATAGGGATTATAATGGTCTCCCGAGCCAAGTACATTGTAAGGCTCCTATCATTGGTTTCCCATTTTTAACCCCCTTCCTTAGGCCAAAGGTTGGGCACTTTGGGTTATGACTTTGTGTCATTTTCCCCGTTGTTGTTGTTGTTGTTTGGTTCCGGAACCCGTTTCAGCTCTTCGATGCTGCTCAGTTGATGCCTCTCAGATGGCTATTGTTTGGTTTGAGAACCTTGGCTCAGTATCCACGTATGAGTGCTTATTTCCGCTTTATGTGTTGCATGATGAGTTGGTCGTTATTTCCAACCGGTATGGGACGGTTGGCGATAGGGAGCCTCTCATATTATGTGCTATGTGCTATATAATCATTTGTGGCATTGTTCCTTTATGTTTATCATATTAGCATGTAATGTAGTTGCATTTTAGTAACTTACTGAGATTTATTCCCACCCTTTATTTGTTTACCGTTTTAGATAAGAAGGAGCCCAGGGGATAGTTCACACACACTGGGAGGACGTCGAGGAGATCTTTGGGTAAGACATTTTGGGAAATGTTGTGTAAGTAAATGATACATTATGTAAATGTAATACCTTTTGGGTAGTATACCCGTGACTTGGTTTGTATCATCTCTTTTAGTAGATGTTCGTGTTTGTATTTAAGTAAGTAAAGTTAGTAGTTGTAGCCATGTGGCTTAGTACTTGTTTGTGAAAGGTTGTTTTGTGACTTGAAGTCGTGTTTTAGTATTGAGTTGGTGGTGTGAACCTTTTTATAGAAAGTATATTTCGAAATTTTTTCTCAAAAATGTTTTATGACGTCTTACGTGCGTGTCCCGGACGTGGGGCCAAGTAGGACCACGGGTCGGGGCGCGACAGCAGCGACCCACTGGCAAAAAAAAAAACTTTTTGTTTCCATTTTTTTTTACTGTTTTTTTCGTTTGCCAAAAGTAATACTTATTATAACTAAATGTAACAACTGTGTTACTTACTCCCTCCGTCCCACTATAAGGTTCTTAGTTTGACTTTACACGGAGATTAAGAAAAAGTAAATATTGTGAGTGTGGAAAGTAAAGTAAGAGGGAGAAAGTGGGTAAGGAGTTTTTGTTGTGAGAATGACAAGTGAGTTCCACTTTCCATTTTAGGTAATAAAGTAAAGTAAGAACCTTAAATTGGGACAGACTAAAAAGGAAAGTAAGAACCTTAAATCGGGACAGAGGGAATATAAAGTAATATTGTTTATAAGTAAACGTAATACCAATTTTATAAAAAAAAAAAAAAAAACTCATTTTACTCATCTTGAAACTGTAATACTAACTATAAATACGTGTAACACTAACAATAACTAAATGTAATTATCGTTATACTGAAATGTAATAGTGTTTTTCCGGATTTTTTTTTGAGTATTTTGATTTTATTTTTTGAAAGAAAGTAACATTTGAAAAATAACAACTTACATACATGAATGTAATAATTTGTACAAGTAAATGTAACACTTTAGTAGATGATATTGTAACAGATTTCTACAGATAATGTAATACTTTTGCATGTATCATGATAAATTGAACCTATTGTAACTTATTATTTGAAAACATATGGATATACTATTATACAAGTAAACTTAACTGTTTTACAATGTTATTATACGAGTAAACTACCAAATTGACACACGTACTATTCCAGATTATCATATTTACCTCCGTACTATCGAAAGAATCAATCTAACCTGCGTACTATTCATAAATTAATTAAATTGACTCAAATCGTTGATGAATGTTATAAATGCTAACTGGCGTTACTAATTTAACGAATATTACAATATATTTTTTTTATTTGAAATTAACCATATAATATAAAGGGGCTAAATTGAAAATATTAGTTTGGAATTAAAGCCCTTTTTACAAACAGCCCCACAAGGCCACACCTAGTCTCCATCAAAAGTTTTGAAACCCAGGAGACTTCCCACCCATCTTCTCCAGTTACACATCCACACCAAACACCGGATAACCACCTTCTCCTCCAATGAATTCCTTCCCATTTCCCTTCCCAGCTTCGCCCCAAACCAAATCGTCCATTTCTGAAGTACACCACCACCATCGTTCAACCATCAACCCACCATTGACCACCACAACTAGGCCACAACAAATAACAACCCACCACTGTTGTCATTCAACAACCACTTTCAATCAAACAACCATAAACTCACCACCACCAATTAAAGAGTGCAGCGACACAGAGGGTGAGACGAAGACAGAGAGAGGTGTGGGAGACCAAAGAACGCCGAAAATGGGGGAGAGAGATAGGGAGTCCAAAGAACTTCGACAAAATAAACGGGAGCACTAGAGTGGCGGGTCTGATTTGTATCCCCGACCAAACAGGTATGAGATTTTGAAATCAAATCTAAGTTTGAATCTCAGATTTGTGTTCGAAATGTTTTGTTTTGAAACCCAGATTTTGTTTTATTTTGTTTGGACTTTGAAAACCAAGATTTAAATCTTGATTTCAGTTTTAATTCTAAATTTGCATTGTCTTTGGATTCAAAGTTCATGTTTTGGTTTGAAGGAGATTGATTTTGACTTTGGAGCTCTAATTTTGCCTAAACCCATATATTTTTTTATATTTTTTTTTCAATTTGATTGTGGTGGTATGGATGTTTAATTTTCTGGATTGAAATTGCTTCCTATGATGGTGATGTAGTAACCGTGGCCGTGGCCGTGGTGGCAGCGGTAGTGAGTGGTGGTGAGCAGTGGTGGGTTGGCTAATGGTGAAGACTAAAATGAGGAACAACAAACGATATTTTAAATTAATATTAATTCTTTTTTTTTTTGAAAGAGTTAATATTAATTCTGTTAAGATTAATGTAAATATTAATAAGGATAAATAGGTCATTTTAGCACTTAATTAAGTGAGTTACAATTTTGTTAGGTTATGGGGGCAGTTTGGAAATTTTGAAAGTAATATATGTTAAATTACTAACGTCAGTTAACATTAATTAACACTCATGACGATTTTGGTTATTTTTGTTAATTTATCAATAGTACGCATGTTACTTTTGTTGTTTTGATTGTACGCAGGTCAAAGTGAAATTTTGGAATAGTACGCAGGTCAATTTGGTAGTTTACTCGTTATTATACAAGTAAAATGTATCATTCGCTTATAAAATTGTAACTTTCTTATTTTCACAATGTTACGAACATGAGTGTTTTTAGTTCTAAAGTGTAAATGGTTGAATTATTACTTTTCTATACATATGTGTTACAATTATGTATAAACACTGTTACATATAAGTAATACGTTCGTTACATTTTAGTTATAATAAGTATTACTTTTGGCAATGAAGAAACCATAAAAAATACACATAATTATGTGTATACATAAGTATACAAACTGTTACATATAAGTAACACGTTTATTCCATTTAGTTATAGTAACTATTACCTTTGGCAAACCGAAAAATAAATATATATATATAAAAAAAAAAAAAAGCAATCTTTTTTTTTTTACCCGCGGGCCATGTTTCCAGGTCATGGGTCGAAAACGACCCGTCATGGTGTTCTCATACAAGTTTTTGTCATTAAATTATGTGTATTATTTACTCCCTCCGTCTCACTACGTTTGGTCACATTTGACTTTTATTGGTCAAAAGAAAGAAACTTTAAACAAACATTAATGTCAATTTAATCATCCTATTGAAATTCCAAAAATTGTTATTGATAAATCACTACGTAATTTATTAATTATAATTTTTAGAATTTTATTAGGATCCCTAAATTGATATTAATAATTGGTCAAAATTCATTTGTTTTAACTATATAAAATCAAATGTGGCCAAATATAGTGAGACAGATGGAGTATTTGACATGTGGTGGGTGAATGCATAAAGTGGGAATAATAACTAATTTGATACCAAAGGCCTCTTGGCCTAGCGGTGTGTGAGTGTGTAAAGGATTTTTTTAAGGGAATGTTTTGGGTTTGACTCCCCTTGGGGAGGTGTGGAGAACCTATGTCTTCCATGGGTGAAACTTCTTGAGTAGGATTTTGTAATAGATTAAGCAATTGATCAATACAACAAGATGGAAATTCCTTGGTCTGGCACAAGACTTTAAAAAAAAAAAAAAAAAAAAAAAAAACTAATTTGATGGACATATATAATTTTCCACACATTTATTATACGTTTTATATAAAAATATATTTGTAATTTAATATTTTTGTATAAAATAAAGATAATTAGGATGTAATACACAAAGTGGTACAGAAGATTTGAACTCTTTTTACGATCAACTACAAACAAGTAATACACCAAATTCGAAAAGTTTCACTAGTCACGATATTCATATGGGGAAATGGAAGGAGCAACATGGAGATTCAGGTCAATGGCTCTAATTGGTTTTTAAGAAATTAAAATTTATTAATGCAAACTTTATAAAGTTTGAAGTTTCAGTGTAATTTGTTAAAATTTGCATCCTTCGAAATAAATATGCTATATTTTATTTTTTCCTCCATTGACGATTTTATTGTTTTAATTGTTTACTATTATGCTATCTTTGCCTGCCCTATTGACAAAAATTTATGACTTCGCCACTAAATGGAATTGAAGTATTTGCATTTAGCAACTGAATACAGTAAAATGTTCCAAACGAGAGAATTTCTGAACTAAAAATATTGACGACCATAAACCGTCCAGAAAATTACTCCTTTCACTTATCACAATCCTCAACAAGATCAAAGACCATAAAATAAAAACAATTTCGATTTTGCCATTTTAGTTTTTGTTTTTTTTTAAAAAAAAAAAAAAATTGAAATGAAAAAGATGTAAAGCAAAGAGGCTCAGATCAGTGTTGAAACGGGCAAAGAATAGTCCGAATCCGCCATGGCTGCAACCTCAGTTGCATGCTCTGTCTCGCACGCCGTACAAAAGGTTGCCCCGCCAAGCTACGGGTCGGATCTCATTGCCCATTTTTGCTCAAATATAAATGCATCGTCACAGCCTCATAGATCATCATCATCATCAGCATCACCACGACCATTCTTGAAATATCAGGCAGAAAACAGAAACAGAAACAGATGGAAAGATAATTAATACCAATTCTCCTCATGAAATTACGGGCTGTTGATTATGGTTTTCCGGGGCATGAAATCATCGGATCAATGGATCGGGCTAGGATCCGATTCAGCAACGGCAGGGAGGGGCAACCACCCATTGAAACTTCCCTTCTCCATACCTATTTACTGAAGACCCTCATTCTTGTGAGCATTTACTTTTGTTCCTAATTCGCAGTGCATTACTCCTTTTATCTTCAAAATTGTTTGAATATTTTTGGGTCGGGGTCGGGTCGGGCTATTTGTATAGGTAGTTGATGAAATTCAATCATGCAGCCCGGGCCCATATTTGGAGACCGGTAGGTAGTCTGGGTGGGCGGGTCGATCGAAATGGTCTTTGAGCTTGGCCCCAGACGGTCCACGGTCTTGTTCCCCATATTTGTTGGGATTTGGTGCTCGACAATGTTCATCTTGTTAAAGTTAGAAGGGATCTAGACTAATTTTTTTAACAAAAAATGATTTAGATTTGGTCATGTGGAATATTTGCTTCTTCCTTTGTGATTTATAATTAATCATTTTTCTTTTAGATAGATGGCTTGGATTAATTTTTTATATATAAAACTCGCTCAAAAAATATCAACGGATATATATATATATGTGACAAAATCATGATGACTAACATATAAAAACAGAGACCAGATTATGTGTACTACATTTATGTAGCACAATTGATCTAATGTTTATGAACCATTATGACTAACATCATTATGACATCATTAATTCTTAACAACTGTTATGCTAAAAGGAATTAAAAGAATAGGCACCTACCCTTTAGAAGAAAGATAGAGATCGAAACAAATGACTCGCGCGGTCCGAAATTCAGTTAAGGGCATTCAATAATTTATATTTGTAAAAGATCTGGCGTGACATAGATAATTGAACGGGATAAATTGAGCACGCATTGGGCGGGACAATATATTCCATGGGTAAAACCCGCAAGGACAAAGAAAATGGACCCCCTACCTTTGTTCCTAGGTAACCCTTCCTCGTCATAGGGAATGACCAAAACCTACCTATGCACGACACATTTATTCCTCGGCATAACAACAAGACAAGCAACCTATGATACGTGGGAAACGGACAAATACTGCCCATCGATATTACTCCTCGGCACATTATTATGCCGACCACCAATACATGCCGACCAATGCCATTAACGTGACTTGGTCAACACTCAAACAAAGTCCAATACCTACTCAACTAAGGAACTCGTGTACATCTAAAGTCCAAGTTTTACTTAACTAAGGAAACAAAGAATTAGGATCGGGAAAAGATTAAAATTTCCTAAACCAATCATAAACTCCCAAAACTTCCTCTCCAAACAAGAAAACCGCCACATAATGCTATAAATACAATGCATAATTCGTCTATCGCTGGTATCGCATTTTTTACTCTGGACTATTGTCAATTGATTTGCTCTTATAAGAAAACCACGTACTTATTCTCACGTCGGAGGGCCTTTGCCAGATAAGCCCCTGCTTAGTTTACGTTGTTCATCTTTTTCAAACAATCAAAGATTGTTGGGATTATTCAAACAGATTGATTTGAGCTGATCTGACCTTTTTGGCATCAACAATAATTAGTAAATAGTAGTGATTAATATTGACATAATAAAAGTAAGTAGGTTCACTAAGAGAAGTAGTTGTGAACATCTACACACCGCTAACCACATTTCCCCATTCTGAACCGACAAAGTCAAAAAGGGATTTTGATAGATGGGTTGAGGACGGGAAATGAACTTTAGGGGATCGAATCGCACCCATTAAAAAATCATTATAGTTTTCAGTAACAAAACTATCGATTTGAGATGGATTCACTTTATTCTTTTGATTCTTGCTTGAGCTGGATGCTCATCAATCTCACTCTCGAAAAACCAGGGAGAGCACTAGAACAAAACCCACACTTTCCCTAAACTTTATTTCCCTTGGATTACTAAGGGCTCATTTGGTGCAGAGCTTTAAAAATTGAGATTTTTTTTATTTTTTTTTTCAAAATGGTGATTCATTTTGGACACTACTATTTTTGAGCGGCTAGAATGGGCCAAGATTTAAAAAAAGCTTCGCTCGAGATTCTCCATTGAGATAATTAATTAGCAAAAAGCTAGCTTTTTTCACTCCATTTTCGACGCATCGCATTACCAGACGACACCCTGTTAAGGCGGAAGTTGTGAGGTCGAGCCCCATCAATCCCCTGCTGGACTACAATTCACTTTCAGTACGCCTTGGTAGTGAAAGCGCAAACACGCGAGACTCAGAAATCTCCTGTCCAAGAGCGTGGAGATATGGTACACAATACTGATCTCATTTAAAATAAATAAGTAAACCTTTGATATAAGTAGTTACAAATCCCTTACATGGACCCACGAGGGACGTGGAACTACTCCACCCATATTAGCTCTCCACCACTCTATCCTATGGTCTCCATTCAGCCACGAAGGCGAGCTCGTCAATAGTGTTGCTAAAATTGCTTCAACAATTTGGGAATCCTAATTAACTCAGACACATCTTGACTGTCTAGCACAAAAATTGGCAAAGTGATTACATTTAAATCGTTGGGCAGAGCAACTTGGGTAGAGCGGTTCAAAATCTGCTCAAGGGTCCACTTGTTAGAAAACTCGCGACAAGTGGTACGATGACAATTTGTAAGGCAATGCTTCTCGCGTCACATTTTAATCAATAAAAAATTATCATTTTACTGTTCTTTTTAATATAAAAATCAAATATATTTTTTAAACATTTTTTATATAGTATAACTCACATATTATACTCAAAACACCCACTCGTTCCTTATTTCATAATCCCTTTTCTCCTTCATGTCCAACTTTCTATGCTCACAACAAATCAACTTTTAACTTTTAAATTAAATTTATTTTTGTAAATTAAAATGAGACAAAAAAAAACGGACAATTCATCCAACTTATAGAAGGTTTTAATATGTCAAAAATCTAAAAACAATTGGAAAATGAGGTCAAAATTCTAAAAAAAAAAATCGTACAATAGAAGATGCCTATTCATTTTAAATTCTTTTTACTAATTTAGACTAGCAATTAAAGCTTTAATTTGAGTCAACGTGTTATGCTTAAACGAAAATTGATTCACGTTAATTATTTAGGAACGTATGGTTATGACCAAAACCATTTCCATTCATATACTAATTACTAAGAGAATTAACTTGCATAATTTCACCAGTATTACATTTCTACAAGGGTCAACTTGCTTTGTCTACTGAAATCCTTGCGTTGACTATAGTCAAGATTGATAGCTCAACAATTTTACATCAAAATCCAAATCAATCACAAATGTATTTATATAAGAATTTCTAATAGATCCAAAAAATCTTGAATAAAAAGTTTACCGCAAACATCAAAAAATGAAGAAAAGTAAAGAAAATGAAGGCTCAGATCTGTAATAAATCAGGCAAGTGGGAGAGAGGTCCGCCATGGCTGCAACTTCAGGTTGCATTCATTTACATGCCATCCTGGTTGCCCAGCCAAGATACGGTTCTAAATCCACACTGCCCAGATTTCGCTCAGATTTCCATTATCATCACCGCCTTCAAGAAAAGCATCAACCCAAAACGCTCACGCGCCACCACAACCACACGGAAAAGCATTCCAGAAACAGAGGGAGTATATATATATATATATGTGTGTGTGTATGCATGTATGTATGTTAACACAGTGAAAAAGAGAGAGAAAGAGAGATAGATCTGCTGGACACTCAAGTCTTTTTGGGACAGAGGGAGTATTTATATGTTCTTTCTTTCATTTCTAGCAAAAAAGGGCTGTTGATTTTTCCGATGAAATCATCGGCTCATATGATCGGAATCATATTTGGTAGAGAGGGGCAACCACCCTTTTAACAAAACTTCCCATCTCTCCGCCGGAGCCTCATTTCTTTCGAGCTCTGAGCTATCTCGACGAAACAGTAGGATTTGGCCGGTTGCTATTGCTTTATAGCATCAGTTTCTTTTTTTCTAAATCAATTGTCCTCTTCTTATTTGTTATTTACGTCTTTGCCATGGTGGTGAATATTGGGTCCCCCATTCCTAAGAAGTTGGCACGTGTTAGTATTTGCTCCATAATCCCTAAACAATCTGATTTCTGCATTTGTGCTGGTTAACTTGAGCTGTGGATCATGTCCAAAATTTCCTTCATCTCTAAAGATCTCTAAAGTTAATAGACCATTTTTATTTTGACAATTTTTTAATCAATAAAAGATTTGAGATGATGCGAGTTATTCAATGATTTGCTTGATTGGTAAGCCCGGACCACACCGGTCGGTTTTATAGTCGCTACATGCACCGCAAGTTACGCAACCGGTTAGGCCGGATAGTAATTGATTCATTAACCACACTACGAGCACCCAAGCCCAAGCCATCCGTCTCAGGGATTCATCATACAGTTTCCTCTTCAATTACCACATGTTGCTTCTCATTTAACGGATAATCATGCTTGTATATGACGCTGAACCAGTCAATTATGCTGTTTTTTTATAATCATCAACGGCATCCTCCACTAATGGACATTGTCCTACCAATTCAGGCGTGCCACAAGACTAACGCAAAACAGACACAATAATATTTATCACAAATATCTTCCCAATAAATGCTTATCATCACCCCTCTTTGACAAAGTTCGTCGTCTAACCTAAATACACAAACTGGCATTCCACACCTTATTCTCAATGCATCTTCCACTTAAGATTTCTTTGACAATTTTTTTTTTAAAAATAGTTATCCATTTTGAGGGCAATAAATATGTCATACACCAAAAAAAAAATGAAATTGTGGTCAATTAAAGATGTCTATTCATTATAAATCTTTTTCCTTTTATTCAATTAATTATAGTATTATTTGTGGTGGGTGAAATTTCATACAGTATACTATTTGAATGGATGCATTGCATGAACGAGAAATGATTCATGTTACTACCTCTACCTATGTCCTTAAATGAGTTTCAATTTTCAAAAAAAAAAAAATTATCCATAAATGAGCGTTCATTTTGATCACAACTTTGTCCCTACATGTTTTTTTCAAAAAAGAAATTACGTCTCTTTATACTTCAAAAATATGTCTTTTAAAATGAAATTTGAACACTTAGTACTAATTCACAAATGTATAGTTATGATCATTTTCTTAACCTCAACCATATCCACCTCTTACCCTGGCCTTGTGCCTTTTGCCCTAAATGTTGTAACCTTGTCCATTGTTGTACATTGGTAATTGCAACATTGGTAATTGCTAACAGAAGTTATGTGAATAATTAGACCAAAAATTACATTTCTATACAAGTCCATTAATATAACGTTACCATAAAAAGATTGAATAGAAACAAGAATGCGCCTGAGTTGCTTTATCTTCTCAAAACCTTGCGTTGACTACAGTCAAAATTGATAACATACCCAATTCAACATCAGACATCCAAACCAATCTCAAATGCAAGACTTATCAAATTCAAACCCACATAACTCCTCAAGAAACTTGTAACATCAATAAACAGTTTACCGAAAACTTCAAAAATGAAGAAAAATAAAGGCTCAGATCTGTAATAAATCAGGCAAGTGGGAGAGAGGTCCGCCATGGCTGCAACTTCAGGTTGCATTCAATTACATGCCATCCTGGTTGCCCAGCCAAGATACGGTTCTAGATCTACACTGCCCGGATTTCACTCAGATTTCCATTATCATCACCGCCTTCTACAAAAACATCAACCCAAAACGCTCACGCGCCACCACAACCACACTGAAGATCATTCCAACGACGGAGGGAGTATATATATATATATGTATGTAAACACAGAGAAAGAAAGAGAGAGAGAGAGAGAGAGAGAGATCTGTTGGACATTCAAGTAAGTATGGGAAAGAGGGAGTATGTTCAGTTTCTTTCTTTCTTTTCTGGCAAAAAGGGCTGTTGATTTTTTCCGATGAAATCATCGGCTCATATGATCGGAATCATATTTGGCAGAGAGGGGCAACCACCCTTTTAAAGAAACTTCCCTTCTCTCCGGCCGGAGCCTCATTCTTTGAGATCTGAGCTATCTCGACGAAACCCTAAGATTCGGCCAGTCGCTATAACTTTATAGCATCTGTAATGTACAGCATTGCCAATTTCTTTTTTAACAATTGTCCTCTTTTTTATTTGTTATTTACGTCATTGCCATGGTTGATATTGGAAAGTGGAAACTCCCTTTTGTTGCTAACAAGTTGGCACGTGTTCGTATTTGCTCCCTAGCCCCTTAACAATTTTATTTATTTATTTATGACACCTCATTTTGTAAGCCACATTTTGTAACCTTTTTTGTAACTTTATTATTTCAAGTGGGTATAGAATTTTTATCGTGAGAATAACAAATATGTCACAGTATCCATTTAAATAACAAAGCAACTAAAAACCCCAAACTATAAAAGAAAGTAAGAACATTAGTTTGGGATGGAGGGAGTACCAATTTTCATCCTCACAATGATGCCTTCCATTGTCTATGGATGGATTTGTTTGGTATTTTTACATTTATTATTTCAAGTAAAGCATTTATTTTGTAAATGTTGTATACTCCCTCCGTCCCACCTCACTTGAGACTTTATTCCATTTTGGGCCGTCTCACTTCACTTGAGACCTCCCAAAATGGCAATGATTTTATTATTTAATATTCAATCTACTCCACCCACTCATTCTCTCTCTTAATTTTCCACCACACAATTCATTCAATCAACCTACTATTAACCCCACTCATTCTCTCTCTTCATTTTCTACCACACATTTTCTTTATTTTATTCATTTTTCTTAGTTATTGTGCCCACCTCCAAGGTCTCAAGTGAGGTGGGACGGAGGGAGTATTTTGTAAACGTTTTTCTCTCATTCATTGAGAGCTCATGTTTTATCTCCAATGTCGAGAGTCTATTTTTTCTTCCCATTATGTCGAGAGCTTTTGCATATGACAAATATATTTCGAGGAAGACTTGTGTGAGACGGTCTCACACGGTGAGACGGATCTTGTTGAGAGAGGAAATGGGTTTACCCCGCCCCGCCCATAAGGGGTAAAACCATTTACTCTCTCATCAAGATCCGTATCACGTGTGAGACCGTCTCACACAAGTTTTTGTCATATATTTCTTTAACCATTTTGTTTCGTTGATAATAGTATTGGTTGTTCATAAGAAAGTGTTGTATGTTAGGAAAGCTTGGTTCACGTTTTATATTTGACCCGAAATCATTGTTTATAACGTTCCTTTAAAAGTTAAAAATATTTTGAATGTCGTGATTAGTGTGTCAAATGTTGAGTGAGTATTCTGTCGTCTCAAACAATCGTTAGGGGTAAATATAAAGCCACAAAAAAATTGTCACAAAATGATGTGTGTTTTTTGTTAGAGTGTGTCGGGTCCTCTATCGATGCACCCTATAAAATATCGTCTGGCCTTCAAACTTCTGTTCCTAAACAAGGTTCTAGTAGATGAATGAGCGACATTCTCAGAGTTCATATTGTAGTCCATTGTCGGTGACATTCTACTTGAAAAGTCGAAATGAGTCTCTAAACTTTGTGAAAACCAATCTCTATTTTCCTTATTTTTGCAAATAAAATTTCTGTGGTTTCTTAAAAGGAGAAAAAAAAAAAAAAAAAAAGTGTAACAAAAAATATTGAGAAAATTACCTCCTAATCCCTGAGTAATATTGAATCTACGTATTAGGACAAGCACATTTTTAATTTATGTCCTAGTCCTAAAAAATATTTTATGTAACCATTTAGTCCTTTAGTGTATTAACTACACCCCTCCCTCACCTACTCTCTCTTATTCACACACCAGATTTATTTTTTCTCTCTCTGTCTCTCTCTTCTCTCTCTAACTCACCGGCGACCCCACCCCTCCCCTCCTTCTCCGGCGACCCCTCCCAACTCCGGCGACCCCTCCTTCTTTCCGGCCAGATCTGAGAACTTCATTTGCAACTCCTCTTGTTTATCAATCACTTCCTTCATCAACCTCCCAAAAAAGTCCTTCCACTTCTGCTTCCTCTTCTTCCTCCTCTCCGGCGGCTCAGAATCCGATGAAGTCGAGGACGACGAAGTCGAACCCGATATCATACTACCCGACATGTTTGGGTGTGAAAAATGGTGCGAAAAAATTGTTTATTGTCCAAATAAATGTGAGATGGAATTAGTAGACAAACTGAACAAAGAAAAAGCTGTTATGGATTCTATCATTTTTTTTATTTTTATTTTATGGTTCACTTGAGGTTTCATAATAGATTTAGTCTAGTGAATGCAAAGACATGGGATTCATTTGTAGTGACTAGTGAGCATTTGTTTGTTTTGATTATTGTTTGTATCGGTAGTTGTGCAATATTTTTATTTTTGCATTAAAAATGTTTAGTATAATGCTCTATGTTTTAAAATAATCGTTGCTTTACAACTGAGAACTTACTGATAGGTTCTCAACTGTTTGGTCGCCGGAATTGATCGTATTCTTAGTAGTTAAGTTGACTACCGAGAACTTATTGATAAATTCTCAGTTGTTTTGGTTGCCGAAGTTGTTCATGTTCTTAGTAGTTTAATTGATAACTGAGAACTTACTGATAAGTTCTCAACTGTTTGGTTGCTGGAAGGTCACTGAAGCTAAAAAAAAAAAAAAAAAAAAAATTGCACCGGAGTGGTCGTCGGAGTTGGTGGTCGCCGGAGTTGTTGACTGGAGAAGGTGGTGAGGGACAGCCTAAGGGGATAGTGGTTGGGGTGAAAGTAAAATGTTGAGAGGGTGTAGTTAGTAAAATGTTAAGGAAGATGTAAGCTAGGGACTATGTGGTTAGCTAAAATATTCCTTGTCCTAGGAGGTAAATAAAATAATATTGAGGGATTATATGGTAAATGCAATGCCCCAAAAATATTCTGTCTAGTCCCAAAAAATCAAAACTCTAATTAAAGTAGGTTAGACCCAAAATCTAATTCCCATCTTCAATTCTGTTCTATTTTTTTCTCTTTCTAGGCGGAAAATTGCAGCAATTCTGGGAGGAAAAAAAAAAGAAAAGGACACATTGACACTGATATGGTCAAATCTCTAACTTACAAAAACAAGATTAAAGGCAAAATCATCTGAAATTCTAATTAAAGATATTGACACTTAACAGAAATTTCAATTGAACACAAAAAAGGAATTTAGTAAAGGTAAGAGAGAAAAAGACAGAGGCTCAGATCTGTTGAGGTCGGACAAAGATGAGTCTGAATCCGCCATGGCTGCAACCTTCAAAAAGGATCGCCCCGCCAAGATACGGGTCAGATCTCAATCCCCGATCGATTGTGCTCAAAATGAAAATCCATCCTCATAGCCTCGTAAGCATCAACCGATAGTACAGTAACCATTGATGGAATTTTCCAAGAACCAGAACCAGAACCAGAACCAGAACAAGAACAAGAACAACTGGGATTAACCAGTATCATGATTATGATTGGGGAATATATATATACACACCCATCAATTTGATGGCGCGCCCACATTATTATTATTATTATTGTTATTATTTGAAAGAAGATTGGTGTGTGAGTGGGGGAATAGCTAGCAGATTCAGAGGGTTGTTGATTTGGTCGCCGTCGTCGGACAAAGAAATCATCGGCTGAAATTAAGTTGGGCAAGGAGGGGTAACAACCCCCTTTACCAAAACTTCCCTTCTCCCTACCTACAACTCGACAGCCTCATTCTCTTGAGCACAATTTCTTTTGCCATCAATTCAATATGCTTGGGTTTGGTTTTATATTGATTGACTACTTGACGGACCCGGCCGCTTCACCCATTTTAGCTCCACCCCTCCACCCAACGGCTCCGATCAGGCTACATAGGCGAGCGGTTTGGGTGTTTTTTGTGGGTCCCACCGAGTTCGGACACATCTCATCCATTGGGTGGGGCTAAAATGAGGTGGTTCCAATCGGAACCATCGGGTGGAGCTAGGGTTGCAGCGGTTCGAAATCCCTACTTGACACAACCATTTTAGTACCCTGCAACAAATTGGTGGGGTAGGATGAGTTTAATATGTAACAAAAAATAATTTTGAGATTTTAAAGGTTAGAATGTAACACCTACAAGAATAAAATGGAATGTAGTTGGTACGTATTTTAAAGGTATTTTAAAGATGGGGAAGTCTTATGTGAAACGGATCTCGATATGAGAAGAAAAAGACTTGCCCCACCCCGCTTATAGGGGGACAAACCATTTAATCTCTCAATGTGATTTACTCCCCCGTTCCAGTTTAAGGTTTTTTACTTTCCTTTTTGGTATGTCTCATTTTAAAGTTATTTGTTGCTTTATTTCTTAAATGAAAAAGTATGAATAGTGTTTTGGACAATTTTGTCCTCATAAAGTTCATATATTAAAAAAAATATCACTTATCTATATATTTCACTCATTTGCTTTATGAATGGACAAATATATCCTCCACATACTATCACACACTATTATGTTTAACCCAAATTTGTCTTGGTTTATTAGTAAGCGTGTAAAGTCAAACTAAGAACTTCAAACCAGGACGGAGAGAGTTTACATTTCTAAAAATAAAAATATATACTCCCTCCGTCCTACCTCACTTGACACCCATGAGGTGGGCACAATAATTAAGGAGAATGAATAAAATAAGAAAATGTGTGGTAGAAAATGAAGAGAGAGAATGAGTGGGGTAAATAGTAGTGTTGGTTTAATAAATTGAATGGTGGAAAATGAATAGAGAGAATGAGTGGTGGGGTAGAGTGAATATAAAATTATAAAAAGTATGTTATTCCCTCCGGTCCAAAATAACTGTTATTTTTTGCTTTTGCACAATTCTTAAGGAAAGCAATTAATATCATGATTTAGTGATAAAAATGTCAACTTTACCCCTATTAAATATGCATAATTAGGACACTAATGTCTCACAACTAAGACAATTAATAAAGCAAAACAAGTTTCAAGGCAAGGGTAAGAAGGACATTTAGCTCAAAAGTGATAATTATTTTGGAATAAAATTTTGACTCAAAAGTGACAGTTATTTTGGATCGGAGGGAGTATTTTGGGAAGTGTCAAGTGAGCTGGGACATCTCAAAATAGAAATAAATATCAAGTGAGCTGAGGCGGAGGGAGTATATATTTATTTAATAAAACTCACTTTCTAATCATAACTTTGCACTCATTCATACCTAGCCTATTTTTATCTTTCTTACCCAAACTTCATACTCAAAACAACTCTTTCAATGACATTTTCTTTTTCTGTGCCCAAACTAAAATGTGTACTGTAGTTTCATATAGGATGAAGTGAGTAATCACTCACACAATATTATTTGTATGTACCACTTTTGTGAGATGAGATCATCTGTACCATAATCTGTGTATCACTTGTGTACCATAAATGATCTGACGGCTATGCATCATTTGTGATATTATAATTATCTCAATCTAAATAAAATATAATCATTGGATCACTGGTGGTACACAATGGTACACCAAAAATAGTACAGGTGATTTCTTCTCCACTTTTGTGTATCATATGTGATTTGACTGTTAGATATCACTAACAATGTCATGATGATGATATCAATCCTGATAATTTATAACCAATGGATATCTATAGTACACTGTGGTATGCAAAAATAGTACTCCGTCTGTTCCTAAATGAGTGTTTATTTTTAAAAAATCTTTGTCCCAAAATGAGTGTCTTTTTTTAACACAACTTTGTCTTTAAATGGTTTTTTTTCGAAAAAAATTTCACCGGTATCTTTATAATTGCAAAACTAAGTGTTTGCAAAGAGGATTACTAAGATTATATATGAATCTTTGCCACCAAATTGTACAAAAAGTTAAGAGTTTCGGATATCCCTTAAAATTTAATTTGGACACTCATTTAGGGACAGAGGGAGTACAAATGTTCTCGTCTTATATTCAGTAGACTTTCATCTTTCCTGTTTTTTTAATAAAGTGTGTTTTGGTGGAAACTAGTTCCTCTATAAGTTATAAAAAGTCTTGTTTTTAACCCTTAAACCCCAAACCTAAAACCCTAAACCTAAACCTTAAACCCTAACTTATAGAGAAACTAGTTTCCTCCAAAATTTTCTCTTTTTAATAAGACTTCAAAGTTGAGAAATACTCCGTCTGTTCCAAACATTAAATAGATCAACATAATAAAATAATAATAATTAATATACAATTAATTAATGTAGTTAAATAAGAGTAAAAAGTAGCTGTTGCCATATCATTTTAAAAATGGAAGAAGTACTAATATCACAAAATCTTAAACACCAAGTTAATTCTCGTTTCCTTCTTCTCTCCAGTTTCACCCAACTTTTTCCTTGACTTTTCCATTGATCTTGTAAGTTCTTCTTCGATTAAATACTCTTTTTAATCCAGATTTAGATTTAAATTTAGACAGAGATCTCTTTCTAAATCTACTTCCAGATCTGGTTATTTCTCGCTTTTTGTTTTTAAGTTTTTTATTTCAGTTTTTGAATAATTGAAGAGAAATATTATTGAAATTGAAATGGTGTTTGATCAATTGTATTCTCTCCGTTGTGGGAGCCTTGTATTGTTCTTCTGTTTCTCGTCAATCGTTGTGGAATCATCAGTGGAGGATGATAGCATGGCTTGGAAAGTTTGGTTGGCAATTTATTGCTAACCCAGAGGCCTTACATTATATTCAACGCTAAATATTTCCTGGTGAGGGATTTTGTGAATGCCGATATATGGGAGTGTCCAAGCTATCAAGTATTAGAGAAAGAGATAGTATGAGCCAACCATACATGGAGAGAGATAATTGATATGAGAGACTCAAATAATGTTGTATGAATGACTCAAGTATTATTGATCATATGAGTAGGGTATTTATACAAGAGGGTGGAGTACTCTCCAAGCTATTCTAGACTATTCTAAATTACATAAGGAAAAGGAAATAGTAATCCTAATAGGAAAGTAAATAATACAATGTCTAGGAAACATACAATTCTAACTATAGAAGGATTCTAATATCCTTAATATGCCCCCGCAAGATGGACGACCGATAGGAGAGTCCAATCTTGAAAGTAATGAGATGAACCGGGTTGATGAAGCGAGTTGGTTGATGTGATCCCGGTTGTGGATGATGTTGCCATGATATTTACATTTGTACAAGAAGGGTTTTCACCATATGAAGTGGACGTCTAAGGCTTTTACGTCGCGAGACGGGGGTAAGGCTTTTACGTCGCGAGACGGGTGGAGGCTTTTACGTCGCGAGACGGGTTGAGGCTTTTACGTCGTGAGACGGGCAAGGCTTTTACGTCACGAGACGGAGTAAGGCATTAACGTCGCGAGACGGAGTAAGGCGTTAACGTCGCGAGACGAGTTCGGGCTTTTACGTCGCTAGACGGGTGGAGGCATTAACGTCGCGAGACGGGGGTAAGGGGTTAGGTGAGAAGGGGTTTGGTTCAACCGGGACATGTTGGTGGTTAATTGCTACAAGGGGTGGGGCGGCACCGAGTTGAGGACGGTGGGCAGGCTTGGAGTTTAGAATTATCGGGTATGCAAGAAAAAAAATTGGGTTTTGTTGTAGCTTGGGGTATTCAAAAAACTGGAAGAAATAAAAGTAGGGAAAGATTGTTTGATTTTGGTACGGAGAGAAGGAGAGATGAAGGGAGTTGACCTTAAAGAAAAAAAAAAGTGACAGGAAGCAAAAAAAAAAAAAAAAAATGGTTGAGATTTTCTTTGTTTTTGTGGTTGTGATATGGTGGCAATGGTGGGGAAAGTTTTCCCGTGGTGGTTTTGTATGGTGGTTGGCGGAAGCTTTGTGGTGGAGATAGTATGGGGCGGCTCATAGGGTTTGGTGGAGAAGTCCCTTTATGGATCATAGCTCTGATACCATGTCAAGGATTAGAGAAAGAGATAGTAGGAGCCAACCATACATGGAGAGAGATAATTGATATGAGAGACTCAAATAATGTTGTATGAATGACTCAAGTATTATTGATCATATGAGTATGGTATTTATACAAGAGGGTGGAGTACTCTCCAAGCTATTCTAGACTATTCTAAATTACATAAGGAAAAGTAATAGTAATCCTAATAGGAAAGTAAATAATACAATGTCTAGGAAATATACAATTCTAACTATAGAAGGATTCTAATATCCTTAATACAAGCTACGCATAGAGAGGCATCTGTGCGTTCCAGGGTATTGCTACAAGAGGTACAAGGCAGAAGATCGAGAGTGCTAGTGCAACTTTATGCACAAAGACCCTCTTTCGTCATCCCTCTTCTTACATTTTTAATGTATTTGTAACTGATATTGTCATGAATGATTATATTTGGGTTGAGCTTCTAATATTTGTAGAGAGCCTACTCATATTTTTGTGCTTTTGCCCTTAATTTAATGGCAGTTTCATTTCGAAAAAAAAAAAAAAAAAAGATAAATTGAAAACAAACTCAATTACGTACTCCAAAAAAAAAAAAAAAACAACAACAACTATTTATTGGAATCGGAAGCCCAATTGCAAATTGAGTAATTGTAAAGTATCTTTTCCCGTCCTAAAACAAATTTCTCATTAAATTTTAAGTACGGCAATTAAGAAGATATTGAAAAAGTAGGTGGTGTGAGTAAGAAGGAGAGAGAAAGTGTGGTATGTAATACACCCTTCGTTTCAATATATCTGTCATATTAAGAAATGTAATCAATGCATGTTAATAAAACCCATTTGCCCCTAAATAATTCAACTTTCTAGGTGATTAAATGTTTGCATGAGAGATAATTTCACCATCATTAATAAAGGTATAATTGAAACAAAAGAGTAAAAGTGTATTGATAATAGTAAAGCGACAGATATTTTGAAACAATTTTTTACTCCTAAAACGAAAGATAATTTGAAACAGAGGGAGTACTAATTAGATAATTATTGAGTGTGAAAGAGAAAGAAAGTGACGTGTATTTTTTCTTTTTGAGTAAATGAAAATTTCTAATGAGACACCAAAATGACAAAATGAGAATTTTTTTTGTGAGTCGAAAAGAATAGAGTTGGTCTTGCGAAAAAACTGTTTTACATAAAGGATGTGTAAAGCATATTTTATATTGTATTAAGTAATTATGTTTTACATTAAGGGATGAAAACAAGGTTTACACTGAAACAAGTGCAAAACAAGTTTTTCTCGAGATTTTCACAAAAGAATACTCCCTCCGTCCTACTCGAATTAGGAAAAATCTCCATATTTTTGGTGTCCCATTCGAATTAGGACAACCCAAAAATGGAAGTGTTTTGTTTAATGAGACCCACATTCACACTCATAAAAACTTTCCACTCATTATTCTCTACCTCACTTTCTCTCTCCTACTTCACTTTTCATGCTAACAACACTTGCTCCACTAACACTTTTTCCTTAATCCTCATGCCCAACCCAAAAATCTTAATTCGGGTGGAACGGAGGGAGTATATTAAATGAGTGCTAACTCAGTTTGCTTGTGGCCCAAATCATATTTTACATTATTCCAAAACCGCCCCTTGCTTGGAACCACCGTTTATTCACGGGAGTGTCCATATTACCTTGAATGAAGCATTTAAGAGACCAGATCTCCTGTACCCATCCGGTGTGCCATCTATGTGCCTAAAGTGATCCTGCCGTTAATATGTTTGAATAATATTAATAAAATGTTAATCTTAAAAACTGTGAACCATTGGATCACTTTGGGCACATGGAGTGGCACACCGGATGGGTACAGAAGATCTGCTCTCAGCATTTAAGTGAAGAACCATTATGACACCCCGGCATGCTTCAACATTTCCCACACTACTTTGATTTCTCCGATCCCTTGTCATTGGTCAATTTTGAGGCTACATTTCATAATTTTCATTCATGCATTCAATTTTTCATACCGAATATTAGGCGGTCCAACTAGTTTATCGAGATTTCAAAAACCCAAATTTTAAAGAAAAAAATTTGTATGAGACGGTCTCACACGTGAGACGGATATCCTTTAAGAGATTAAATGGTTTGCCCCTATGGGTGGAGCGGGGCAAACCCATTTCCTCTGTTGTCAAGATCCAACTCACGTCTCACACAAAAGACTTCCTCAATTTTAAATGGCATTCTGTTCTGGGAAAAATGAAACTTAAAATGCTCCAAAAGTGATGAGGGAAAAGCAAAGGCTCAGATCTGTTTAAGATCAGGCAAGAGGAAAACTCCGCCATGGCTGCAACCTCGGTTGCAATATCACAAATCGCCGTCCGACGATTGCCCAGCCAAGATACGGATAATCTCACTCACCTGATTCAACTCAGATGCAGTTCAAATTCAATCATCACAGCCTCTAATAATCACCGTGTGCATACTAACCAACTCCGTTGGCGTCGTATATTATATATATCCTCAATCGACACATGATTAGGGCAAAGCAAGGGGTGTGGTTGGTCATGGTAAAGATAGAAGAAAACAGAAGCATAATCAGTATCAGTAATAGCCAGCCAGAACCAAGATGGATACGTACATACAAATTACTGTATTTTCAGGGCTGTTGATTTTTGAGGGGGCTAATCGGAGAAATCATCGGCGACAGAAGGGGGCAACCACCCTTACAAACTTCCCTTCCTTCTGCAACCTCCTTCAGCTGAGTTGAATAAACAGTTGATTTTTGCCCCAATTTTTTTACTCTAACGACTGCAGGGCTTTTATAGTAAAGATTATTTGTCATTTTAAGAAAGTGTAACTTATTAATGGGACACTCAAAATTGCAATTTGTGCACGTTTTTATGGGACGGATGGTGTTTTGAGTGTGACATGTGGATTCCACAAACAAAGGAATGTAAAAAAACTTTCCTTTTTAATTATTAGGATTTTCCATTTTAGTTTTTCAAACTAGTTTCAATCTTTTATTTCTTTTGGTATTTCTATGTTTGTGATTCAGATTTTGTCAAAACTAGGTTGGTATATAAATCTCAAACTCTCTCTCTAAATTCAAACTCATATCTAATTTTGGGATTTCTTATTTATATAATTCTAAACACAAAATCTTGATTTTTGTTTTTGTTTTTCATCTATAATTTGAATAATTCAAGAGGAATGATGTTGACTTGGTGTTTGACTTTCTTGACTTCTCCTCTTGTTGGGAGCCTTTGTATTCTCCCCTTGTTGGGAGCCTTGGTTTTTGTGCTATAATTGTTGGTCATTATCTATTGGATGTCGTCTTCTTCCGTTGTTCAATCTAGCAGTGATTGAGAAACTCGATTGGCGATTTATAGCTTGTTAGAGCAATTGAACAAGAATTGATGAGAAAATAAAGCAATCACAAGAACACAGATTTACGTGGTTCACCAACTTGGTTACGTCCACGGGAGAGGAGAGAATATTATTATCACTGGAGAAACAATTACACAAGATCACACTAATCTACTTTGCACGAATTTTGATCACAAAATTCCTGACTATGCAAACCCTAGATCTAAAATTATTGATCTCTCTGTATAAACTGAGTAAACTGAGCTGCTGACTAACTGAATTAATTTAGGACAGAGGGAGTATATATACGCATGTATATACACACCTAATTAATCCCCTAATTCAAATATCATAAGGAATCTTATTCCTTATTGACTTATCCATTTCTTTTTTATTGACTTATCCATTTCTTAATGGAAGTCTGCAAGCATATACAAGAAGTCCTAGGCCCATTCAACCTCATTCACGGTCGGCCCACTTCAGCAACCTTAAGAGGCATGAATTGCAGCACCTACTCTTTTTATGGCCAAGGCATTGAGCCCTAGCCTAAAAATCACTCCGTCTCATTATACTCCTTCTGACTCGGAATTACGAACTTGATAATTTAACCACTAAATTAGGCGTCCCCAATTTCAAAGGCATTAATCCTAACAAATCTCCACCTTGACTTTGAATCTCCAAAATAACAAATCTTTCCTCCCCCTCGCCTCTTCTGCTATCTAATAGATGCGAACATTAAGCAAGTCCAAGCAATGTTGTAACTTGCTCCCCGTCACGGGTTTTGTGAACATATCTGCAGGGTTGTCCGCCGTCCCTACCTTTATCACCTTTACCCGTTTCTCATCACTTAGGAAATGATACCACACATCAATGTGCTTGGTCCTCTCATGATGAACTTTATCCTTGGCCAAACAAATCGCGCTCAAACTATCGCAATAAATAATATCATGATCCTGATGTATCCCAAGATCGCTGATCAATCCCTTCAACCATATTCATTCTTTAGCGGACTCTGTCAATGCCATGTATTCTGCTTGTGTTATAGATAACGTCATTGTCGCCTGCAATGTAGCCTTCCAACTGACAACTGACCCACCAAGTGTAAATACATATCCGGTCTTCGATCTTCTTGTATCAACATCCCCTGAATCTGGGAAACCTTCGACTGCACATTCTGTCCCATCTCCATAGACGAGTCTGACGTCGCTGGTCCGCACTGTAGTATACATCAAACTACCAACTGCACTAGCATAGGATACTCGAGCCATATACTCTTTCTCCTCAACCGATTTGAGCCCAAACGCGACTGTCTGTGCATTCACTGCACCCGGAGTGTCTATAGCCTTAGCTGTTGACCTACCAAACCTCTCTGAAACTTTTTTGATGTATCTTTTCTGGGATAAGAACAGTTTCCGTTTGGCTCTGTCTCTATAGATCTCCATACCCAGAATTCTCTTCGCGTTACCCAAACCCTTCACCTCTGCGACCAAGCCTTTCAGCTTCTGAATCCCTGACTTCTTGACTGCTGCTATCACATAGCTGTTAAATCCTTTGTACCACTGCCTAGGCGATTGCTTCAATCTACAAACTTGATCTTCCATACCAGGAACTTGGAATCCTTTCGACTTTGTCATGTATATTTCTCCTTCTATTGCTAGCAACACTCTGATCGAAGTGTGTCTGACCACAGGTAAGAATATCCCATTGTAGTCCTCTTTCTCTCTCTGTGTGAAACCCAACAACGAGAGCTTTATACTTGATCCCTTCTGCCGGTGACATCCTTTCCATTTTCTTGAAGATCCACTTGCAAGTCACAATCTTCATGCCTTCTGGCCTTGTAGTCAACTTCCAAGTCCGATTCCTGTGAAGAGACTCCATCTCATCACCCATTGCCGCATACCACTGAGATGACTCTGAACATGTATCTGCTTTATTGAAAGTAGAAGGTTCCGTAAGAACGGGCTCCACTTCCTCAGCAACCAGCAGTGCATAAGACACCAAGTCTTCAAATCCATACCTCCCCGGAGGCTTCCCGAAATTAGCTCTTCTAGACCTTCCTTGTACTAACCCATGTTTCTCGAGAACTAAACTTGAACTTTCTGGTGCTTCAGTCTTTGTCTCAGTTGGTAGATCCTGATCAACATCTGACTATGGGACAACTAACTCTTCAGTATCTTGTTACTCCACCTGTTTTTCAACATCTGAATATAGGACAACTAACTCTTCAGTATCTTGTTGCTCTACATGTTTATCAACACCGCCAACACTTGAACTAATCATGGTTTTACCAGTCCATACCTCATAGGGAACTTTGAGGCCACTACCGGTATGAAGTCTATGATTAATCAAGTAACATGTTGTACTAAGCGCTTCTGCCCAGAAATGTTTAGACAACTCTGCATTGGAGAGCATGCACAACACTCCCACAAGCCATGTCTGATTCATACGTTCTGCTACACCATTCTGCTGTGGCGTGCCACTGCTGGTGAGATGTCTAGAAACCTCCACCTCTCTGCAAAACGAATTGAACTCAGTACTGCAGAACTCCAAACCATTATCTGTCCGGAGATTCTTGATCTTCTTCTATGTCTGGTTCTCCACCTCCGTCTTCCAGTCCTTGAAATTCCATATAACCCCATTCTTGTGCTCCATGATAACCACCCAAGTCTTCCTCGAATAATCATCAACCATAGATAAGAAATATATGTGCCCCCTTAGAAATTTCTGACGTGGAGGTCCCCAACTCTCTGAGTGGATGTAATCCAGAACGCATTTAAGATCCTTGATCTAATAAAGAAGATCTTTGTTAGTCAACTCATGCATCTCTCGAGTTCTCATGTGACCGAGCCTGATGTGCCACAGCTTAGACATATCTCTCTCGTTCACCTCTTCTGATGCAACCATAGTCAACTCTGCAAGCGTCTTTCCTTGGAGGAAATACAAGGAGCCCCGCTTAAGGCCTTTCAGCATCACTTCTGAACCGTTACAGACACTAACTGCTCCACTTTTACCTTTGAAACTGAACCCTTTGCTGTCTAACTGACTAAGAGAAATCAGATTTTTCGTCATAAGCGGAACATGTCGAACCTCGTTCAAAGTGACAACCCTACCATCATGAGTCTTGACCTTGATCGAACCAATACCGACAACCCTGCAGACTGTACTGTTGGCCATGCTTATATCATCTCTAACTATCTGCCTATAACCGGTAAACCATTCTCTCCTAGGCCTGATATGGTTAGACGCTCCTGAATTAAGAATCCACACATCAGATGTGCATGCTGATTCTGATGTTACTAGAGCATAATCCTCATCTGAACTGCAATCCCTGGCCGTCATGGCCTCTGCTGTGACTGGTGCCTTGCCTTGCTTCCATCTGGGGCAGTCGAACTTCCAATGCCGCCTTTCTTTGCAGATACTACAGATATCCCCAGGTTTCGGACCCTTCTTATGTGACGAATTACCTTGATTGTTTTTCTTCCCACTAGAACCCCTGTTACTGCTACTAGCAACCAAACCAGATGATTGGGTACCTGACTCATTCCCACTCGCCTTTCGGCGCAATTCCCTCGTCTTGAGAGAAGTTTTCACTTCCTCTAGAGAGATTCCATCTTTATGATTTATGTACTAATCGACATAATGTTCATAAGACATAGGTAAAGATACTAAAAGCTGCAAGGCTGCATCCTCATCATCTACCACAACTCCTATATTACGCAGTTCAAGTAATGCAGAAGTAAATCTATTAAGATGATCATTTATGGGCGTACCTTCTGTTATGCGACAATCATACATCTTCTTCTTTAGGTATAACTTGTTGGCCAATGAACGTGTCATGTACATATCTTCCAACATTAACTAAAGATCGCTTCCGGAGTCTGTTCCTGCAACATTGGTTAGGATCTCATCATCCAACTGTCTGATGATCTTAGCGTGAGCCTTCTGATCTAACTTCTTTAACGCTGCTTCCTCCTCGGCGGCGGTTTTCTTGTCCTTCTCTGACTGTTCTGCGAAAGCTTCTGTGGTGATTGCCTTACCGTTGGGATCCCTGCGAACCCTGATTGCAATCTCCAACGGTTCCCATAAATCTTTGTCTATCAACAAAGCCTTCATCTTGATCTGCCAGAGAGAAAAACTATTCTTCCCATTGAACTTGTCGATCGAATCTGCTCCTTGACCCATCTTCTCGTTCTCTGCAGCGGAATCCCTGAATCTCTAACCGAGAACCAAAGCTCTGGTGCCACTTGTTAGATCAATTGACAAGACTTGATGAGAAAATAAAGCAATCACAAGAACACAGATTTACGTGGTACACCAACTTGGCTACATCCACGGGGAGGGGAGAGAATATTATTATCACTGGAGAAACAATTACACAAGATCACACTAATCTACTTTGCACGAATTTTGATCACAAAATTCCTGACTATGCAAACCCTATATCTAGAATTATTGATCTCTCTGTGTAAACTGAGCAAACTGAGCTCCTGACTAGTTGAATTAATTTAGGACAGAGGGAGTATATATACGCATGTATATACACGCCTAATTAATCCCCTAATTCTAATATCATAAGGAATCTTATTCCTTATTGACTTATCCATTTCTTAACGGAAGTCTGCAAGCCAATACAAGAAGTCCCTAGGCCCATTCAACCTCATTCACGGTCGGCCCACTTCAGCAACCTTAAGAGGCATGAATTGCAGCACCTACTGTTTTTATGGCTAAGGCATTGAGCCTCAGCATAAAAATCACTCCGTCTCATTATACTCCTTCTGTCTCGAAATTACGAACTTGATAATTTAACCCACTAAATTAGGTGTCCCCAATTTCAAAGGCATTAATCCTAACATAGCTAATCCGGATGCTTTAGAATATTGTGTTTTCAAAGCTAAATATTTTCCGAGTGTGGATTTTGTAAATGCCAATATAGGGCAGTGTTCAAGCTACGCTTGGGGAGGCAGTTGTGTATCCCAAGACATTGTGAAGAGAGATACAAGGTTGAAGATTGTGAATGGGTATAAAATCCGCTCTTTGGGTGATCTATGACTTCACAAGGGTAGTAATGCATTTGGTGGCATTGTCATTTTATGCAAGAACAACCTTATGTTTCATCCCTCTGTTTACAGTTTTAATGTAATTCAAATTGTCAATGTAATGATTGATAATATTTGGGTTGAGCCTCTAAAATTTGTGGAGAGCCTGCTCAAACTCTTATGCTTTTGCTGTTGTGGATATGGCCCTCCACTACCCAAGCAAACCCACAAGAACAATAAGAGCGCACAAACAAAGCACAAGAAATCAAAGCAAGAAAAGACACAGAAATTGTTTACCCAGTTCGTCAATATGTTTGACTACGTCTGGGGGCACTACCAAGCCAGGATCTTGCACTATAATATGTTAAATTTGAGTTACAATGAGTATGGGGGCGGAACATTGTTTATATAGAAAACCAAGAGTAAGACCTAAACCTAAACATAAGAGAAATCCTGAAAATCTGCACTTTCTCGGCATTCCAGGCGCCCGCTTGAAGGGGACCAGGCACCCGCTTACATACCAATTCCAGGAACCGGACCTTCTGTCCAAACTGGGTGCCCGCCTGGTCAATACCAGGTGCCCGCCTGGAACACTTCTCCAGATTTTCTTCTCCTTGTTCCTTTGAGGGATCTCTACTCCAACAATCTCCCACCTAGAGATCAACCGCATATACAAACCCCGTATCCGTCTTCAACTCATCCTTGGTGTATTCCTAGTGCTCACCTCGATCATGGTAGTGCCTTCCTCCTCTCTTATTCTCCAAGCCCAATTGAAGCTATGCATAGCTTCAACTTTTCAAGGTTTACCACCTTGGTCAACATGTCAGCCGGGTTCTCCGATCCCAAAATCTTCTCCAGCCTTAAGATCTTCCTCTCCAAGAGATGCCTGATGTAGTGAAACCTCAGCTCAATGTGCTTCGTCCTAGAATGAAACGCCGGATTCCTAGCCAAATGTATTGCACTCTGACTGTCACGGTAGAGAGCATTACCACTTCACGTCTTCCCAAGTTCACCCAAAAAGTTATGCAACCATACCATCTCTTTGCTTGCCTCTGTCACTGCCACATATTCTGCTTCCGCAGTCGACTGAGCCACGATCTTCTGCAATTTAGAAGCCCAGGAGATAGCCGTACCACCCAATGTGAAAACATAACCCGTGGTACTCCTCCTCTTATCAAGATCACTTGATGCCAAATCCGCATCCACATAACCCGCTAACACGACCTCCTTGCTTGAGAAACATAGAGCCTTACCAGCAGTACCCTTTAAGTAGCGCAGGATCCATTTAACCGCTTCCCAATGTTGCTTCCCAGGATTGCCCATGTACCGGCTGACTACTCCCACCGCATGTGCAATATTCGGCCTTGTACACACCATTGCATACATTAGACTCCCCACTGCCGAAGCATATGGAGTCCTCTCCATCTTGTCACGCTCTTCCTTGCCCTTAGGTGAGTCCTTTTCGGATAGCTTGAAGTGCATACCCAATGGTGTCCCTGTTGGCTTCGCCTCTTCCATGCAAAACCTTGCCAATACTTTCTCAACGTATTCTGCTTGTGAAAGAACCAACTTACCCAACTCCCTATTCCGGTCAATCCGCATGCCCAAGATTTTTCTGGCCTCCCCCAAATCCTTCATCTCGAACCGTTCTGACAACTGAGCCTTCAATCTGTTTACCTCTCTACTGCTAGAGCCCGCTATTAGCATGTCATCCACATATAACAGCAAGATTATATACCCATTGTCCGTGTTCTTGAAGTAGCAACAGTGATCCGCCTCACATATGACAAAGTTAATGTCATGCATGAATCCATCAAACTTCCTGTACCACTGCCTAGGAGCTTGTTTAAGGCCATACAAGCTCTTAGTCAACCTGCAAACCAGTTCCTCGTTACCCTTAGACAAATATCCCTCTGGTTGTCTCATGTAAATTTCTTCCTCCAAATCCCCATGAAGGAAGGCCGTCTTTACATCCATTTGCTCCAGCAATAAGTTATTCGCCACTACTAGCCCCAGAACCATTCTGATAGTGGTCATCTTCACAACAGGAGTGAATACCTCGGTGTAGTCAATACCGTACTTTTGCTGAAAGCCCTTTACAACCAACCTTGCCTTGTAACGTTTACTGCCGTTTGGCCTCCTCCTTAATCCGGTAATCCCACTTGTTATGCAATGCCTTCTTCCCCTTAGGCAGTTTAATCAACTCCCAAGTTTTGTTGGCTTTCAATGAGTCCATCTCATCATCCATCGCAGCTTTCCACTTATCACAAAGTGCACTACGAACAGCCTCCGCATAACATTCCGGTTCACCACTATCTGTCAGCAACAAATAGTAATTTGAAGGAGTATACCTGTCAGGTGATCCACGCAACCTGTTGGATCTACGCAGCGGAATATCCGGTTCCGGAGTATGTGGTTCATCTTCAGTGACCCCCTGACCTTGGTCATCATGAACCGTCCTGCTCCCACCCGAGTCTGGAATATCCACCTCTACAACCTCCGGTTCCGAACTAATATCATCAGATGCCCCCTTTCTGTCCTTGTACAATACCTGTTCATTGAATACCACATCTCGACTACGAATAATTTTATGGTTTTGGTCATTCCAAAACTTATACCCGAAGTCATCCCCACCATACCCAATAAACGTACATTTTACGTATTTTGCATCTAACTTAGTTCTATCAGCAGAATCAATATGAACATACGCAGCCAAATATGCGAAGAAAGGACAGATTTACCTGCTTGCCACTCCATGCTTCTTCTGGAATTCCATTCCCCAATGGTACCGATGGTCCCCTATTGATCAAGAAAGCCGCCGTGTCAACTGCATATGCCCAAAACGTCTTCGGAAGTCCACACTTCAACCTCATACTTCTAGCCCGCTCGTTCAATGTCCTGTTCATCCTCTCTGCAACCCCGTTGTGTTGTGGTGTGCCCTTTGGAGTCTTCTCCATGCGAATGCCATTCGCTGCACAATATTCCTTGAACTCCCCGAGCTCATACTCCCCTCCGTTATCTGACCTCAAGCACTTAAGCTTAAGTCCCGTCTGATTCTCCACCAAGGCCCTCCATTTCTTAAACACCTCGAATGCCTCATCTTTGTGTTTCAAGAAATAAACCCAGACCTTCCTTGTTGAATCATCAATGAAGGTCATGTAATATGACGCACCACCCAGAGAAGTTACCGGAGATGGTCCCCACAAATCCGTGTGAACCAGTTCTAACTTTGCTTCCCTCAAAGCCCTACCTGTCCTCGAGAAATTACTTCTCGCCTGTTTGCCAAACACACAATCTTCGCAGATCCCCACGTCGACTGTCTTCAAACCCGGTAGTAGTCCCTTTGAACAAAGTATCTTCATCCCCTTCTCACTCATGTGACCCAATCGACAGTGCCACAAATCAGTATCACCCTTGGCTGACGCCACCGCGATACTATCCTTGGTGTTATTCGCCAAATACAGTGTCCCCTCCTTATCACCCCGAGCGATCTCACGATCCTCCTTGGTAATAACCCAGTTCCTGCAGCCGAATGTTACCTTGTAACCTTCTTCGTCCAACTGCCCAACTGATAATAGGTTCTTTTTCAAACCCGGAATGTGCCTGACCCCGTTCAGATGTAGGACCTTCCCGTCCGATGCTCCTATTCTGACATCCCCCTTCCCCTTGATTTCCAAAGGCTCGCCATCCGCCAGATAGACCTTACCGAAATCACCGGAAGTATAATTCTCCATCTCTTCTGCATGCCCGCAAGAGTAGAATGATAACCCCGAATCCAGCACCCATGATTCTAGTGCACTACTAACACTTAGAACCAGTACATCATCACCTTCGACTGTCACATTCACCGAATTGCCTCCACGATTGGGACAATCCTTTTTGTAGTGTCCTAACTCCTTGCAATGATAACACTGCACCGATCCTTTCACAACCCTTGGTTTATCTCTGATCTCCACGGCCTTGCCCTTACCACCCACTACGTTTTCCCTTGATTCAGGTCTCCCCTTATTGCTAGTACCCGGCCTTCCCCTGCTAGTAGTAGCTAAGGCCGATCCCGAAGTAGACGATGTCCCCAACTTCTTCAAACGATTTTCCTCGCCCAACAAGAAATCCTTAACATCATCATACTTCAACTTGTTCTTACCCGCTGAAGCATTGATCGCTGTCACCGTACCGCTCCAACTTCCTGGTAAAGACGCTAGCAACAAGCACGCATGAACCTCATCATCAAACGTAATATCCAGCGCAGTCAATGAGTCTATAACATCCATAAACTCATCGATGTGCTTAGCTAAGGATCCTCCCTCTTGCATCTTGAGACTACCCATCTTGCGTATCAAGTCAACTTTGTTTGCAGCAGATGGAGTTTCAAATCTCTCAGTAAGATAATCCAATAGCTCCTTTGTGGTCTTCGCCTTCTTGGTAGCCTTCGCGATCCACTTTGACAAAGTAGATCTAACCACCCCTAGGGCCTTCCGATCCATGAGATCCCAATCTTCTTGCTTTTCTCCTTCCGGTTTGACACCCTTTAGAGGCTTATAGAGATATTTGTTGTACAATAGATCCTCTATTTGCATCCTCCAAAACCCGTAGTCAGAACCATCAAATTTCTCAACCGCCTGTTTGTCCTTGCCCATTCTTGATTGCTTGACAACACCCAATCGCTTGATAAACCAATCTTACGATTAACCCTGATCTCCAACCAGAGCTCTTGATACTAGTTGTTGTGGATATGGCCCTCCACTACCCAAGCAAACCCACAAGAACAATAAGAGCGCACAAACAAAGCACAAGAAATCAAAGCAAGAAAAGACACAGAAATTGTTTACCCAGTTCGTCAATATGTTTGACTACGTCTGGGGGCACTACCAAGCCAGGATCTTGCACTATAATATGTTAAATCTGAGTTACAATGAGTATGGGGGCGGAACATTGTTTATATAGCAAACCAAGAGTAAGACCTAAACCTAAACATAAGAGAAATCCTGAAAATCTGCACTTTCTCGGCATTCCAGACGCCCGCTTGAAGGGGACCAGGCGCCCGCTTACATACCAATTCCAGGAACCGGACCTTCTGTCCAAACCGGGCGCCCGCCTGGTCAATACCAGGCGCCCGCCTGGAACACTTCTCCAGATTTTCTTCTCCTTGTTCCTTTGAGGGATATCTACTCCAACAATTGCATCTAATTTAATAGTGGTTTGAAATTCGAAAAAAAAAATGAGACAACTAAAGTGAAAATTTTTAAAAGTTTAAAATGGAACATAAGGAGTATTGTATTGCTACCAACTACTTAACTTATATCCAATTATTTAGGGTTAATGACAATTTAGGGTCTGAACTCCAAGGGGTGCGTCTAAAAGGGGTACCGATTTTTTTTTCCCGCTAGATCATGAATTCAAATCAATTTTTTTTGGCAATTAGGCGCTTTCTGACAGGTTCCGTCAATTTCCACCGTTAAGTCGACATGTGCGGTGCACGTGACTTTAGACTGAGGGCAAATTGGACAATCCCGTTTGGGTTAATGATAATTTAGGGTCTGAACTCAAGGGGGCGTCTAAAAGGACTTTAGATTAAAAGAAACGCAAGACACAACCCACGCTATAAGGTAAAGAAGTTGAGTTAGGGAATATATGTGACGAAAGCTAATTCATTTACCTAATTATTATGGAATTTATGTAATTGTATTTTTGGTGTTTTATTTTACATGTAGAATTTGACACTCATTCGCAGATTAATTAACTAGTTTTGGTTTATCTTTCGGATTTAGTTAAAGAGCGATTGAATTTTAGGCACTTGTAATTGAACATATACCTAATATTTTTGTAACATTTTCTGTTAAAAATAAATATCTTCTCATTTCTTCTGATATAAAACTAATATCCTCCACAATATAGACACGCCCAAATAAACCCGGGAACCGGCAGAACCGGAACCGAGAACCGGCTGTACCTGGGAACCATCGGAACCGGGAACTGAACCAGGAACCGTGCAGAGCCGGTTCGAATACGGGTCCAAGGATATTAGAACTGTGGAACCGCCGGTTACGAAACCGGGAACCAGAACTGTGGAACGAACTGTTCCAACGGTCACTTACCTCAATTTCAAGCCTTCCAGAGTTCTAGCGCCTTTTTCTGACCTCCTAGCCATTATTAGAAGAGGAAAGAGAACAAAATCAACTTCATCTCACCCACCAACACCACCACCGATGCAAGATGATAATGCCTACTATCCCTCTTATGATGGGGGTCTTGGTGGTGAAAATATGGGAGGACATGAAGGAAACGAAGAAGTGACGTGCATGATACACAACCCACGGCCACGAGAAAAGGTCAATCTCGAGCGCCTCCCCAGGAACCGAAACTGAAACCGTTTGAGATGTCTACACCACAAGATGAAGACGAAATAAATTCATGTGAGAATTGAGTAGTTTGAATACCATTCAAATAATTTGGTTTGCCCAATTTACCCTCAGTGAAAAGTCACGTGCAGCGCACATGTCCACTTAACGGTGGTTTTTGACAGAAACTGTCAGAAAGCCCCTAATTGCCAAAACAAAATGATTTTGAGTCCTAATTTAGCGGGAAAAAAAGTCGAGGCCCCTTTTAGACGCCCCCTTGAGTTCAGGCCCTAAATTATCATTAACCCAAACGGGATTGCCCAATTTGCCCTCAGTCAAAAGTCACGTGCACCGCACGTGTCCACTTAACGGTGGAAATTGGCGGAAACCGTCAGAAAGTCCCTAATTGTCAAAAAAATTGATTTGAAGCTCTGATCTAGTGGGAAAAAAAACCGATGCCCCTTTTAAACGCACCCCTTGGAGTTCATGCCCTAAATTGTCATTAACCCAATTATTTAATGTAAACTATATATCATCAAGATTTTATAAACTTATTTTACAATAAAATTTTTGTACATATTTTTATAACTTTAATTTTGCAATATTTGAATTTAACTGACACCATGTGTAGCACTTGATGAGTAAGAGTCTCACTCAACATCCAATATCTAGCGTCCAAAGTGATTAAATGCATCATCGTACCTCCAAATTACCCTTATATTATAGGGTTAATGACAATTCAGGGCCTGAACTCCAGGGGAGTGTGTCTAAAAGGGGTCTGAGTTTTTTTTTCCCGCTAGATCAGGGCTCAATATCTTAATTTTTCGGCAGTTAAGGGCTTTTTGACGGAAATCGTTAGAAAAGTCAGTTAAGTGCCCTGTGCATGGCATGTGATCGACTAAATGGATGGATTTGTAATGATATTAGTTAGTAAGGGATTTAGTGAAATTTTTGAAACTAAAAATGTTTAAAAATGAAATAAATATTTTTTCTAAAAAAATAATCCTTTTTCTAAATAATCAAGTATATAATAAAATAAGTAATTATCATATATAAAATAAATTTATTAAAAAAATCAAAATTATTAAACAAATTAATCTAATAGCTATATTAAATATAAAAGGGTTTAGATTATTTTTAAATAATAAATTTAAAATAAAGAAAATTATAATTAAATTTAAATTTTATTCTTTGAGCATGATAAATTACTTTTTACATTCACCAAATTTAAAACAACATAAAGTAATTATCACTATTTACAAAAAAAAAAAAAAAAAAAAAAAAATCCCATCAAATTTCATCTTTATGAAAAAAAAAAAAAAAAAACTCACCCTGTTTATTAAATAAAAATAATTATTAACAATTTTTAAAAACATTTCCCTTCTCATCATCTTCATGAACACCCACCCATCCTCCACTTCAAAGCACCATAGCCACCACCGTTCACCACCATCCAACACCTCCACCACTTAGAACCACCATAGCTACCACTGGCCGCCACCATCCACCAGTTGCAATCACCACAACCACCACCGAAAATTAACAGAAAAATCAACCCAAATTAACAAAGAGCCGAGTAATCAAATAACAACCAGATCAAAAAGCAATTGGACACCCAGAAACCAAAAACTTGTCTTGTTCTTCCAAATTCAACATCCAAGAAAAAATTCATTAGCTTTCAGATTTGCCGCAACTGGCCTCCGTCTAGCCGGCAATCCCCTTTCACCGACGTCGTTCGCCGGAGACATTCCGGCGAGAAAGTGAACACAACAAGGGGCGCCCTGACTGGACGAAGAGAATGGTGCTAAAAAAAAATTCGCCATCAGACCTGATTCGAGCTGTCAAAAGCACCAGGAACAACACGGAATTCTGGCTGCGTTTCTGCAAACAAGAATTGATCTACGAACAATTCTTCTGCAAGGATTAAGGAATCCCAAACAAGAAATCAAAAGAAATCTTGAAAACCAAAAGGTTTAACTAATATTGCAATTCAATTTTTTTTAAATAAAAGCTTATTTTCGAAATACAACTTGAGGCCTATTTTATAGTGCCCATAAAACTTGAAAAACAATCCTAAACCTTCTAGGAATAACCCTAACCTATATGGTAACATAATATGACTTAAAAATAGCAAAATAACTCCTAATCCTACTCTAAAACATACTTTAAATGATCTATCAAAATTAATGAAGAAAATAATAAATAAAATAAAAACTAATTTAAACTAAATCCTAAAATACTAATTAAATCCTAATTAATAATAAAATACTCATACAATTATAATATTTGATATAATCAAATATTCGTATTGCATCATTCACCACCGCTTCAAAAGAACTTGTCCTCGAGTTCGTTCTTGCAAATTGAAGTCTTCCACTTCACTTGAACAGATATTTAGAATAAACACATGCTTTCCCGATACGCAAGAAATCTGGCACTGCTGCACAAGGTAAGAAATAGACCAATCTTTCAACGCCGGCTTGAAACTTTTCGGTCAACACAGCATGTTGGCCGGCCAAGCAGAAAACTTGATGTGGCCAATTTCGTCCAGGTCCGGGCGGGTATGAGCAGAGGTGCGGTCGGACCTCACCCCTTGGTCCGGGCGGGTCTTGCCGTTGGTCCGGGCGGATCTCCTCTGTTACGGTGGAATCCCGGCTTTCGATCTGGCGAACTTGTGTTGGGTTATGTATCTTCATTCTGAATCCTGTCTCATGCTCAACCAAATCCCAAGCCTCACAATCTGCCGTCACCACCTCTTCAAAAAGTTGCTCCTCAGAATGTACGTCCAAGGAATCGTTTACACATTCATGTTCCCCCACCACTTCAAAAAGTGGTTCCTCGAATTTCGATTCTGGAGCAATCTCTCCACCTTCGGAAAAAATATTATCACTATCCTTTTCTCCCTTAAAATCCACATCAATATTAACCCTACCGTACGGAACAACTACTACTCGCTTAATCGCCGTCAAAAGCTCATCGTGTCTCGTAGCTTCTGCTGCCAAAATCTCATCGTGTCTCGTATCTTCTGCCACCAAAAACTCATCCTGACGCGTTGTGTATTGCTTATAATCATCTGGTAGAAATTGAGTTCTCAATTCCCTCTTCATATCCCTCCATTCAACAATTTGGGGTTGATTAGAACGCGCCCTATGTCTACAAAATTGTTCCCACCAAGCGGAGGCACAACCACGCAACTTGTAGGCCACAGAAGGGACTTTTCTGTCATCTTCAACACGCATTAAGGTGAAAAAAATTTCAACCTCATTAAGCTAGTCCATAAAATTTTCAATTGATAACTCACCCGAGAAGAACGGAATATCCGCTCGAATTTTGGGTTGTTATGCCACCGGAGGAGCTCTCATGTCCTCGCCACCACCATTAGCTCGAAATCCCCTTCTAACCGGTTCATCATGATTGAAGTTATCCCCACGAGGACCATGTTGGTTATTCGGGTTGCCACCACCGCCACCAACTCGCAATCCCGCCAAGGCCGCTAATAATTGGGTATGTTGTTCGCGTCGGAGAGCTAAAGCCTCTTGTGCATGACGCTCCGAACGTTCCCTAGATTCGCGATATTGAGTTGCTATGCGCTTTAGGATAGTTGCAAGAGTGGAATGAATGGCTCCGTCGTCTCCACCGAAATTGGTCATCGTTCAAGGATCGTTCCCTTTTCTGATACCAACTGATGTAAACGCAGCGGAATAGTAAACAAGAATTGATCTACGAACAATTCTTCTGCAAGGATTAAGGAATCCCAAACAAGAAATCAACAAGAAATCTTGAAAACCAAAAAGTTTAACTAATATTGCAATTACAATTCAATTTTTTATTAAATAAAAGCTTATTTTCGAAATACAACTTGAGGCCTATTTTATAGTGCTCATAAAACTTGAAAAACAATCCTAAACCTTCTAGGAATAACCCTAACATATATGGTAACATAATATGACTTAAAAATAGCAAAACAACTCCTAATCCTACTCTAAAACATACTTTAAATGATCTATCAAAATTAATGACGAAAATAACAAATAAAATAAAAACTAATTTAAACTAAATCCTAAAATACTAATTAAATCATAATTAATAATAAAATACTCATACAATTATAATATTTGATATAATCAAATATTCGTATTGCATCAATTATACTCTCTCCGTCCCAAAACACCTTACACTTATTTCTTTTTTGGGTGTCCCATTGGTAAGCTCTCTCTCCTTAAATGTTCAAATTTTATTATTTTTCTAATCTCCCTAACCCACTTGTCATACTCACACACCTAATTTTGGACCCCACTTGTAAATCTCACTCAACTTATCCTACTCACAACCACTTTCCCACTCACATTACTTTTGAATTTTTATACTAATTCCTTAAGATGAGAATCTTTATATTTTAAAATATAGATAGTGTGGTAGAGTGTTGTGAGTATAAAAAGTGGTTAGGAAAGAGAAAGTGAGGTAGAAAATAGTTACTGGATAGTTGTTGTGTGTATGACATGTAGGTCCCACCAAATAAAAATTATAAATAACTTTCTTTTTTTGGATTTTGAAGTTTAAAATGAGACACCCAAAAAGAAAATTTTTGAAGTTTAAAATGGGACGGAGGGGTATTAAGCATCAGGTGGTGCTTGATGATTACTCCCTCCATCCCAGCACAAGTGAGACTTCTTTCCTTTTTGATCGTCCCACAAAAAGTGAGACTGCTTAAAATAGAAATGTTTCAACCCCACTCCTTCTCTCTCTCTCTCTCTTCATTTTCCACAATTCAATTAATTTAACTAACACTATTATTTATCTCACACATTCTCTCTCTTCATTTTTCACCACTCAATTTATCCAACTAACATTACTATTTATTCCACTCATTCTCTCTCTTCATTTTCTACTATACAGTTACTAATTTTTCTTAATTAATGTAAAAACTCATGTAGTCCTACTTGTGCGGGTACGGAGGGAGTATATGCCAAACACCCCCTTAACCTAGTTACTTTAAATGCCTTCAAGTTAGTCAACTTCCCCAAATTTAATACAGTACTCACTCCGTCCGTGCGGTTCACCATACAAAATTAGGAACACTGAACGGCGACATCCAGACCCAGATTATGATTTTATCAGACAACGATCATGAAGGATCGATTAAACACATCATTTGAACCGCACGATTTAACCCAAAATCATAATCTAGGTTGCTAATTAGAGTGTAGGAGAATTAGAAAAAAATAAATTGAACACACAAACAAGTAAAGGTATGAGAAAAGAGAGGCTCAGATCTGTTGGGACGACGCAAAGAACAGTCTGAATCCGCCATAGCTACAACCTTCTCAGTTGTGTTGTCCCCCAACATACAGGTCAGATCTGAGAAAGATGGGAGTTCGGAGAATTTTAATTGGTGTGAATAGCAGCTAAAGGCTCAGATCTGTTTATTAAAATCAGGCAAGAGGAAAATTCCGCCATGGCTGCAACCTCGGTTGCGAAATTTCACAGATCGCCGTCCGACGATTGCCCAGCCAAGATACGGATAATCTCACCCACCTGACTCAACTCAGATGTAATTCAATCATCACAGCCTCTAATAATCCGGCGAACTTCCATAATGAAACAGAGGGAGTAATAGTAATGTTGGTTTTGCAGGTGTAGATATTGTTCAAGGAAAAATAAAGTAGAAAAAGAAGCATTAGCGTAATTAGAACCAGAATCAGTTAACCAGCTGGAAAAAGGTACATATACATGCATGCATATTCGTACATTCCATTTTCAGGGTTGTTGATTTTTGAGGGGGCTAATCGGAGAAATCATCGGCGGCAGAAAGGGGCAACCGCCCTAAGAAACTTCCCTTCCTTCTGCAACCTCATTCTGCCTGAGTTGATTAAACAGTTGATTTTCCTCCTAATTTTTTACTATAATGACCATAGGGCTTTTATAGGGACACATCTTAATTGGAGCATTTATCCGGGAATTAACTAGTCAAAGTCTGACTATATAAATCCCATTGTCAATTGGTTTTGAGATGGAAACTCAGACGTTATCATGGTATCAGAACTGATCCTTTATGAACCTCAGACTGTATCAAACTTTATTATTCACTTTAACCCACTTATTATACTCACAGATTTAGATTATGAGTTCTACTCACAACCACTTTCACACTCACATTTCTTTTGAATACTTCCATCGTTCATTTTTAATTTACAAAATTGAGTTTTGGCACAAAAATTAAGAAACTGATTAAAAATGTGATGTGTTGTGAGTGTAGATAGTTGAATACGAGAGAAAATGGGTAAGAGAATAGGAAGTGGGTAGTAGTTGTGAGGGTGACAAGTGAACCCTATTATTTAAAAAGTATTCAAAAGTTTCCATTTTTGGATTTTGTGTATTAAAGTAGGACAACCAAAATGATAATTTTTTTTAGTAAAGAGGGACGAAGGGAGTACCCCATCCGTCCCATTTGAAGGTTCACCCTTTACCCAAATGAGTGTCTCGTTAAAAGATTCATCCTTTCCTAAAATGATAAAAAAAAATGTGGGCTCTAGTTGTCAACCCACTCACTTCTTCCTTTCACATACTTAAATTGTGGGTTTCATTTGTCATACCCACTAACTTTTCCCCCCTCACATTTAAATTATAGGCCCACTTTTCATGCAAACTAACTTTTTCTATCTCACAATCTTTCTCACTCATAACTTTTATTAATTTGTGTGCCCTCACCAAAATGGTGAAGCTTTAAATGGGGCGGATGGAGTATATATACCCTCTCCTTAATTCTCCTGCAATTCTAAAATTGTACTCTCTATGTCCTGCTTTAAGGTTCTTATTTTCTTTTTTAGTTTGTCTCAATTTAAGGTTCTTATTTTTCTTTATTACTTAATGAAATATAAAAGTTGAAAATTGAAACTGAATAAGGATTAGGAGTCTAGGACTTGATGGTGATTTGAGACTTTGGGGCTTGGGATGGGTACAAAGTTACAAATAATTAAATGCGTATTTTTTTTTATTAAGCAATTTAAATGGATCTTTGAAAAATTATAATACAAAAATAAGTATATAATTTTATTAACTATATAATAATACATATAAAATAAATATATATAGAATATATGCACAACTGGTCCGGTCCGGTTCTAACCGGAGTTAATTTTACCAAGAACCAGGACCGAACTATTATACTGGTTCTATAATATTTTAGAACCGGAACCAAACCATATGTATTGGTCTGGTCCAGTTTTAACTGGTCTGGTCCGGTTCTATAATTTTTTTGCTCACCCCTAATAATTGAGACAAAAGGGTAAAAGTTCATTGATAATAGTAAAACGACAGATATTTTGAAATAATTTTTTACTCCTAAAGCGACAGATAATTTAAAACGGAAGGAGTAGTATTAGCTAATAGTATTAGTTACTATATAGGGTAACTATTATAGTAACTTTACTTATAATAGTAATAGTTACTATAATATGTAACTATTATAGTTAACTGTTGGGGAATTGGGGGGGATCGCCGCATCCACTAGCCCATACTAGCAGTCATCAACATGGAGAAAATAATCAACACATGAAATAATAATAAGAAAGAACAAGAACACCATGATTTGTTAACCCGGTTCACCACCCCCATGTGGCTACATCCGGAGGCCCCAAACCAGGATATCACTATAATAATATGTTGATTGTTACAATTTACATATACACTCACTCAGATCTAGCATAGCAACTCTCCATGAACAACCCTCTGCTACATATTATTATCTCTCCCCAAGAACACACAAACAATATGACTATGGTCGGGTTGTAGGATCGCCCCCATGGCTCTCCTAGGCCCCCGGCCCCCTCCTACACACTATTTTGTGCTCTCTTTTTGATATCCTAACTCTCCATTTTTTATATCCTAACTCTTTCCTTTTGGGTACAAATATTATGGTGGTAATCACTATATATTTGTAGGGATACAAAACCTATTCCTGATCAAAACCTAATTACCCGGAGTCCTTGAGACTGCAGGAGTATAATACTTTAGGAAACTAAATCCCAAAGCAATAAGGATTCAATTCCTTATTTGCTCCAAACTCCTTTTCTCAAGTCAATTCTGCCACACATTGTCTGCCTCCCCGTCGGAGTGGGCGGTCGCCCATTACTCCTTTGTGCGGTCGATCTGCTGCTCTTCTCTCCACGGTTTTGATCTTCTCCTCAATTTTGACTCCACCCCAACATTAACTACTATAGTAACATTAACTACTATAGTAACTAATATACTTATAATAGTAATAGTTAACTATTTCCAACGTCCCAGAGTAAGAGTCTTACTTTCTATTTTGATACGTTCCAAAGTAAGAGTCCCTTTCCTAAAATGGCAAAGAATCTTTACAATTCATCTCACTCATTCTCTCTTACTTTAATTTTATACTCACAACACCATTCAACTTATTATTCTCTCCCACTCATTCTCTCTTCTTCTTTACTTTTGCACTTACAACATTTATTTTACTTCCATCATTTCTTAATCTCCTTGCAAATGGAAGGTAGGACTCTTACTTCGAGACGGAGGAAGTAGTATATAAATATTATAACTAACTAATAATATTAATAGTATTAGTTATTTATAATAGTTAAATATAATTGCTAACTACAACAGTTACTATATAAGTTAATTATTACTATTAATAGTATTATTTAATCATAATTGTTACAATATATATTAACTATTACTATTATTTATATTATTTAATCATAATAGTTACTATATATGTTAACTATTAATACCATTAAGGTTTTTGAAATATTTATACAACAAACTTAAATGTACTTCTAAATTAATTAAAAAATATTTATTACAACTATGTAAAACCATAGATATGAAAATGTTTTGATTAATTTAAAATACATATATTTTCAAATAAAATTATTATGTTAATTTATAAATTAAAAACATCAAAAAAGGAAAATACAAAAACTTTAACGGAATAGATTCACGTGCGGAGCACGGGTTACCTACTAGTATTATGAATGAGAAAGAGGTTGTGAGTATGAGTATGATAAGTTGAGTGAGATTTACAAGTGAAAATTAAGTGTGTGGGTATTGGTAGGGGGAATAGAAAAATAATAAATTTGAACATTTAGAAAGAAAATTAGCGCAAGGTATTTTGGGACGAAGGGAGTATTTACGTTAGCCCTAAAACATCTCCAATGGATACCAAATTTCACACTAAAACACTAAAAAAAAAAGCCACTATTCACTACTCCAATGGACACTATATTTTACACCAAATTTTGTCAAATTTAGTCCATCTAATTCTAAAAAGTTACATACTGTAAATTATGTTAATTAACTTATATGTTAATAAATCATATAGCATATTTTAATTTGCCCTTTTTTGAATTAAAACAGATAATTTTGGTTTTTGGAGATCTAAACATTAGACTTTCAAAACTAATTTATTTGTAACCCGTTTGCATACTGTCACCGTAGTATGTTAATAAATCATATAGCATATTTTACACAAATTACAAAAGTACAATGCATTAAAGTTAATTAAGAAAACAAAATATTACATATAATAATAATAAAAAAAAGTAACACAAATTTAATACTACAAACTTAAAGCATAAGGTAATATTCAAACAACGATAACAATTTAATTTTCAGGTATACCCGACCCACCCCCACTGAGGTCACCGGATCTGTCTCCACCTCAATTAAAAGAGAACAATTAATATGTAAAACATTAAACTTTAAGTATTGTTTGTAAAATAATGAGAGGTAGTGGAAAATGAGGTGGAATGGGAATAATCATTTTTAGTGTGAAAAATAGTGTTATACGTAAGAGAATTTCTTTTTAGTGTGACATTTGGTGTAAAACTTACACCAAATTTAGTGTTTTCCATTGGAGTATAAGATAACATCTGTCTTCCTTACCATTTATTTTTTTGCTTTAAAAAACTTTTAAAGATCTTAAATCTGTTTAAAATTAAATCGGCAGGGACCAAAAATTTCCAGCCACTAGAATTTAATCTGTAAGAATTTCCAGCCACTAGGGCTCTTTTTCTCAATCCAACCATAGTTTGTGAAATTAAATCATCAGGGACCAAAAACTTCAAGAAATCACATGAATTTGTACTTGAACACCCCAAAACGGTTTAAAATTAATGAAAAAAAAATTTGAAAAAAAAAATCAAAAATAAATAATTAAGGCTCAGATCTAATGATCGGGCAAGAGGATGACACCGCCATGGCTGCAACCCATCCAGTTGCATGCGAATATCTCTCTCGCATACCATCAACTGGGTCGCCCCGCCAAGATACGGGTCAATTAGCTCTATACCCGATTCGCTCAGAAAAGTCCATCATCACCGCCTCTTAACAACAAAGATCAAGTGTGAAGTCGTTTTCAGAAAATGAAAAACATAGCTAGCTGTGAAGAATACTTATGTTTGCCTGGTTATTGCCATATTCATACATACATACATATATGTATCTATCTATCTGTTTCTGGATATACGAGTGTATGAACGTACGCATCGATCCATCCAAAGAAGGAGGTAGATAAAGAGGGCTGTTGATTTCGTCGGCGACAATGAAATCATCGGCTCAATTTGATCGGATTAGGATCATCGGAGAAAGGTAACCACCCTCAAGAACAACCTATTTCTCTCCGGAGCCTCATTCTTTTGAGCTTTTAAGTAATTCTGAATTATACTTTCTCGCCGGAGTAAATTATGGGTATATAATCGGCTAAGACATAAGTGGACATTCTTGACCTCCTTTAGGATGATAATTTACGGGCTGTACCATTTGTGATATTGTGCAATTAACTAGATTTTCAGGGACCATTCTGCAAAAAACAAGAGTCGATAACTTTTGGGGTGTCTCCTGGGGACCATAAATATTGGAGGTCGTGAACGTGGAGCCCAGTACTTTATTACGGCCAGTTTCTCTTTGTCTTCTTCTCTCCCCTCTCTTTTTTTTTTTCATGCTTTGTATAGCTTCAAATAAATTCAATAGTAGGGTTTTTTTTTTTGAGCAATTCAATAGTAGGTTTTGGGAGAAACGTTTCTTCTTCATTCATCATAAGTTTAAAAAAAAGTCACTTTTTAATATTAAAATTTTACTCTTAATCTTAAATCCTAAAATTTAAATAATATTAAAACAATATTTTCATAACTTTTAGAAGAACTAGTTTCGCCCAAAATTTTCTGTTTTTTCAAAACAAAATGATTTTTTTAAAGCATTTTATGTTTAAAAGAATTTAAGGCTTTAAAAAAACAATTTTTTTTGAAGTTACATCTAAATTATTTTTTAGCAAAAAAAAAATTTCATTCACAACAATAAAATAGATGACACTCTTAAAAACCATAGACTTATCTCAAATATCAATAATAGTTCCATTTTCAAACTTACAACAATTAATGTTCCGATATAAATCTTGAGATGTGTAGATTTCACTCAAGCAAAACTTAGACACCCTCAATTTGGCATTCAAAAAAAAGTTCTCATAGAATAAGATTTTGCTCTTACCACTCCTTATAATAGAGAATCCGGGTGGACGAGAAATTGCAACCAAACATCCCAAAAACCAAAAATATCCACGCGTAGTAAAAAAAATGACATCCACTTCAATGTGAAAGAATGAGAATTTGTCACAATTGCTTGATAAAAGAAAACAACAAACAAACAAAAGATTATATTCTCTTATCTAAGGAGTGAATAAGCCCTCAACAAATTAGAGAAATCCAAATCTCTCAACAACTGAGAGAAATGAAAAGCTCTCAACGAATAAGAAAAATTATTATACAACAAAATTTAAAAAATCAACAGCACAATTATTTATAATTACAATCTATTGAAATTAAAAAAAAAATCTGTTGTTGAAAAATGTATACAATAAAAATATATAAATTATAAATGAAGAAATGACAAAATTAATAGAAGTATTGATTTTGTGAGGAAGACAAAGAAAATGTAAGAACCACACGCGGGATTAGGTGTTGTTTTTAATTTAAGCAATCAATGACTACTAAATTATTGTTGACTTTGCTTTTTTACTTCGGTCTCAAAATAAATGGTTTCTTGTTTGACTAATCATTTTCTTAAGAATATTAGTACTTAATTCACTATACATGTGTTGTTTATGCACTTTTAATCTTAAATTCTTGTTGACCTTGCCTTTTACTCCGGTCTCAAAATAATTGCCGCTTTAACCTTTTTCATACATTTTTTTTTTTTTTGAAACGAACAACTTAAATTTTATTAATAAATTTAAAAAGAATGGCGCTCCACAACAACAGCTGAAGGCTCATTCAGAAGTAGAGGATTAAGACCAGGACGTACAATTAAAACTAAATTGTTCGTCTCCTTGAAAAAACCTAAATCGTCTCGAATACTGGAGCCTACCTCAAACCAAATCTCCTTTGAACGCCTTTAAAAACAATGACATCAGACGCGCAAATGTTTCTCCAAGAATAACTTGGACTCAGCCCAACATTGGCCTTCATGCATTCTTAAAAAATGTAATCAATACTCCCTCCGTCCCACCACAAGTGAAACCAACTTGTGGGGAACAATAATTATGAAAAATGTAGTGTATGTGGTAGAAAATAAAGAGAGAGAAGAAATAAGTGGTAAATGGTAAATGAAAAAATGAATGGTGAAAATGAATGAAAAATGAAGAAAGAGAATGAGTTAGGTTAAATGGTGGGGTTGGTTGAATATAAATATATTACAACATTTCTATTTGACAAAAACTTGTATGAGAACATCATGACCCGTCTCATAGTAGATAGAGATGGGTCATTTTGGACCCATGACCCACAGGCCCAATTTTTATTTTTAGTTTTTATATTTTTTTATTTTTTTTTTCGGTTTGTCAAAAGTAATAGTTACTATAACTAAATGTAACAAACGTGTTACTTATATGTAACAGTTTGTATACATTAAAGTAATATATATATATATACAGAAAAGTAACAATGTTTTTTTTTTTTTTTATGTTTTCTTCGTTTGCCAAAAGTAATACTTATTACAACTAAAATGTAACGAACGTGAGTTACTTATATGTAACAATGTTTATACATAATTGTAACACATATGTATAGAAAAAGTAATAATTCAACCATTTACATTTTTAGAGCTAAAAACACTTGATTAGTATTACATGTAAAAGTATTACATTATCTATAGAAATATGTTATAATTTCTTTTATTAAAGTGTTACATTTACTTGTATAAACAATTACATTCATGTATATGAGTGTTACTTTTCAAATGTTACTTTATTTCAAAAAAATTAAATCAAAATACACAATATTTTACATTTTTGCAAAAGTACTATTACATTTCAGTATAAATGATAATTACATTTAGATATTTTGGGTTACACGTATTATAGTTAGTAATATATTTGAAAAAATTGGTAAAACGAGTTTTTATTTTTGTGAAACATGTGTTATGTTTATTTACGAGTAATGTTACTTTATATGTGTACAGTCATTACATTAAATTATGGTAACTATTACTTTTGGTAAACGACCGAAAATCCGAAAAAAATATAAAAACTCAAAAAGAGCAAAAAAAAAAAGAAGCCAATTGGTGGTTGCCACGTGGCAGGTTATGCCCCATGGGTCATGGGTCGACCCATCTCTTCTATGAGACGAATTTAGGTGTTCTCACAAGAGACCATCTCTTTCTATTTTGGGCAGTTTCACTTGTGTTGGGACAGTCTGAAAAGGAAATTAGTCTAAGTGGGACGGAGAGAATATATATTAAAAAACTTACATATTCTTATACAATAAATACTTTACAATAAGGGTAAAAATTGTCTTCATACTGACAAAGTGAAATATTTTGGAGCAATTTTTCATTCCTAAATCAACAATTATTTTGAATCTGAGAAGCATTTTTTTTAATAAGATATTCTTTGATTTTATAAGGGTAGATCTGATTTTTTTTTTTAATGAAAATGTACCTGAATCTTTGAATATTTTCTATTCACGAAAAATCAGTTAACATAATTCGTTTCTTATTTATAAAGTGGATGAATAAGAAAATGGATGGAGGCTCAGATCTGTTTATGATCGGACGAGGGGATAAACCGCCATGGCTGCAATCCACTCCGGCAGCAATTTGTGGTGAGGGAAAGAGACATTCTCAGCCTCCTCCACCCATTCACGTTAAACTTTCCGGCGATTACCCCGCCAAGATACGGCCAATCTCACTCGTCCGATTCAACTCAGAACCCTTCTTATCATCACCGCCTCAACAATTTCCAACTTCTTAACGAAATTCCGGATGGCATCTTTAAAAAAAAAATAAAAAAAAATAAACAGAGTGAGAGAGGACATTTGAAATTGGAAAGTGACCATAATATAGTACTGGCAATGGCATATCATCATTCTCAAGGTTCCTTCTGTCTGTCTCTATGTATAAACAGAAAAGGGCAGTTGATCTTTGAGGGGGAAAATGGAGAAATCACCGGCGGCAAAGGGGGGCAACCGCCCTTGCAAACATCCCTTCCCTCGGCCGCCTCATTCTTTGAGTTAATTAAACAGTTAATTTTAGCCCTAATACTTGACTTCTTTGTCCATGGCTTTTATAATGACCCCATATCTTTACTTTCCCTTTTTAACCCCACCTCACTTTTTTTTCGATCTCTTTTAAAAATCGTCATCTTCTGTTTTCTCTGGACCCGGAACCGCTTCAACCAAGTTAACTACACCCCTCCACCCAACGGCTCCGATCAAGGCCACATAGGCGAGCGGTTTGGGTGTGCGGCTAAGATGATTTCAATTTTTTGTCGATCCCAACGAGCTCGGATACATCTCATCCGTTGGGTGGAGCTAAAATGGGGTGGCTCCAATCGGAACCATTGGGTGAAGCTAACTAGGGGTGCAGCGGTTCGAAATCCGTTTTCTCTCTGGCCTCTGATCTCTGTCTTCTCCATTCCCCTTCTTCTTCATCTTCTTCTTCTATTTTTCTACTTTCCGTTCAATCTCCGGTTAGTACTCCCTCCGTCCCAGCTCACTTGAGACTTTTTGACCAAAACTGGTCAACTTAAGGTCGGTTTGACCAACACTTTATAGAAATATTTATAATCCGAACAAAAATTAAAAAAATGTAAAATGACCACCATTAAAAATCCTCTCAATAACAATTTTTAAAAAGTTTTTTGGAACATAAATATTTCTATAAAGTATTGGTCAAACCGACCTTAAGTTGACCAGTTTTGGTCAAAAAGTCTCTAGTAAGCTGGGACGGAGGGAGTATATCTGAATCTCCTAATTTAAACATTAATTATTAATTAATTAGGAGAAATTTCTTGGTTTTCAATAATAATAAGATTTGATCAATTTCTAGATTTGTAGTTTTTTGTTTGTTTGAATAAATCATGTTGTCTTACTTCTCGTTCTATTATATGTCTTCTCCCATTTGTTGGGAGCCTTTGTATTCTCTCCTTTATTGGGAGCCTTTGTTTTCTTCCCTTTGTTGGGAGCTTCTGTCTTATCTCCTCTGTGAGAGCCTTAGAATTATTATGATAATTGTTCTTGGTGCAATGTTTGAGATGTTTGGTTGCGCATTTACTGCCGACTCAAATGCGTCACTTTCTTGTGTTTTCAAAGCCAAATTCTTACCGTTCAGGGGTTTATTGCCGACTCAAATGCGTCACTTTCTTGTGTTTTAAAAAAAAACATTAGTGAAGGTTCAAGCAACTCCCTATATATATATATATATAGGGAGTTGCTAGGACCTTCACTAATGTTTTTTTTTGTCCAATTGTTCTATTTCTGTAAGAGAGAGGATGGGGGAGAGATTCAATACTAGCTGAAGAAGCAATGACATCAACAACGGCGATTAGCAACATTATTAGAAAATAATGAAACTTAGGGAGAGGGAACTGAAGAGATGAAAAGCGGGGTTTATTTTGTTTTGAAGTTACAAACTTGACCACATTATCTATTAGTTGCAAGTTTGAAATGGAGGGTATACTCCCTCCGTTTTATGTGATTTGAGACCAAAAATTTGGCACACATATTAAGGAAAAGTAATAGAGAGAAATAGTGGGATGAGGTATTTGTGGGTATGAAAAATTAAATAGGAGAAAGAATGAGTGGGAGGAATAGTAAGTTGATTGATGTTGTCAGTGTAAAAGTAAGTAAGATAGAGTATGAGTGGGAAGAATAGTAAAGATTATTTACCATTTTAGGCAGTCTCAAGTAATGTGGAACGGACGAAAAAAGAAATAAGTCTCAAGTGGAGGGAGTATTAGTCAAGCAAATAAGGGCTACTTGTTAAGATACCCTTGAAGGGGTATCCTAGCAACTCCCTATATATATATATATATATATATATATATATATATATGTAGGTGCTCAAATGAGAACCTAAATTTTGTAAGAGTCATGAGAACAAATAACCACCATTTGATTAAAATTATTGAATGGTTGAGATTAAGACACAATAAGAAGGAGAAGCAATGGCATTTTCGAAATTAATATAAACAATGAGGTAAAAAATGGAGCTAGACATAACGTCATATATGAACCATCTCTTTAAAGGCATGCCACGTCATCACAAATAATTTACCTCAAATTTCAAAATAAAATATCTCAATTTCTATAAGTCAATTTTTTTTTCTTCGAAAACACTGATTTTTTTGTCTCGACGAGACGATTCAAACTACATCCCTGAAGATAGGGTTTTGAAACAAAATATTAAATAACAATGAAATTTTGAAAATACACTTAGATACAATAGCCAAACACCTATTGTATCCAACAGCAATGTTGACACATTGCTATTAGATACAATAAACTAAATAGCTATTGTATCCAATACAATGTTCATAACAATTCAGTTAGATACAATGGGCAAACACCTATTGTATCAAACAGCAATATTGACACATTGATATTAGATGCAATAGCTAAATAGCTATTGTGTCTAACAGTAATGTTCATACACATTGCTATTGGATACACTAGCTACTTCCCTGTTGTATGCAATACAATGTTCATAACAATTTAGTAAGATACAATAGGCAAACACCTATTGTATCCAACAACAATGTTGACACATTTCTGTTAGATACAATAGCTAAATAGCTATTTGTATCCAGCAGCAATGTTCATACACATTGTTATTGGATACACTAGCTACTCCCCTGTTGTATGCAATGCAATGTTCATAACAATACAGTTAGATACAATAGCCAAACACATATTGTATCCAATACAATGTTCATAACAATTCAGTTAGATACAACAGGCAAACACCTATTGTATCCAACACGCAACATCAATGTTGACACATTGCTGTTAGATACAATAGCTAAATAGCTATTTGCATCCAACATCAATGTTCATAACAATTCAGTTAGATACAATAGGCAAACACCTATTGTATCCAACAGCAATGTTGACACATTGATGTTAGATACAATAGCTAAGTAGCCATTTGTATCCAATATAATTTTCACAACAATTCAGTTAGATACAATAGGCAAACACCTATTGTATCCAACAGCAATGTTGACACATTGCTGTTAGATACAATAGATAAATAGCTATTTGTATCCAACAGCAATGTTCATACACATTGTTATTGGATACACTAGCTACTCCCCTGTTGTATGCAATGCAATGTTCATAACAATACTGACACGCCCCCAGGTACCGGGATCCCCTAATAGAACCTCGAACCTGGATGGGAGTGCCTAACGAGAAACAAGAAACTTAACAAGAAACTTAATGACATTTTTTTAACAAACTGACATGATATATATACTCTAGAGTAAGGAGCTATACTAGCTCACAACACGAGTTCTAGACCAAAAATTTAAAACCAAACTTAATACATACACAGCGGAAACATGCCTAGCACATAAGCTGGCATTAAGAGTACTATACAAGATGTCTAGTGACAACAAGAACTGTCTACCCCAACATAAGGAGTTACAAAAACCCATAATACATCGTCCTCACCAAGTGTAAAAGGACACAAGGCCCAAAATAATCACGACCTGCGAAGCAAGCTCCCAAATATGTCGAGCCTCACTGGGCACTATCCTTCCTTTCCTGGGGGGGGGGGGGGGAAACAAATAAAGGGTGAGATAAATCTCAGTAAGCTATTAGATGCAACTACATGACATGTTATCATGCAATTCAAATAGATACTCAAATAATCATATCTCAAGTATCATCAAGTAACAAGTATATGAGAGGATAATCCACTCATCAAATAGCACATAAGGCTAAACAAGCAAGTTATAAGGATATTGCTTCCTTCCTTATTCCTCCCAAGAATACCATTGTTGTCGAAGCTTGTATTACTTTGACATCACGATCAATAACAGGAACTGATTATTCAGTATATATCAGAAGACCCGGTAACCAGTGTCATTCTTAATATCAGTACTCATGATTATTCACGAGGTGTTCGGGACGGGAGTTTAGCATTCACTTAAGTCAGGCTTATTGCTCCAACTAAGGAAGCTATGCCCTTACTATGGCCGGTAGTAAGGGGTCGGGCGGAAATACATAGGGACCCGATTGTCACTTAAACCCCAGCTCTCGCGACAAGCGTGAACCTATACATTTTCGAACAAGCAAAGAGAACTAGCTGGACTCACACAAGAAAGTACAAGTAGATATTTACTTGAACAACGGGAGAAGAACTAATCCAAATGTAGTGGACTAGCTCAACAAGGAACATGCTTCAAGTACTCAAGAAGTCACCTTGTTATCAAGCAACTATATGCAATGTTTGCACATACACAACAAGAACATGTCTCATACACGTTAGTGCTTGTTCATAGCACTTTCTAGTTCACTACCATACATATGTATTGGTGTCAAGCCATGTACAAGATTTTATTATCTTATACTTCAAATTATAATCCAATTCTTTGGATGTTCAAGTCACGTACAAGATTTTAATGGCTTATACTTCAAGTTATATCCCAATCTTTGGACATTCAAACAAGTATAAGAGTTATACCTTTACTCTTACAAAATTCCAATCCTATTCTTAGGATGTTCAAGTCTAAGACCTTATGCTAATGCCTCTAAGGTGCACAATCATTGGATTCACAACAAGTATAACACATTAGTGCTTGTTCATAGCACTTTCAAGACATAAAGAAGAGATACTACTCTTATACTTATGTTCTCATTTTGATTCAATAAGTATACATGTTTAAGACCAAGTCTGATGCCCCTAAAGTATCACAACACTTGCTAGGACATCTTATACTAAGGTTATATACCTTAACTAGGGTTACTTCCAACTTATACAAACTTTAAACAAAATCTTTGTTTTTCAGACGACTGTGCAGTCGCCCAAAATGTACTGTGCGGCCGCACACAAGCATGTCAATTTCTTTGAAAAACCCTTCAGAAAGATGTGCGGTCGCACACTAATTTTTGTGCGGTCGCACAATGGACTAGAATGCGAAATTTTCATTTCTTTCCCAGTTTAAGAATTGTCCGTCCCAAAATGTAGGAGTAACTTATTACTAACAATTTAACAACTCCAAAAGTGCACTAACAACTTTAAAAACCAACTTATTCATTTCCTTTCATTAGTTTACCCTGTAGGTTTTACTCCCCTTGTCCCAAATTTACAAGTACCACAAAAATCTCCCCAAACACAAAATTAACAATCACAAGTATTGAGAATAACATTTATGCATGTTATTACAAGCAAGGGGAAAGCTAATAACTTACCTAGTCAAAATTCAAGTTGACCCAAACTTATTTCTGTTCGGCCTGGAACACTCTATTCAACGCCACGAATATTAATCCGGGATCAGAATCGAGAACGGAGGGATAATTAAACTCGAGGAGTCGACAATAGGATGAAATCTAACCCTAGCTTTTTAGAACAGAGGGAGAACGAGAAGAATGAGAATTGCTTTCTCAGTAAAGCAATCAACAAGATATACTTTGAAACTTTCAAAGAATTGCACTTAGGCCCCTCAAGTTTTACTTTTGACAAAAAGGCCCCTAAAGTCAAAATTTCACAAGTCAAAACTAGACATTTAACCACCTTAACTATTTAAAGCAGTTAAAAATTTAACCAAAGTAAAACTAGCACATAATATGCAAGTTCAAGTATTTAACAAATAGGTCAAATATTTAACAAGAAATAGGATGGGCGTTACATCCTCCCCACCTTAAAGAAAATTCGCCCACGAATTTTACTTACCAAGATTTTCAAATAGGCTCGGGTATTTATCTCGCATCTCTTTCTCGGTTCCCAAGTAGCCTCTTCAATTTCATGATTCCTCCAAAGGACCTTCACAATAGGAATCCTTTTGGTACGCAATACTTGCTCTTTCAGTCAAGAATTTTTACAGGCTGTTCCTCATAAGACAAATCAGGCTGAAATGGAATAGCCTCATACTCAAGAACATGTGATTCATCTGCCATATACTTGCGAAGCATAGATACATGGAACACGTTATGAATACCAGATAAAGAAGGAGGTAAAGCCACTCTATAAGCCAACTTACCAACTCTTTCAAGAATCTCAAATGGACCGATATAACGAGGAGATAACTTTCCTTTCTTCCCAAATCTCTTTATACCTCTACGAGGAGAGACCTTCAAGAATACAAAGTCACCTACCTGGAATTCAAGATCCCTTCTACGATGATCTGCATAACTCTTTTGTCTACTCTGAGCTGTACGCAATCTATCTCGAATAAGTTTCACACTCTCAACTGATTGTTGAACCATTTCAGGACCCAAGAGTCTAGCTTCTCCCACTTCATCCCAGCATATAGGAGATCTACATTTTCTGCCATAAAGAGCCTCATATGGAGCCATTTCAATGCTAGACTGATAACTGTTGTTATAAGCAAACTCAGCCAAAGGAAGATGAGTATCCCAACTGCCTTTGAAATCAATAACACAAGCACGTAACATATCCTCGAGAATCTGTATAAGTCTCTCAGATTGCCCATCAGATTGAGGATGAAAAGCAGTACTGAAATTCAATTTAGTACCCATAGCACCCTGCAGAGCCTGCCAGAATCGAGAAGTAAAACGAGGATCTCTGTCAGATACAATACTCACAGGAACCCCATGCAGTCGGATAATCTCCTGAACATACAAAGATGCCAATTGAGACAATGAATATCCCATGGAAACAAACAAGAAGTGAGCTGATTTAGTCAACCTGTCCACTATAACCCAAACAGCATCATGGCCTCGTCTGGTACGTGGCAAACCAGTCACAAAATCCATAGTAATATGCTCCCATTTCCACTCTGGAATTTCCAATGGTTGCAACAACCTGCTGGACGTTGATGTTCCACTTTTACTTGTTGACAAGTCAAACATTTGGAAACATACTCAGCAATTTCTCTTTTCATATTATTCCACCAAAAATGTTTCTTCAAGTCTTGGTACATTTTAGTACTTCCAGGATGAATAGTATACTTGGCTTTGTGAGCCTCTTCAAGAACTTTCTTCTTTATCTCAGGATCAACTGGAATACAAACTCGACTTCGGAGGTAAGAATTCCATCACTGTTGAAAGAAAAATCTGGTTGCTTTCCTTCATTCATTCCACTAATGATTTTCTGCAATTCAGAATCAATTACCTGAGCTTCTTTGATCTGTTGGAGTAAATATGAAGTAGCTTTTATATTAGCAATGATAATTCCATGATTTGATTCACAAGGATTCCAATCACACAAATCTTCAAACATCTTCCATTCACGAATCATCAAGCAAGAAATATAAGTCTTTCGGCTCAGTGCATCTGCCACAACATTTGCTTTTCCTGGATGATAAAGGATAGTACAATCATGATCCTTCAATTTCTCCATCCATCTACGTTGTCTCATGTTAAGTTCTTTTGAGAAAACAAGTACTTCAAACTTTTATGATCAGTGAAAACCTCAAATTTGGTTCCATACAAGTAATGCCTCCATTTATGCAAAGCAAAAATAATCGCAGCCAACTCTAAATCATGAGTAGGATAATTCTTTTCATAAGGAGATAATTTTCGAGAAGCATAAGCTATTACCTTGCCATCTTGCATCAGAACAGTACCCAATCCTTCTTTAGAAGCATCAGTATAAACCATGAAATGCTCAGAAACCATTAGGCAAAGCCAAGACTGGAGCTGTAGTCAAACGCCTTTTCAACTCCTGAAAACTTGCTTCACATTTGTCATTCCACTCAAAAGAAATAGCTTTTCGAGTCATATTAGTCAATGGAGTAGCAATCTTGGAGAATCCCTCAATGAACCTCCGATAATAACTAGCCAAGCCCAAGAAACTACGGATCTCAGTCACTGTAGTTGGCCTTTTCCAGTTAACAACTGCTTCAACTTTGGAAGGATCTACTGCAATACCAGTAGCAGACACAACATGCCCCAAGAATGAAACCTCTTCTAACCAGAAAGCACATTTGCTGAATTTTGCAATAGTTGTTTCTCACGAAGAACTTGTAATACTATTCTGAGATGTTGTTCATGCTCAGCCCGTGACTTAGAATACACAAGAATGTCATCAATGAATACCACCACAAAACAATCAAGATATGGCTTGAAGATACGGTTCATCAAATCCATAAATACAGCTGGAGCATTTGTCAAACCAAATGGCATAACAATAAACTCATAATGCCCATACCTGGTACGGAAAGCTGTCTTTGGTATATCTCAGATCTGATTTTCAACTGATGATAACCACTTCTCAAGTCAAGCTTCGAATACACTACTGAACCCTGAAGCTGATCAAACAAGTCATCAATATGAGGTAACGGATATTTGTTCTTGATAGTTACCTGATTAAGATCTCTGTAATCAATACACAATCGCAGAGTCCCATCTTTCTTCCTGACAAATAACACTGGTGCACCCCACGGTGATACACTAGGCCTAATAAAGCCCCTTTCAAGCAATTCCTCAAGCTGTGTTTTTAACTCTCTCAACTCAGCTGGATCCATTCTATAAGGTGCTTTAGAGATTGGTGCTGTACCTGGTAATAACTCAATACAGAACTCAAGCTCTCGATCAGGTGGCATGCTATACTCAGAAGAGAACACATCTGAAAATTCAGACACAACAGGAATATCCTCCATCTTGGGAACAGATAAACTCTGATCAAACACACATGCGAGATACCCGGCACAACCACGAGATAAAAGTTTTCTAGCTTTTAAAGCAGAAATAACATGTATAGCACATAAAGGCCTATCACCTTCAAAGGTAAAATCAGGCAAACCAGGAATAGAAAAAGTTACTACTTTTCTATAACAATCAACAGATGCATGATGCACATATAGCCAATCCATGCCAAGAATCACGTCAAAGTCCCTTATAGGTAACACGACTAGGTCGGCAAGAAGGAATGATCACCCACAAGAACCTCACATTTCTTGTAAACCTCAGAAGTAAACATGCAATCTCCCATAGGGGAAGATACTTCTAGCACATAAGGCATAGAATCAGGAAGAACATGCAAATGCGACACAAAATGAGATGCCACATAAGAATGAGATGAGCCTGGATCTATTAAGACTCGCGCTCTCGTACTAGAAAGTAATATAATACCTCCTATGACCGCAGAAGACTCAGCTACACCCTGCTGATCTAAGCAAACACTCGACCCTGAACTTTGATCGACCCCCACTATCTCTCTTAGAACCTGAGGCTGGTTGACTTGTACCCCCAACTTGATTTACTTTACTTTTAGAACAATTTCTAGCAAAGTGCCCCGCTTCACCACACACTATACACTTTCCTTGCTTTAGCCAACACTTGTCTTCAGAATGGCCTTCTTTCGAACAATAGCCACATACTCTCCTGGGACCTTGGACTGTTGTCCTCGAACCAGTTGATACACTACCTTTGCTTTCGGTTGGCTGTCGGAATCGACGATCTTGGCGGCCAGATTTACCACCTTTAGAACCAGATCCCTGAGTTTTCTCCGATACACGACCAGTCATGGTTGTTCCAACTTCACCTTATGTTCTTCGATATCATTTTCAATGGTATAAGCCTTCTCCACTGCTTGCTGATAGCTAGTGAGCTGTAGAGAAAGAAGTTGCTTTCTATACCCAGTCCTTAACCCTTTAACAAACCTCTGTGCCTTCTTGGCTTCATTTGGAACTAAGTGATCACAATACCTTGCCAATTCTGTGAACTTGGTTGAGTATTGCCCCACGGTCAGACTTCCCTGCTCCAGATTAAGAAATTCCATCTCTTTCCTATCTTGGACCACTGTTGGAATAAACTGTGACTTGAATGCTTTAAGAAAATTCTCCCATGTCTGTGGTACACCTTCCATTTCCCAACTTTTACTCAAACACTTGCCACCAATGTTCAGCGGCTTTCTCAAGTTTAAAGGTTGCAAAGGTTACCTATCACCACCTGCACATCTCAAGGCTGTAAAGATCTTCTCAATGCTTTCAATCCACTCCTCTGCCTTTTTAGCATCAAATTCCCCGTCAAAACTGCGAGGTTTCAGCTTCAAGAACCTTGTAAGGCGATTAGGATAATCCCAGTCAACATTATCAACCATTTCTTCCTGAGGAGTTATAGATCTCAGCTGATTACTACCACTTGTACCTTCAAACTCATTGTACCTATAGGTAAACACTCAGCGTTATTAATAACACCCCAAGACTCACCCATACCTAGGCCATAGACCCTATCCAGACTTAGAGCAAACCAAGGTAGCTAAACATGGTAGCTAAACCAGGGAAGCTCTGATACCAACCTGACACGCCCCCAGGTACCGGTATCCCCTAATAGAACCTCGAACCTGGATGGGAGTGCCTAACGAGAAACAAGAAACTTAACAAGAAACTTAATGACATTGTTTAACAAACTGACATGATATATATACTCTAGAGTAAGGAGCTATACTAGCTCACAACACGAGTTCTAGACCAAAAAATTAAAACCAAACTTAATACATACACAGCGGAAACATGCCTAGCA